>CM059327.1:2134295-2135900 GCA_030340685.1 Protosalanx chinensis | reverse complement strand
ATGATATTGCTTAGGTTGTAGAGATGGGGGGAGTGGGACATCACACCACTAAAGAGGGTCACAATGTTAACAGCGATACGGACGGTGGTGAGTTATCACGGAAAGTCCATTAGCCTCCGTTTGAAGACCTACGAAGTTCAGCAGGGGGCGGACGGCAATTGTAAACTTTTCCTTCCGATCATCGTTAACCATCCTAACCGCATCGCTTTGGACCGGTGCGGGGTCCCACTTCGGTGGCGGCCCAGGTGCTCCTCTAATCCCGCCAATGTTTCACTTTGAGCGCGGGCTGAGAGGAATCGCATCGGCTTAACGTGCGGAACACCGAAAGTGAACTGCACACAGGGCCGATGACGTCCCCCTCGCCCCGGTCCTCCGCCTCGCTTTACGACACGGGGGATCAAGTCCAGCCGACAGACAGCCCAGACATGACTAACCCAGGGGGAACCCAGCGGTCAGATTTCCCCCTGAAAGCCTATCCAGCAGTGTCCTTCCTCAGAGCCCTTCCATCCGGATGCAGATCTCGCAGGCAGGATGGGTCAGCTTCTCCGGGATCGCCGGGCGAGCGTGCAGGTCAGCGGGGGTGCGTGGAAGCCCTTTCCTCCCTGAACAGACGCTGTGTCCATGCTAGCGGCCGCTACACCGTCACATGGTTGCATTGTATGGGGGGCTGGCCTCACACGGTACAACAGCCCCGTGTTAGGGTCGCTCTCCCTGCTCGGGCTTCCAGCTTGTTTCGGGGGGGTCCCAGTGGTTGGTTGGGACTTTCGGTCGACTTTAGGGTCAAACCTAAGTCAGAAAAAAGGACTGTTTCATTCTGAGCATGCTAGCCCTGTTGGAATTGATACTAACCAATTAAAGTGTATTTCCACAGCATGTGGGATTATAAATTGCAAGTCTTGAGATGTGGAACTCGACAATTCCCACCCTCTCTCCCTCGCTTTCTGTCCTCTTCTCTTCTTTTCTGGTGAGGTCTGTGAGACGTACCGACCTGTCCTTCGATACGCTGCTGTCTTCTTACTGGGCTGTCTCCTTCTGTGTACTGTACGCTCCTCAGAGCGCAGGCTAGGCGGGAGTCCTGCTGCGCTGCGGCGCCGGTTCGAGGACGGAGCAGGTGCGGGTGCGAAACGCATGAGCGCACACGGAGATGAACGGACAGGCGAGCAGGTGGACAGTTTTGACTCAGCCTGAGGGAGAACGCCCTCTGCGCGAGCAAAACCTCTTACTACCTCTGGTAGAACACTACCACAGAGGGAAGTCCTGTGTGGTGTGTGTGTGGGGGGGGGTGTGTGGTGTGTGTGTCGGTGTGTGTGTGTGCGTGGGGGGGTGTGTGTGCGCACGCTGCTTACTGTGCCGTCTTGCATCATCTTCAGACAGGAGCCAAAGTCGGCCCAGGCGGATGTGGCCATTCATGTCCAGCAGCACGTTGTCTGGCTTGATGTCCCTGGAGAGAGGAAGGAGGAGAGGGGAGGGGGGGAGGGGAGAAAGAGGGGGGGAGAGAGGGGGGGGAGGCAAGAGAACGAGTTTGTTAGGCTGGACGTGTAAAAGGCAGATTCCAATTCTCCTCCATCCTGCCCTGTCAGAGGGGTGTGTGTGTTTATGCATGTG
>CM059327.1:1751795-2129295 GCA_030340685.1 Protosalanx chinensis | reverse complement strand
GGGGGGGGGGGGGGGGGGAGTGGGGGAATGCAAATACGGCAACACATTAAAATGCATCATCATTAACCGGCGCAGAAACCGCTTGCCTAATTTATGTTTTTTTTTCCCCTCTCCTCCTTCTGCCCTACTTACAGTCAAGTCAGCCTCTTTCGTCTCCCTGAGGACCAGGAAGCTCAGCATGCTACCGGTTTCGATCCTCAACCCCCCCACACGTGGCCGAGGGGAGAAAATAAGGCTGCGTTCGTGGACGCAATGCTCTCTAACAGACTTCAGCTTGGAAGTGGAGGGGGCGGCTGCAACCCGCACATCTCTCCCCTGACTTGTTTTGGGGTTGGGTTTCTGTCATGTTGCTCCTCGCTGACTGTATCATCCAACGTTGTGACCAAACGTGTTCTGAATGAACGCGACGGCTGGTTAGGAGACAAAGGGCTGGCTGTGGAGCTCACGGTTCGAAATTTACATGTTGGACCGTGGTCGGCTTGTGGCGTCGCAGCTGAGAAACGGCAGCGTTGGGACGAGGATGAGGTAAGGGACCAGTCGGTCTTCATTCCTTTCAGCCATTAACCCCCCCCCCCCAGTCACATACCAACCACACGCAGAGAGCTCCAGGCCCGGTGACACCTGCAAGCTTCCCTGAGCTCCTCTGACAGAGACGGATGCACGGTGATCGTAGGTCACGCTCCCAGCCGAGTCCATTTACAGAACGTGACAGCAAGGTTAGCGCCTGTGTGTAAGACAGGGCTGTGGTGAACGCTCACCAGACAGCAGGTACGAGGCAGGGAACCCCCCTGGATGGAACACTGAATACGAGGCAGGGAACCCCCCTGGATGGAACACTGAATACGAGGCAGGGAACCCCCCTGGATGGAACACTGAATACAAGGCAGGGAACCCCCCTGGATGGAACACTGAATACGAGGCAGGGAACCCCCCTGGATGGAACACTGAATACGAGGCAGGGAACCCCCCTGGATGGAACACTGAATACGAGGCAGGGAACCCCCCTGGATGGAACACTGAATACGAGGCAGGGAACCCCCCTGGATGGAACACTGAATACGAGGCAGGGAACCCCCCTGGATGGAACACTGAATACGAGGCAGGGAACCCCCCTGGATGGAACACTGAATACGAGGCAGGCATTGGTCATGGAAGACGGTGGTTTCTCGCGACCGCCCAATCAGGGTAGACCTTCACGCTGAGATCGTGAATAACGATGTTTGTTATTCGGGTATGTAGGTGTGGGTGCACGTTCAGACACGTCTACACATTCATATCATTAATGAGCGGACATTCTACTCAACATGTGGTGCAACTTTTGGTCAGGCTTTCTGTTTGTTTTTCCTCCCTTGCGCACAATATATGATGTGTGTGTTTGAGAGTCGGGGCAGAAGTGTGTCCACTAGCCATGGTGTGTGTGTGTGTGTGTGTGTGTGTGTTTACACAAGCCAACTGCCAGAGTTGGAAGTACATCAGAGATGCTTGACCAGACCACGAGCTGCTGCCTCAGCAGAGCAGATACTGACCTGGACGGTCACAGGACACACACACACAGGGACAAGTGGCCCTCACCAGTGGCCCTCACCAGTGGCCCTCACCAGTGGCCCTCACCAGTGGCCCTCCGCAGGCCTCTCCAGGGCCAGGTGGAGCTGTCAAGAGATTGAGAACACACTCCCTAGTCAGGACACATGTAGACCAGACAGTGATGAAGCAAGAAGCGGCCAAAAGGCATGTTCGTATGTAAACAAAACCAGAAAGTACGCAAGCACACCGAATTACGACGGACCCACAATCCCATGGTCGATACAAAAACACACACAACACAGAAAGAAGCAAACACATTCTCTCTCTTTCTAGCTGTCTCCTTATCGGAGCCGCCCTCCCTAGTCAAACCAGATAACTGACCTCATTACAAAAACAAACCCAGCCCTCGCTGCTCAGAATCCCTCTTCTCCCTCTCCGCTCGCTCGCCGTCCTCTTTCCTCCTCTCCTTTTTTAGACACAGATTTATCCCGGGCCAGTCTGACCTGATTCTGCGCCAGGAGGGACAGGGTGGGGGGCGTGTGGCGGCATGTGCGCACGCACACACACACACACACAGAGACGTGCATCTATACACACACACACACACACACACACACAGAGACGTGCATCTACACACACACACACCAATGAGCAAATACATGCAAACTCATAACTTGCAGAAGAAGACGCAAGAGTCAGGTGGCTCAGCGGTTAAGGCGCTGGGCTCACAATCGGAAGGTCGTGAGTTCGATTCCCGGCTGTGGCTACGTGACGTTGTGTCCTTGGGCAAGGCACTTCACCCTACTTGCCTCAGGGGGAATGCCCCTGTACTTACTGTAAGTCGCTCTGGATAAGAGCGTCTGCTAAAGGACTAGAATGTAAATGTAAGAACCCAAGACTCAGATAGCCTGGTCCCTTACACACCGGCGCACTTTGACATTAAACGCTGAAGCGGTCACGTGTTTGCTCTGGAGAAGACAAGGCACACATAAACTTGCAGATAAAACTCACAGCATAGGGAGGAAAAAAAAACAAAAAACACAACCTTGGTATCAAAGTGCGGAGCGCTCCATTGAACTGTGTGTGTGTGTGTGTTGTGGGGAGGGGGAGGGGGGGGAGAAGGCTTTGAAGGACAGGGTCTGGTTTCATGGTTCTCCCTTGGACTGGAGCCATTCAGTCAGTTTTTTTATCAAGGATGGTCAATGACTGACAGGCTGGGGGGATGGGGGCCGGGGGGATGGGGGCCGGGAGGATGGGGGCCAGGGGGATGGGGGCCGGGGGGATGGGGGCCGGGGGGATGGGGGCCGGGAGGATGGGGGCCAGGGGGATGGGGGCCAGGGGGATGGGGGTCGGGAGCAAAGAGCTTCCAGACGTCCCATTGGCTCAGTTAATGATTGACGCGGGTGTTGGCACCACAGATATCGTGGCCGTGCTACAGTGCTTGGTTTTGGGGTAGAGTTGGTAGCCTGCGCTGCTTTGCTCCTGCTGGGATGTCTGATTGGATATCCATGCATGGTTCCAGGCTGTGTGGAGGGGGGGGGGGTCACCTCAGTCAGGATCAGTCAGTGTCTCCATGTCTCACCTTCTCAATCCCTGAATTCTCACACTTTTGGTCTCACTCCTTTGTCCCTCTCCCTCTCCTTCTATCTCTCTATCGTTCAGTCCGTCCTGTTTCACAGGGTGGGTTTCACTGGAAGGAAGGTCCAGGGAGGGGAGCGCCGCACATTCTTTTGGCAGCGTCCCGAGGTGCACGGCCCAGTCTCTCTAGAACCCTGCGTGCCCTGGCTCACCGGCAGTCCCTCGCCCTCCCCCCTCCCCCCTCCCCCCAGACACGGACATTGAACCGGGAGGTGAACAGAACAGAGCGAGATGGAGAAAGAGAGTATGAGATTGTGAAAAGGACAGAGACAATAATGAAGAGGAACCATTTAGTAAATAACAATAAGGGTTTACTGGGAGAGAGAGAGAGAGAGTGAGGAGGAGAGAGAGGCAGACAGACACAGCAGGGGGTCATAAACAGGAAATGCAGGCCCAGCACTTATCAGGAAACGCATCCTGCAGTCAAGGAGTCCACAGGAAACTGCAAGAGGAGGGAGCGAGAGGCGCAGTCCACAGCAGCGCAGCAGCAACAAAGGCCCTAAAACGAACCCTTCCAAATGAGCAGCAAGGCAGCTACTTCCTCAAAATGTGAGGGGAAAAGGAACCACAGTTATATCCTATATCCGTACCTCTCGACTGGGGAGACTCCATTATGGAAGAACAGAAATAAATGTAAAAAAAATGATTGACAAAAATCTATGTTGTGTGCAAAGGAGAGGCGTCTTTGGATGTTGGAAAACTAAGCACATGCTCAGCAGTTTAAATTCCAATTTAAATTCACACCAAGAAGAAGGAATAAATCCCCTTGGCTAAAATGGATTAAAGTGATTCTTTCCTGTGGATGATGCTGAACGGCCTGAATTTTCGCAGAGTCACCGCCCTTAAAATGGCACCCCTTAATCCAAACAAACCACATCCTCGCTTATAGCCAGAATCACTGAACCATGAAGTCTGTGCAAGCGGGCCCTGCCCTGCGGAGTGTGTGTGTGTGTGATGTGCCTTGCTTGTGTGTGAAACGGCACAGTATCGCACAGGGAAACACTATTTTTGGTCGAGTTTCCTCTTTGGCCGTGGTGTTGCTTTTCTGTGCGTTTCCTGGAAGTCAGGCCTGGACCCTGGACCTGTTTCCTGTGCCTGCCACCCCCCTCTGGGTCTTTCTGAGAGTTTGTGAAAGAGTAACACACTCCAGTTGAGCCAGTTCTCTGCACCAAAGAAGTACCGGTCAGTTCTGGTCCCGACACATAAAAACAATCATAGGAAACCACACATCAGTCACAAGATTTTACCTCACAAACCTGTTTCTGGTTCAAAATACCTAAAACACACAAACACACTCGAGCACCTGACAGCAAAGCCTACAGTGAATGGTAGTCATCGGTCTCCATCTGTGAACCTTAGAAGCTAATGGGTTGGCCATTGATTAACTCTGGGTCTTATTGATTAGCTACGCCTCATTAAGTGGGCCGGTCTTCACCCACGTCAGACCAGAAGCAGTTAGTGATGGGGGGGGAAACGTTCTGTGAAGGTTATTTAAGGTTTGCTGTCCTCAGGGCGCTGTGTGACAACAATACCACTAAATTCCCGGTGGGGGTACGAATCCTGGGCAATGCATTGTACATGTGTGCGCCTGTGAAATGTCCCCACTGTGGGACTAATGAGGAATCATTTCTTCTTCGTTCTTATCAGGATGATTGACTGGGCATGGCTGAGTCATGTTGACAGGAAGTTCTTAAGAAAAACACAAAAAAAACTTCCAAACCATTGAGACATTCAAGTAAGGCTCCCCAGTTTGAATGACGTGACGACCTTAAGGTACGGTGCAGCTTTTCAGACGCTTCATTCTGTGATTTCAAAAGCATCAAGGCCAAGGAATGTAATTTAGCGCAAGCATCATATTAAGGCTGATTTATGCTGAGGAAAAAAATGTAGCCGACATGATAGGAGGGCACAGGGTGATGGGGTGTTTGAGCATGAAAAGGCCTGCCCACATTCCATCTCTACATGTCTGAATCATATTGGTTATTTGCCTTAAATGGAAATGAAGGCAATTCATTCTGCCTTTAGTCTTGTTTCGGTCTTTTAGTGTTTCATTGAGTTCCATGGGTTTCCTCCCAGATCACAGTGACTCTTTTTGAGGGACTGTTGGTCACTTGTTACCGTTTTGAACTTCCTGTACTCGCTGTGAGGTATATTACTGTTCCTTATATCCTTCCTCCTAGTACTTTCCTACTGGTGAGGTTAATGTTGTTCAGTTCTACCTAGTTTCACTAAATGCTCTTGTGGTTCTTCCCTTTAGCACTTGTTTGGTTTCTCACAATGTATGCTTCATGTTCTGCCTACCCCCCCATGTTTGGGACTATCGCGTTGTTATGATCAGTGACCGATGCTCTTTTGTAAAGCCCTTCCGGAAGTCGCTTTGGATAAAATCATCTGCTAAATGAATAAATGTAAATCTAATCTAATCCAGACAAATTTTCCAGACGGTTTCTTAACCTTGAAATGCGGATTATGTGTTTATTAATCTATTTTCCTGAAAGAAGAGAAATAACAAAATATTTTATTTTTTCGAGGAATTTTCTCACATAAAACCTACATTAGCTGATGACTTCTCTTTCGTTTGTCCAGGCCCCCCAAAATGCCCCAAGCCCTGCCAAGCCAAGTCTCTGAAGGACTAATACCTCAAGGATGGAGAAAGAGGGTGACCAGAGAGAGAGCAGGGAACCTAAAAATAACTTTTGGATGAAGTAGAGAGGATGAAAAACTGAAGACTTTCAATGACGGTTCTTGTTTCCTTTTACGACGTATTTGGCCGCCTCATGACAAACGGAAGGCGTATATTTACATACATACTGTAAGAACCTAGTTCAAAATAGAAGCTTTCACAGAGCTAAATCATTGTGGCCGAGTCTTTACGTAACACACTGTCCTGTAAATCAGTGCTCCCCAACCCTGGTCCTCAGGGCCCACTGTCCTGCATGTTTTAGATGTTTCCCTGCTCCAACACACCTGAAGCAAATGATGGTGTCATTATCAGGCTTCTGCTGAGCTCCATAAGGACCTATTCATTAGAATCAGGTGTGTTGGAGCAGGGAAACATCTAAAACATGCTGGACAGTGGGCCCTGAGGACCAGGGTTGGGGAGCACTGCAAAAAAAATGACGCATCACAGGTGCCTCTGGTTCACTCACCTCTCCGAATGCTCCTCTGCCAATCACCTTGAGCATCTCGAAGTCGTCTCGGTGAAGACGCATCTCCTTCACAGTGGTGGTGAACGGCTTCACTGTGGAAACAGACCAGGTGATGTATTTGAGTTTACGGTCAAGTCACGTTGCGAGTTAAGTCAAGTTTTTGGTTCCACATGGTAAAGCCTGAAACATGAATCAGAGCCGAAGTTTATTTTTAAAAAGTTCTTAAAACACTCAATCAAAATGAAGTAGGTCTTTTTAAGGAGCAAACGGTCGCAGCTGTTCGACATTTCCCTTTATGTTTAAATGTGCCTTATTCATTTTCTTGGTAAACAAAACGAAATCAAAATGAAACGTTGCCGATCATTCACAAAGAAAAAAGCAAGCGGCCAAGCTGGGGCTCATTTAGATTCACCCTGTAAGAACGTAAACCAGTCTTTTACAGTTTCATGTACTTGGAAATGGAACAAAGCACAAAGTTCTGGTCTTAAGACACGTCAACTTTGTGAGGCAGTGTGTTCCTCACACTTCAGATGAGCTGACAGTCATAGACTGTTAGTGTGGCACCCCATCCATCCAGCCCTCCTGCCTGCTTCACGATGCACCACAGGGGGGCTGGGAAGGGTTGGGGGGCTGGGAAGGGTTGGGGGCTGGGAAGGGTTGGGGGGGCTTGGGGCCTGGCACAGACCCAGCCGTGGTCGGTGTGCGTGTGAGCGTGTGTGTGTGTGTGTGAGTGTGTGTGTGTGTGGAGAGCTGAGCTCCCTCGCCTTATGAGGACATGCAGACTCCGGGTTTCCCGGTGAGTCTTGTGCGTAAAGAGACGTTTATCACTCCCCAAGGCTTTTAGTTTAAACACACGGGCCAACTTGCCCCCAGCTGCCTCTGTTCCCAACAGACAAGCGAGATGTGTGTGTCTTCTGTCGGCGGGGTGTGTGTGTGTGTGTGTGCTTGCATCAGCTGCTCTTTGACCGAGCAGATCCTTCACAGAAGCCAAACTGACAATTTGACTGCTTTACGAGTCCAGAGTAGGCCCCCGCAGAGGCCAGGCTGCACATGTATGACACTCGCGTGATGTGTAGTGTGCGACGCTGCCAACGCTCTCAGGAAAGGGCCTCTCTACCGGACGCTCACGATCTGGTGTGGTTGAATGACGGCGTTATTTGTGTCACGTTCTCAATGAAATCACATTACTATGCTCACTGTTCCATTGAGTTGTCACTGTATCGTTCCAGCACCATGAGGTGGCCAGGACTTCCTTTGCCCATAAAGACGGAGAAAGTCGTTAAGCGTAGCCATGACACAAAGCAGATATCTGCTAACCAATGACCACCCAGGGATCAAGCCAAACAGAGAACTTGGTCACGCAACACTAACGGACATGGTTTAGTTGTGTCGTGACAACGAATGTGACCATACACAAGTCACAATGGAGTTTCAAAAGGAGGCTAAACGCAGTGTGTTAAACTGAGAATGTTCAGTATCTGGATTACGATGTTCCCGTTTACTTGCCACAGGCAAAACTTTTTTACACTAAAATCTCCTCAAACATACTGTAAAACATGACAAGATAATGGAACACAGAGGCGATAAGATGTTTATAAATATAAAGTGAATCATTTTGAGTACCAAATATGAAAATAAATGTCTCCCTATTTCCTAAAATGGCATCATCTGAGGGAAAAAAAGAGAGCACTTCAGTAATCAGACAATGCAAACAAACTATCAATAGGAATCAGGTACTGGTGTCTTCACAGTCGCATTAGGATGGCCCAACACAGAGAAGCCTTCTGTGGTACAAATCCTCGACACGCATCCCCACTCAAGACAAAGGCCAGCCTTGAATATTCTGTATGAGGAGAGTGAGTGTAGAGAGGATTCATATGTATAATCTGATAATCCTCTCAGCCTAAATAACGTGACGTTTTCTGTAATTCACGCAAACCCCGTCCTCCCAATTACAATAAACTCTCATCACGGGCAATCTGAATGATTACGCTAGGAAACTAGAACACCAGCTGGGGCTGCTTTTTTTTTTTTTTCCCCAGGTCTGTTGAGCTTGCAAGCGTCGCTCCCACTTATCGATCACACGTTGGCCTATAAAAACCCAGGTCTGCATGTCTGGCTTCTCCAGGGATCCCTGGAAAAGGGCAGACATCATGTCAATGAGGAAAACCCTCGCTTCTGAGACAAAATCACACACAACACTGCAGTGTCATCAACCGGGCGCATATAGCCACTTCAGCGATTTAAGGCTTTAAAACAAAATAACATATTTGAAAACAATAGCTACCGGCATTTTGAAAATGTACCCGTACATTTGATAAAATAAACCAGAAGCAGAAAGCCCTTCCAGAAAATGTCTTCCGTCTCCCTGAGTGGTTGGTGAGTGGCTCTGGGCGTCCCCCCAGAGTCTTCAGTATTCAGTGGGTGAGCGACTTACTTTGGCAACTACGTCTGCCAAATGGGATAGAGGAGGGAGGCCTGCTGTTCCGACAGCTGCTTACAGCTCGGTTACATGCCTACAGGGCATCCTGCTTGGCACAGGACCTAGTGCCACTTGGAGAAGGGGACACTGCCGTGACAGAGGCATCAGCTGTTTCTAATGGTGGCTAGAGAAACCATTGTCTTTTAACGACACAGACGAGCCTAAATGGATGCATTCACGTTCATGCAAATGGTCGTTTGTGGGTTTGGCAGGGAAATGGGTTTGGTGGGGACACTTGGATGTTGTTCACAATCACAGAAGAAGAAGAAGAAGGAGAAGAAGAAGAAAAGGAAAAACAGCTCCAATGCTGATGGGGTCGAAGTTCACATTGAAAGACTGCCAGGGTCACCTGACTGACGCATCGAGGTGACAAGACAGCATTTAACTGTGACTTCTGTGTTTAAATGTGACTTCTGTGTGGTTGCACTATTTTTGCGTCCGACCTGGACGGGTGTGATGTCATAGACGACGTCCAGAGGCTGTTGGCCTTCGGTGCAGGCCTGACAGTTCGGGCCCAAAATCCTTATTAAGATGTGGGCCCTCTGACAGATATATTTATTCTTTCGAGAATAGACCTGATATAAACCATCCCATATCGAGACATCATTATACTTTAATTACTACACCCTGGATACCATTGATCTCTTTATTGTCATCTTTATATTCCTCTTCACATAGTAGGCGGAAAACGAACACTACTTGCTTTAAAGAGTTTTTCCTTGGATCAAATCCTTAAAAGAATCCTTAAACTGTATATCCTCAAGTGGTGTGGCAACTAGCTAGTCTTGCCCTGCCCAGCTCTACAGCAGTGGGCAGGCAGCGGTGGATCACTCTCCAACACAGACACAGTGGGTGTCAGGAACACAACAACACATCTCTGTTGAAATACGTCTTGAGAAACAGCCGTCCCCCCCCCTCCCCCGAGGCTCGGCGCGGACGCTACTCGACAGACACTGGGCGAGCAACCACAGGCGAGAGAATAGGTCTCACTGTTTGCAGTAGCCATTTCCAGTTTCACCCCCCCCTCCCCTCCTCAAACACAGTGGCTTTGGACGCAAAAGTAATTCATAACAACGAACCGAATATTTGGGACCGAGAGTGAACGAGAAGGCTTCTTTTGTCCTGCGCTAGCTGGAGGGGAAACGGCACTAGTTGTTGGTCTTGTGGTAACACTGCTAGCACTGTTCTTCTGTCCACGTTGGGTCAGTAATGATGGAGAAGGAGGGCAACGTTGTTGGCTTGGGCCCGGGACTGTGTTTTTGACCCTGTTGTGCATCACTTAAGGGCCAAGTTAGGACAGTGTTGGTATTGGCATTCTGTTGAAGAGGGTGGAGGAAGGATGGAAGGGAGGAGTGAATAAGGACAGGCTGAAAAGTCCAGACTTTCAGTGAAGAACCCACAGAGGGGTTGGGGCGTAACTCTTCATTTACGTGAAGTTGTGGGTGATTACGTTTTGTTTCTTCCCCTACCATACCTACTCTTGTCTCACTATCAATCCCATCTCTACTTTGCAGGCTAATGGCAAATTAAATGTGTTCTGCATGTTTTGTTGATAGAACTTCTTCAACAGAATACAAGAGTGGACGGTTTACACAGGCCAAGATACCCATATCATTTCCCATTCATGCTGACATGACAGTAGACCTACATCCCAGAGAACACACCAGACATTAGGACCCTGCTCTAGTGGCTTCTTCATGCTCGCGGCCCACGGTTCATCTTTTATTTATCTGTTGGCTTGACAGGCACCATTATGTAGGGCAACATGGTTCACATTTTGAAGACTGTTATCCTTCATGATTTCCTTCAGCCGTCCCTTTGCTTCCTGGCAAATGAATCCATGAACAAATAAATCAGGGCGGGGACGATGAAGAAGAGTCTATATGGAGATCGTGAAATCCAACCGAAGCCAAGTGATCCGTAACTGATTATTTTTACGTTTGCGGCAGCGCTGAAATTCCATTAGGATTTCCAGCATGTCCGCTTGATTGGCAGGGTATCTGATGTCCTGCTGGGCATGCTGAGAATGCTTTGGTGCTTTGGGGATGACTGACAGGCAGCCGTGATGAGGAGGGAGAGAGCTGGGCTGGGACAGTATGGGGCCCCCGGGCAGGGCAGACCTGGAACTCTGACCCAGGTGAACTCTGGGTGACACGGTAGCTTTACATTCACAAACCAGGAATAAGTGCATGTTCAGGACAATACGTGCTAGGACAGCAGCAAGGGGATGATTCCAGGGCTGGATTACAGAAAATACAGAAATAAATTCATAAATTCCAGTGTCTTTCGTATTCCTCATAAAATTTTCTCTTTTCCATAACTACAGCCATTAAAGATCTTTGTATTATACACTACATTTCATGTGGTGGATTATGTGTTTTGTCTACCAAGAGCACCTCTTTTCATCAATTTTCTTTACATTTGTCGGTGTTCGTACTAAGCGTTCTTTGTGTATTCTGATCCATCCGGGGGAGAAATGGGTTACGGCACTATCCTGCTCTTTAAGCAACACCTCTGGGCCAAGTACAACTATGAACTTCAAATAGTAGCTCTGCCACTATGTGTATTTTGGCCAGGTCTGAGATAACATTGCTAGCTAGCAATGTCAGGGTTCACAAAGAACATGTGCATTTAGCGTCTCATGCAGAGTCAATCTTAAGTTACCATTACCTTATTATCTTAGGAACTATCGTAGAAGAAGGATTTAGGGTTAGGCAGAGGCCTTTCTTATATTTTTAAGTTCACGAGTGGATTTGTACTGGGAAAGCATAGCCAAGAAATCTCAGCTTCAAATCCCTCTTGGAACATCGAGACACACAAACGTTCCCATGCTACAGTCTCCAAACAGGACTGAAGGAGGATCTTGCCTTGGGGGGGGGGGAGGTATCAGGTGTACTCAAAACGCCTACTAAAAGGCAACAACTTAACTGTTAGCTGTCACAAACCATGGCTGGTTTAACCTGGCCTGGTGAGAGTGCATGGCGTGCCCCAGCCAGACAATAGGTCGAGGGCGAACACCTGCAGCCAACACCTTCCTCTGCAGTCTGTCCTCCTATCTCGTCATGGCGTTCCACACCCAGTTTACATAAGCGACTGATACACTTGATAGATCCAGTAAAAGGGCCAGTTCAGTTTGAGGTCTGCCCCTCCCTGTGGCAGTTTCTGAAAGCCTGACACTCTCTCCCTTGAGCATGTAGGAAGCCGGGGAATGTCTCTTTCAGGGTCACACCCCAGCTAGGTATCATGTTACAAACATACTGGATGACAGTTCAACAGCTATTTAAACATTCCCTTGAATCAAGCCTTCCAACAGCTACGGAAGGCAACAAACGCTATACAAAATATGAATAGGATGCCTCGATTGATGATCTGATTATAGTGTAATTTATCTATTATGCAATGGAAACTAAAAATAGTTCTAGCCTATGTATGCATTATGGAAAGGATCATGATCCTACAACCCTCCTTCTTAAACTAAATTAAAACAAACCTGAGATTTAAGTCACTTAAAAAATAAACAAATAAACTCCTGTAACAGCAATACGTTACATCCCCTTGATCACAAAGCTGTCACTCCTTAGAATCATTTACGCATTGCACGCTTTCTTGCTGTGCAATAAAGATCACGAAATCCCCCCCTCGCTCCTCACTCAGCCATTCTGACAGTCACAGGATGGGCTAATTAAACATTGACGAGCCAGTCAGATTGAGACGGACATGCCGGGAGAAAGGCCTTGAGTGTGCTTAGCTGAAAAGGGTGGTGCGAGGAGGGAGGTGGACGGCAGCAGGAGGTAAAAGCATCAGGGCTCCGCCCAGAGTTAATCTGTTATCCTGCACCAGCTGCCACCTCCACCACCCCCCCCCTTCTCCCCACCCCTGCTGCCCCCCACAGAACCAGCCGTTTACCTCAGGACATGCATTGCACCATGCTGGGCATGTTGCTCACTGGGCTTGGAGACCAGGCCTACTACCTTGGAGGATGACGGCACCGCGGGGTGTGTCTTACTGGAGCAAATCCAAGTCCAGGGTTCAGAACACAGGTAGAGTCACGGAAGGTAAAGCTGTGGTGATCAGGATGGACAGCGAGCACAGCTGTCCTTACACCTGCAGGTCTTTTTTTCGGGTGACCACATTAACAAGCTACGTTGCTGCCATTGTTGCTGAACCACACCTGGTTTTCCACGTCGATTTATTATCTGAAATGCGTATCCAGCGATGAAGTGTGGTCATGACCTTCTGGGCTTGATCCCTTTCGACACCGAGGCTACGGGTGACGTAGGCTATGTAGCCCACAATATCTTACCTGACATGACTTTAAACCTATATTAACCCACTTCCTCCCTGCAGACATTAAGGCGGAGAGACACCTGTGACATGCTGCCCACTCAGATAACCTGGTGTGGAGATCTGTTCTGTTCAACATGAACTTCAAGTAAGCATACTGTAAGAAGATGAATAAAGCTCGGAGGAGGGCGGGGAGGGGGGAGTTTAATGACTAAGAAACCCACAAACATTAGGCATTCTGATGGGTCAACAGTAACTGTTAACCACAACTGTGAAGTGCACCTTATACAGCAGATCTTCAGAGGCCACAGCTCTGGAACTGCCTACTGTACAACTTTTTCACCTCGGACTCATTAAAAACCACAGATCCCGCAGCTTCCCTCAGATTCAGAGCTGAATTCACACTTCCTTCTTTTGTGGTCGAAAACAGTAGCGTGTCAGAAAAACCTCAGAGGAGACCACAGTTTACTCGTGCCTCACAGACTGAAGATTGCCAATAGGTGTCCCATTAGAGGTGTAAGGTGCCTGATAAGAGGAATATTACTGAAAACCAGTAAAGGGTTGGAGGTCGAAGTAATCACCCTTATGCCCCATAGGTGATGTGTGGCAGATGGGTTTTGGACTTCACTAAATGTTCCAAAGACATTTTCACCCCAATAAGCATGGGAGTTGCCATAACCATCTAATCTAAGCAAAATGTTCTTTAATGCTTTCCTGTGGGCTACGACAGGAAGTCCATGATGACAAAGTCTTCAAAAGGCAAATGAAAGTGCTTTGTAAATGTACACCTGAGTGCTGTAAACGAGCAGCTCAGTTACAACGGCTCCACAGCATGGCAGCACTAAAACAGATCTTTTGTTACAAGCTATGCATGGATGTCATAAGAAAATAACATCTCCCTCATCAATAACTTATACAAATATGCTACTTAGGGTGTCAAAGAGGCATTAGATGCCAAATTCAGATAACAGAACATTGCTTGTGGTGACTCTACCAGCTGATGGAGAAACCACCAGCTTCCTGACAAAGCAAAACAAGATTGTGTCGTTTTTTTACTTACATCATGTGAATTTCTGCTCACAGGTTTTCTGCCAGTGTCATACCAGAGCTTGTTTTGCATGCTTAAATATATTTTATCTTAAATCTCTTTACTACTGTTTGGAGGGCAAAATCTTATGAACAAAAATTCTGTGTCATATTTTTGTCTCCAAGGTACTTAATCCTGCCTGGATTTGATGAAAGACCACTGGTAGAAGGTTCAAAGCCTTCTACTGATGTGAGTTTCTGTGAATCCGGTGCCCACACCACACTGCTGTCACATTCCAGCAGAGTGCCAAAACACTGGGCCAGTGGAACAGCTGAGAGGCCAGACCAAATGCTGGTAATGAATGTCTCTGGAAGCGCCAGGGTGTGACAGATCCAAATCCGTGTGGCACGCGGTGACCTTGAGCAAGGCCCCCCCATCGTCCCACCCTTATCACCTGGCAACAGGGGCCCTGCTGTCTGAACAGAACTACATTTCCCATCCAGGCATGTGGGGATGTTAATACTGAGCCATTTTCTACTGTGGAGGCCTCGTGCCTGCTAGGAAAGGCTTTGAGGCAAACGCTTGGGAGCCAAACGGCTAATCTGTGTCATGCCTGCGGCCTAGCGCCTGGGAGCGGAGGAGGGGAGGAGAGGGGGAGGGGTGAACGCCCACACATGCCTGGTGTTGGGGGAGGATATTAGCAGGAATGAGTGGAATTCTCTTTGGTCATGCCATCGCTTCCAGACAGGAGCCTTTCCCTTGACTATCATCTTAAACGGGACTTTAACTCCCAAAGAACACGCCTTTCAATTGCTCCTGATGGCCCGCCGTGTTGACCATGACAGAGCGCTGGAGCAAGAATGAAAGACAAGAGGAATCCCTTTGCAAACAATCCCTTTGTTCCAACAACATCACTCCCCTTGTTCAGCCGCATCAATGGGAGTTTGGCGCTTGAATATCATCCATTCTGAGAGGCATTCCTACATCCTGACAAGCCCTGTCCTGTTTCTGTTATCCCTGACCGTGGAGAGAGGCCTGTAAGCAGGTGATGCAACGGTGCTGCTGGGAGGTATGTGCTCTGAGCTGGGCTGGCCCTGTGAGAGTGGGTTGATGCCTCATGCAATAAACACACTGAGCCATTCGGCCAAATGGGAGTTGTCGACAACACACAGGCAAAAGAGGACATTCCACACATATTGGATACTCCCATTCGGTGCCTCTCTTTATCATGAAGCAGCTTATACGCTGCATTTAGCCTTCCTAGGGAAGTATAGTCCCAGGTTTAGGCTAATGTGTCCAATTCCTTGGTTGATATGTTATTTCAGCGACTCATTATGCAGAGGCGCAATTTAGGCCTAATCCATGGTCCTTAAATGAGCTTCCTAGCTTTAGTTTGTATCAATTGCATTACAGAGAGGGCCTCATGTCATCACTGTGTATTCATTATAATAATGACCATTAATCATTCGCTACTTGGGGAAAAGCCTTGTCTGAATAACAAAGCCATCGTGGCTTTGAGTGGAAAACATTCTTGCAGGTGATCCATGTCTTTCAGTCTCTTCAGTGTGGCGAAAAGAGTAGTGACTGGTTTTGTGCTTGAGAGAAAAAAAGGGAAATCTAACATGAAAACTGTGCTATGGTACCGGCTTAATCCTCAAGTTCACATAGACCCTGACCGTGTCCCGGTTTAAACAGGCTATATGGTGGCACAAGCGTGCGGTGTGGCATTAATGGAACACATGCAAGGTAGCGGTGGGGGTTGGGGGGCCAAGCTGGCTTTGAGAGGACAAAATCAAATCTGAGCTGAATTCTACTCTGATACTTACCACAGTGCTAATACAAGACCATTCCACTAATCCCTTAGGGAGCCAGCCACAACCACCATCTCGTCTAAACTGGGGGGGGGGGCAGTGAGGCATAAACACCTGCCTGCCAGTCTTCTTCCCCCAACTACTTTGGCAGATAGTTCAATCAACTAGGCTCCTTAGTGCTTGGTTGCACAGGAATCTGGGTCCTAACTGGGTAATGGGACAGGAATACTTCAAGCATATCAATTTAATAATGCCAATGACATAGTAAATCCGGTACAAAAATCTTACAAGAAACTTCATTTCAGAAGTATACCCCCCCCACCTACCCATGGGCACAACTAATTCGATTAAGGAGATCATCCAGCAACATTCTGTTACTTCTTATAGCGTTTCAAGTCTGTAGAGAATCCGGATGTGTGCTGTGATTCAGATTTAGATTAAACTTTATTACAGTACAGGCTGTCATGACCGCTCTGCTGTAGTGGACTGAACTGCAATGATACAATGAGGTGCGGTTGATCCGCTTGTCAGCGATAACTCAAGGACTATTCACATGGCTGTTCTTCAGAGAGCTGGGCTGTAATTGACAGGCACTCTCTCATCTTTAGCTTGTAGTGGCTGGTAAGTGTTTCACCTCTCATTACATCACAATGGGTCACATCTTATCTTATCGCTGGGGGTGTAAAAAGGGAAGGACACTCCCACCTATTTCGGAAACATGACTTGGAAAAACTACGCTATCTCCCTTGGCCTCAGGTTTATACGATAATCCTGTTTTGGCCAGAGTGGAACGTTGTTAGTCCATCTCAAATGACCAGTCTTTAAAGTTGACCAGACCAGGATCCCTGAGAGGTGCGTCTTGCCTGCTTGTCCGCGTCCATGATCCACTGCCTCACTTTACACCCCTGGACGAGTTCCAAAAGAGGACATCCACATCAATCATGTCTTCAGTAAATAGATCTCACTCACGGGGCCAGGAGGGACCATACTGCTGTAATTTAAAGGCCACTGGGTGATGCATTTGACAGTTGACTTGAACTTGGGGCGTTGTACAATACTGACACAGTCAAAAACCCACCTTACAGCACCTGCTGACGAGAGGCCCAATGAGGACAGTGACGCTCCTTTCGGAAGCAGACACACTGGGGTGTAATCTCATTACTGACGTCAATGAAACGCCCTGAGGAGAATCCTCTAATTGTGTTAGATGACAGTGGCTCCAGGCCAGTTTGAAAATGAAGTATAATGCACCTTTCATCTGGGAGGAGGTAGAAGGATAGTGTATTTACAATTCTTAACTTGGAAGCTATGCTATCCTTAGACTGTCTGCTTGTCAGTCAACCTTGGGAGCATCATTCTTTAGGCATCAAATTAAAGGTATACTGGTCTTGGGAGAATGATAACATTTATATAACTGCTTCCACATCTATGATGTAAACGAACCCAGGCAGAAGGCTGGAATTTTGCAACCGATTCCAAACACAAACCCTTTTGACTGTACTTTGTTTGTAGTCTGAGTACACGGAGTGAGTCATAACAGATAAGCAGTCCAATCATACAGTACATTCACCTCTGCAAGAGAACATTAACTAGGGCAGGACAGAAAGTGTGGACCACATGACGAGTTATATGCAACCCAAAAACACCAGTTCACTTAAAACATGGTATTAACTTGATGTGCCTACTACTGTCTCTCCAAGATACAAGCAAAGAATATTGCAACCTAGCAAGCATATGGCAGGCTGCACTTCTGCCAGGAGAATTTGCACAATGCAGCTCTGAGTCTGACCATGCCCCAGAGTCCGGAGTTGCTGATCAAATCTCACTTACCCCATTCCAGAAAATCTGTCACATGCTTCTCCCGTTTCAAAGGAGAGTTGCTGCATTCGTTGTACAAACATATCAATATATCCAGCAGCGTCTCGACACTCAGCGAACTTGCATTCTTTTGGTTCCCGTCCAAGAGCAACTGCTCCAACTTCTTCAGGCGCACCTTTGCTGACATTTTCTATTAATTAGACGGGGAGCTACCACTCCCTTCGCCGAAGAATTGCTCCACCGAATTAGGGCAGCTATAGGAGGAGAACCCAACCTCGCCTTCCTAAAGCTTAACACCCCCCAAAGTATTTATTTGACCGAGCCGGAGCTCTGCTCCCAACTTGCTAGCTAGCCGTGTAGCTAGGCTAGCCTAGCCAGCTAAAAAAATAAGCACGACATTTTTGGGATAATCACGTATCACAGTTGCTGGTTGTTTTTGTGAATTGCCACGATGTTCAACTCTATCCGACTCGAGGCTTTGTTGGTCCCATTTGCTATAATCCCGATAAATCTGTACTTTCCACTCCAAAATGGGATGTCGGGCTTCCCCCCCCCCAGTCGGATCTCACTCAGGTTGACCGTTGGTCCTCCATTCTCTCGTTCGGATTATCAACTGACAAATAAACGGTAAAAAATGACAAATAAACGGTATTCAGCGCTCCTCTGAGAAGAATGATGTCCACAAATGTAGGGAGTGGCTGTCTTTTCTAACGTGAATCCCCTTTTCTTGCCAGGCTCCACAGTGGTAGCCGGTGTGGCTCGGTACGAAGTAGAATATGGCTGAATTCGTGTCCAGCCTTGTCTCTCCCTAGACCGGAGACTGTGGAGCGCGCCTGCGCCCGCCTCCCCACACCAGAAACGGGATGGAAAGGTGACGTCATTGAATGATTGACAGACACTGGGTGCAACTGGCACTGACCTCATCAGCACACATACAGTGGTATGGATTTACCATTACAGTTCCTATGTATTTGACTTGCTGCTGTCCACATGCTTTTACCTGTGCACTAAGCATCAGTGGTCGTTAATGCACTTTACTGATATTTCTGCCAGCATAAAAGGTCTGTACTACTACAGACTAGTATATGTATACAGTACATACAAGCTCTTCCCCTGTCTGGGCCCCCAATCGGTGGAATCAACTCCCCACCTCCATCAGGAACACTAACTGCTTCCCCACCTTCAAGAAAAGGCTCAAGACTCACTCACCTGTTCTGAGAGTTCAATGGCACATTTTCTGACAGTCCTGACCCTACATAGGTTTGTTGGTACCCGAAATCAGGTGCACTGCTGTTACTGTTGCTGTTGTTGTTGTTGCTGTTGTTGTTGTTGCTGCTCTGTTGTTCACTTCGTACATGTACACTATTGCCGTCAGAAATGCTTGCCTTAATTTAATTGGTAAACTTGTTCGGCTGAATGCTCTTATGGCTTTTCCCTTGGCACTTATTGGATTCTCATGATGCATGTGTAACAGGGTTGGAAATACCCTTTTATGACTTTCGTCAAAATTAATGTGCTAGTCTGTACATGTTGGGTTTATAGCCACCTGGTGGGTTAAAATGGTTACTGCAGGCACAGAGTTCCTCTCTACGCACCGTAGATAACTCCTCAGATAATTAACATTCAGAACTGAGGTGGGTGTGTGAGAAACATGTGGTGAATAATATAAATATATTCTATATTTATGGTTATTTCTATAGCGCTTAGCGTCATGTGCTCCCTTTGTAAGTACTTCTAACATGTAAATAGAGAGTTTCAGACAGTTTTGTGTAGAAATAAGTTGTATTTCTGTCGATATGTTTAAAAGCTAATGTAGCTAGTTATCTAGCTAGCAACGGACGTACTAGCTGGGTTCTGAGGTACTTACGTTTTCTGTCTTGCTACACAGATCCATGTGCTGCAGTGTTACACGTTTTGATGAACTTTTCATTTATCTCTGCGCCAGGTGGGCTCCATTTTATTTGTGTTTTATGTATTATTTTTGTATAATTAGAAGGAAAATAAGTTTATTGTGAATGTTCAGAACTTGTTGTTTTACTATACGATCACGTTAAAATTGTTACACTATACGATCACATTTTATTGTTGTAAAAAGAGATAATTAACATTCAGAACTGAGATCCATGTGCTGCAGTGTTACACGTTTTGATGAACTTTTCATTTATCTCTGCGCCAGATTAAAGAGATCCAGAGTGAGCGTCAGTCCTGTGTGGCCGTGACATTCTTCCTACACCATAGACACGATCGGTTACACTGGTGCCGTGACTCCGTGATTCCAGACCCGCTTGATGCAGATCGCCGGACCGAGGGTACAGCGTGGATCGCGTGGAGGTGTTAGCGTTGGACGTCGTCTGCTTAGTTAGTGTTGTGGTCAGGTACTAAAGATTGTCATAGCTTCACTGACTGAGTGAAGAGGACTCTGAACCGTTTATTTTTTTTCTTTCTTTGAAGCCTGAATTTGTCTGTTTTTATTTGTTTATACATTTTTTTTTAATGGTAAAATGGCTAGCAAGTTTCCACCAAATGATGATACTGATTATAGTTGCTTCTCTTTTGGGAGGGGTAGAGGTGTAATGGGGGTTCATCAGTCCGGTAGGGTTGTTGGGAGGGATGTGGGTGCTTCACCTGTGTTACCTGCCGGGGATAGGGATTTGAGGCCAGGTTGGGGTCCAGTAGAATCTCCTATGGGGCAGAAATTGCAGGGTGGGCCGCACCATTCAACACCCAGTGGTGATGATGGCACATTACACCAGCTCAGTGACTTGGTTGTCCGGTTGGGCTCACAGATAGGAGAGTCTATTGCAGCCTCACTCATGTCTAGTGGTTCTATTGCTAACGCCAGCCAGACCGGTGCTTCTTCTCACGTGCAGGCCACTCAGCCTAGTGGTAATGAGGGTACACTCAGTGACAATTCACGTATCAATGTGGTCGTGAAATCTGACAGGGAACCCGTTATTTTCAGGGGTGATAATACTGATAAATACACAGTGACTGAATGGGTGGAGCTGATGAGATCATACATGAGGAAGCAAAACTGTGATGTCTCACTGCAGGCGGAAGAGGTTATGGGGAGGTTGATGGGGAGAGCCAGAGATGTGGTTAGGATAGGCTTAAGATGTGACCCCTCGCTTAAGGCCTCTTGCACCCCAGACGTGATATATGAAATACTGATACAGTATTTTGGTAACACTTCCTCATGCCTGCCCCTACAAGACTTTTACTCTACTCTGCCGAATCAGAGAGAGAATCCCATTGACTACTGGATACGTCTCAACAAGGCTGCTGACATGGCTGAGGATGGTCTGAGGCTACAAGGCAGGTGCATGGAGAATATGGGAGGGGAGATTTCCAAGATGTTTGTGAAGCACTGCCCAGATTCGGAGCTAGCATCTGTGTTCAAGTACAAACAGATACATAAATGGACACCAAAGGAGATACAGGAGAGGGTAGATGATTATCAGAGGGAGCGAGTGTCTTCTGTGAAAATGCTCAGGTGCCAAGTAGCTCATGCGGAGCCTCAAAACGCATGTAACATGGAGACATGCAGTGCTAACTCTTTCTCTCCTTCGTCTACACTGCTACAGTATCCGCAGCAGTCTCTCTCACCTGTCCCTCAGAGCCTGCAGCCGTACTATCCTCCATTGCCACTGAACCAACAGACTCTGTCTCCCCTGCCACACCCTGACCTTTCCTCCATGCCTCGGAGCCAACAGCAGGGTGGTGATGCTCTTCTTGGTGAGATGATGTCAATGCTCAGGGAGCTTCTGACCAAAGTAGGCGACGGGAAGCCGCACCAGAGGCGCGGCAGCAGACAAGTTCGTAACCAGAATCAGCCTATCAATGAAACATGCTGCCGTGTCTGTCGTGATGAGAGTCACACTACTGAGTCCCACTGTCGTTCTGACCGCCTTTGTTTCAAGTGCTTCGAGCCTGGTCATACAAGCCGCTCATGCCGCAGTAGGATCCCAGCCCATGTCGGTGAGCAGGGAAACTAGACGACCTGTGCTTTGAGGGAGGCAGTATGGGTCATGGAAGAGACTCCCACATGTATGACGCTGGAGAGCTGTACGACAATGTTAAAGATTCGAACAAATCAGAGACTTTTATCGTTCAGAACACACAGAAGATTAGGGGCAGTGACAGCCTGTTTTACACTCCTGTTAAAGTTGGAAACAAAGTGACTCTTGGTGCCATGCTGGATAGCGGTTCCATGGCCTGTTCATTGAGTTCGGAAGCGCAGAAGAAGCTCATTGATGCTGGAGTAGTCGATCTGAACAGTCAAGAGGCGACCGATGTTGTTTTCGTCGGATGTGGTGGCATTCGCGTGAAGCCTGAATCAGTAGTGAATCTAGAGATGTCAGTGTATGGATGTGAAATATTGGTCCCCACTTTTGTTGTGCAGGATCAAAAGGATGATCTGATCATCGGCTCTAATGTCATCAGACACTTACTCCGGCAGTTCAAGAAGGACCCAGGCTATTGGGAAGCCGTGTCAGCGCCTGGTTCAGGTAACTGTGAACTTGAGCAGTTCCTCTCTCTACTCGCTGGACTAGACCGTTGGTCTGACAATGATGTCCCAGACAGAGTGGGCACGGTCAGGTGCAACAGAGCTGTTACGTTGCAAGCTGGCAGTGAATGTCTTGTATGGGGGAAACTTCCTAAGGGTGTAAGGGTATCGCCAGGTTGCACTGTCATGACTGAACCAACCACTTCTCGCTCTGCGCCCAGGGGTATCATGGTTGCCAGGGTAGTGACACCTCTCTGGGGTGACGGGTGGGTTCCGCTCAAGATCCTCAACTCCTCAGAGGTCCCTATTACCTTGCGGAGAAATGCCAAGCTCGCTGATGTTTACACCTGTCTGGCATTGGAGGATATGGAGGTCCCGGAGGTCAAGTGCTCTCACCAAGCCACATCTGTCGAACCCGCTGGAGGGTCAACTCCGGCAGGGGTTGCAGAGTCTGTACGGGAGAGACTGGAACATGTGGGCCTGGGAGACCTGGACCTTGGGTCTTCCGATGTGTCGGAGGAGTGGCAGAGGAAGTTGGCTGATCTCGTACTCAGATATGACGATGTCTTCTCTCGCCATCACCTGGACTGTGGAGAAGCCACAGGGTTTGTACACAGGATTCGGCTCACAGATGAGAGGCCGTTTCGCCTGCCCTACCGACGTGTGCCGCCTGCCGAATACCACAAGCTCCGCCAGGTCCTGACTGAGATGGAGGAGAAGGACATTATCAGGAAGTCTGCGAGCGAGTTTGCCTCACCTCTTGTCCTTGTGTGGAAGAGAAACGGTGATCTGCGGGTGTGCACAGACTTCCGATGGCTCAACAAACGGACACTGAAAGATGCCCATCCACTGCCGCACCAAGCGGACTGCTTAGCTGCCCTGGGTGGGAATGCATTTTTCAGTACAATGGATCTGACGTCTGGCTTTTATAACATGCCATTGCACAAGGACGATCGCAAGTACTCTGCGTTCACGACGCCTATGGGTTTGTACGAGTACAACCGTCTGCCTCAGGGCTTGTGCAACAGCCCAGCCAGCTTCATGAGGATGATGATGTGCATATTCGGTGACCAGAACTTTCTCAGCCTACTGTGCTACCTCGATGACTTGCTGGTCTTCGCGCCGACTGAGGAGTTGGCTCTGGTGCGGCTGGAGCTTGTCTTCAGTCGCCTTCGTCTGCACAACCTGAAACTGGCTCCAAAGAAGTGTTGGCTGCTCCGAAGGTCGGTGAAATTTCTTGGGCACATCGTGGGTGAGTCTGGTGTGTCTACAGACCCCACCAAAGTTGAGGCTGTGAGCAAGATGGTCTCTGCAGATCTGATGGAGCCCGATGGTGTCACCCCGTCTCAGTCTAGGGTTAGGTCATTCCTGGGCATGGTCAACTACTACCAGCACTTTGTGCCCAACTACTCCGCGATGGCAAGACCCCTCTTTGACCTGCTGGCTGGCCAGAAACAAAAACGCAAGGGGAGGCTTCACACTAAGCGCACGATGCAGGCTCGGAAGTTAACACCCGCTGACTGGACGCCAGATCACCATCAGGCATTTGAAGGTCTGAAGGGGGCTTTGGTGGATTCAGTGGTTTTGGCTCACCCAGACTTCACTCGCCCCTTTGTGTTGTCCACTGACGCGTCCCTGGATGGTTTGGGAGCGGTGCTATCACAGGTTCAGATGGGTGACTGTGTAGCCCGGCCAGTGGCTTTTGCCAGTAAGTCCCTCTCAAGAGCTCAGAGGAATTACCCCGCGCATCGCCTTGAATTCCTTGCGCTTAAGTGGTCGGTCTGTGACAAGTTTAGTCATTGGCTTAAGGGCCATGTCTTTACAGTGTGGACGGACAATAATCCCCTCACACACATCATGACAAAACCACGGCTCGATGCCTGCGAGCAGCGGTGGGTGGCCAAGTTGGCGTCGTATACATTCGACATCAAGTACATCCCAGGCTCCAAGAACACTGTTGCGGATGCACTGAGCCGCCGCCCATTTGTGAGGTCAGTTGTTGGAAGGAGGTTGCTTCAGGACCCCTACGATGAGCTCCTTGAGAAAGCAGTCCCTGTCTCTTCTGACTCTGTCCAAGGCACATTCAGACAGTCAAACACTGGTCAGGAGGACTGTGTCGACAGAGGTGGGGAAGAGCCCTGTGTGTCTGCTTGTACCAGGATCCAGTCCTTCTCCACGGGGGAGGTCTCTGCTGTCCTTGAGACGCATAGCATGTGGGAGTCCAGTGCCAGGACACGAGCTGTCAATGTTCTCCAGCAGCTCCCACAGCTTGTTCCCCCTACAGAGGTTCCGATACCTGTGTTTTCTGAGGCTGAGTTGCGTGAGGGACAGTTGAGCGATCCTGTCCTCTCCAGAGTGTTGTACTTTGTGGAGCGTGGCCGACGTCCGACCAGGAGAGAAAAGCCCAAGGAGTCCGTCATGGTCATCAGATACCTCAAACATTGGGAGAAACTGACTGTTTGCAGTGGTATCCTCTACAGAGTGTCCAAGGACCTGGTCTCAAAGAAGAAAAGATACCAGTTTGTGGTCCCTCACTCGTTGAAGGCTGAGGTCCTCAGGGGCATTCATGACAGTGCTGGTCACCAGGGGCAGTTTAGGAGCTTGAGCCTGACCCGTCAGAGGTTCTTTTGGCCTCACATAGACAGAGATGTCAAAGACTATGTCCGCCAGTGTCCGCGGTGTGTCATCAGCAAGACCGCTGAACCAGAGGGTAGGGCGCCTCTGGAGAGTATAAAGAGCTCTGCACCTTTGGAAATTGTCTGTATTGATTTCTGGACTGCAGAAGACTCTCACAACAAATCTGTTGACGTGCTGGTGGTGACAGACCATTTTACCAGGCTAGCTCAGGCCTTCCCTTGCCGAGATCAGACTGCTAAACAGGTGGCAAAGCAACTCTGGGAGAAGTACTTTTGCATTTACGGATTTCCTGAAAGAATCCACTCAGACCAGGGCGCCTCGTTCGAAAGTCAGTTGATAAGTGAACTGTTGAAGGTTGCTGGTGTGAGGAAATCCCGGACAACACCGTACCATCCGATGGGCAATGGTAGCGTGGAGCGCTTCAACAGAACACTGGGTAACATGATTCGAGCCCTCTCTCCGGAGGAGAAGTGTAATTGGCCCCGACACCTTCAGACGCTGACGTTCATGTATAACTGTACTGTGCATGAAACCACAGGCTTTCCCCCTTTCTATCTCATGTATGGTAGGGTCCCACGTCTCCCCATCGATGTCCTTTTCAAGAACATCTTGAAAGATCCAGAGGTCAGCAGTTATGACAGCTATGTGCTGTCTCTGACGAAGGACCTTCAGGAGGCCATGGCTGTTGCTCAAACGCATGCTGACAAGGAGCAGAGTCGTCAGGCTGAATTCTACAACCGCCGTGCAAAGGGAAAGACAATCAGTACAGGTGACAGAGTCTTGGTCTCAAACAAGCGTGGTAGAGGAAAACAAAAGACAGCGGACCGATGGGAATCCACAGTATATACAGTCGTGGGTGAGAATGCCTCCACTCACACGTATCGAATCAGGAATCCTACAACTGGACAGGAGAGAGTTGTACATCGAAACCTGCTGATGCTCGTTAACTTCTTCCCTGTGGATGTGGACAGTGTCTCAGATCACGCCTCCATGTCCTCTGGAGTGACTGTGTCAAGTGATGTAGCTGATGTAGCTGGACTGACGTCTGTTGGAGTCGTGGAAGATGCTGAGAGCAGAACTCAGGAGTGGGTCGGCAATCTGTCGACTGTGAGTGTGGATGACATTGCACCGGAAGATTACCTGGGAATGAGTAATGTGTCTGAGTGTGGTGGCACTCACCACCAGTTGCAGTCAGAGTTAGGCCCTGACCAGAGCTGCGCACGGGCTCCTTCAGCTGATAGTGCACACACGTGCTCCATGCATTCAGCACTGTCAGATGATGCACATAGTGTAGGACCACCCTCCATTCGCTCTGATTCCAGCACCATTCACAGAGTCAGTACTCGTGTTGGCCGTGTGGTGAGGCCAGTCGATCGTCTGTTGTATCAGATGTCCAAACAAGGTGTCGTTAGTGATGCTAGCCAGTTCATTTGCAAAGTCTCTAAGTCATTGTCCCAGGTGTTCAGCCGGTAGCAATGGTTTGCTAATGTAGTTCGGTTTCAGGACGTCTTTGTGTTTTTGAGGGGTGGTGAGTTATCATTGCTTCACCGTGATTGGGCTCCATTTCAGGTGTGAGGGCCTGTTTTCTTGTGTGGGATATGGTTTGTGTGGGGTGTAGACTGCATCCTGCGTCCAGTAGCTGGTGGTGGATTAGGCGCCAATTCACTGTCCACTTCATCCTTTTGAGGATACTCTTTGAGTTGGAGTGTTTGGGTAACCATGTCAAGTTTGTCTTGGGGAGTTACGGTGAATGTAGTGTTTAGTACGTCTTAAATTTTGAGCGAAATTCAGTGGGGGTAGATGTAACAGGGTTGGAAATACCCTTTTATGACTTTCGTCAAAATTAATGTGCTAGTCTGTACATGTTGGGTTTATAGCCACCTGGTGGGTTAAAATGGTTACTGCAGGCACAGAGTTCCTCTCTACGCACCGTAGATAACTCCTCAGATAATTAACATTCAGAACTGAGGTGGGTGTGTGAGAAACATGTGGTGAATAATATAAATATATTCTATATTTATGGTTATTTCTATAGCGCTTAGCGTCATGTGCTCCCTTTGTAAGTACTTCTAACATGTAAATAGAGAGTTTCAGACAGTTTTGTGTAGAAATAAGTTGTATTTCTGTCGATATGTTTAAAAGCTAATGTAGCTAGTTATCTAGCTAGCAACGGACGTACTAGCTGGGTTCTGAGGTACTTACGTTTTCTGTCTTGCTACACAGATCCATGTGCTGCAGTGTTACACGTTTTGATGAACTTTTCATTTATCTCTGCGCCAGGTGGGCTCCATTTTATTTGTGTTTTATGTATTATTTTTGTATAATTAGAAGGAAAATAAGTTTATTGTGAATGTTCAGAACTTGTTGTTTTACTATACGATCACGTTAAAATTGTTACACTATACGATCACATTTTATTGTTGTAAAAAGAGATAATTAACATTCAGAACTGAGATCCATGTGCTGCAGTGTTACACGTTTTGATGAACTTTTCATTTATCTCTGCGCCAGATTAAAGAGATCCAGAGTGAGCGTCAGTCCTGTGTGGCCGTGACATTCTTCCTACACCATAGACACGATCGGTTACACATGTCTCATGCATAATAATCTGTAGAGCCGCTATGTTTGGGGACTATCACGTTGATATGATCAGTGACCAATGCTCTTTTGTCAAGCTCTCTCTTGGAAGTCCATTTGGATAAAAGCATCTGCTAAATGAATGAATGTAAATGTGCAGTGTGTTATATTTAACATGCGCTCATAAACTCGTGGTTTAGTCGTAGGTATATTCTACTTGTTCATACGAGTAAGTATAGGACCAGAATGCCCACTTAGTCAGGCCATTGAGTCTAAAGGAAATGCCATGCACGCTCTGATAGGAGCTCACTCATTTAGTCTGCATTTGTGCCTCTGTCAGCGAGGGGAGGGGGGTGGGGGGCACAGACAGGATATCCTGGGCAGCTGTGGCTGAGGGGCTGACCTCATTGCAGCTCTGTCGTCTAGTAGGCCTTGGCTGGTCTTAACCCAGAAGGATGAGTAACAGCCAACTGCCCCCCTGACCTACACAAACACACACACACACACACACAAACTCAAGCACACATCACAGTGTATATCAAAACGTACAGATGTGTAACATGTGTACCTATTATGTGCTTATTATATGGATATTACAGTTCAACCTGCTATGTTTATAAACCTGTTATGTCTATAAACCTGCTATGTTTGGGGACTATCAAGTTGCTATGGTCAGTGACCTATGCTCTTTTGTAAAGCTCTGTCTTGGAAGTCGCTTTGGATAAAAGCCTCTGCTAAATGAATACATGTAAATTAGAAGGTTGAGGTTTGATGCTCATTATTGATTAAAAGGATGTCATAAATGTCCTACATTTGTAATGTCATAAAATGGGAAATGTGGACCAAATGGGTCCAGATTATTTGATTGTTCAGGTATATATCTCTGAATGTGTTCTCATTTTGCTTTGGGATTGCTACACAGTACCCACACCAACCTACACAACAGAACCTATCCTCAGGCTAGAGATTATTGTTGGGACTAGCATTCAGTCTGGCTTGCAACATGAAAACAGAAGGACTGGGTAGCGTTCCATGCAAAAAACATCCTCCCTTAACCTTGAATCCTTATTCACTCCCCGGGGGCCCAGATCCTATGTGGCTAAACTATTTTACATCTCACTATTCTCACAAAGACTTGCGAGGTATATTTAAGGAATTACCTGGGGAGTCACCATGAGTCAGTGACTCGTAGACCCAACAAGGGGTTACAAGGCAGCCATTGGAAATGGAACTGGGCTTGAGCTGAGGGAGGTAAGGTTCCACCAGGGCTGCAGGAACTTCCTGCCTGCTTGCTAGACATTCCTGCAATGACAGGGAGGGGAGGGGAGACCCTGACTAAGACACCACAAGATCTGAGTCAACATGTCTGTGCCTGGGTGTGAATGTACTAAATATGTGTGTATTAGTGCACTTGTGCTTTTGGGTGTGGCTGGTGTGCATGGGGGGGAGTGTTGGGAGGGTGGGGGTGGGGGGCGGATCTATGTGCACCCTCCCTGTGCTTATGCATTTGCTCTCATGTCCATTTAAGGGCAGAAAGCATTGATGAAGATATGTTACCTAGCAGTGGCAACTATATTCAGGCTAGAGATCTCTCAGCTAGTAGCTCATTGGTGGTATCGGACACTGTATTTAGCTGGTGGTGGTAGTGGTGGTAGACTATCTGCTGGTGTGTGAAACGGCTGTTTCAGTGTGTATGCATGTTGTTTTGTGATTCATTGGTTGTTGTTGTTGTTGTAGGAGTTTGTACCTGCGGTAGCGAAGAAGAGAATGCTTTTGGTTGGTAAAATTGTTACCCCAACAATTGTCTTCTCTCTCAAAAGCACATTTCTTCTCTAGGAAAGGGTGTGAACGGTGGCAGCATTGTTCATACATTTGTAAATGTCTCCCTCTGCTGTTCATCAAATGTATTGCTATACTTCATTTTCTGTCTTTTCTGAGTAGATGCAACCAGTTGTCAAGGATTTATTATATTCCTTAAATATTTTTATGAATTGAGATGGGTGCAGTTTGTGAGAATCTCCGAACTTAGCAGAAAATCATTTGTGGAGAAGCCATTTGAAGATCAAACACCCTTTGATCCACTGTGTTATCTTGACTTATTCATGAGCCAGTACCATGAATACACTCACAGTTCACTTAACAGGAAAGGACTTTCTGCCTATTTCCACTCAGGTTTTGTGGATTGACAGCTAGGGGGCTGAGAGGAGGTGCGCTGCTCTGACTTGCTGGTTGCTACTTCACACCTTACCTTCAGAAGGCTTCCACCAATCAGCTTTGTGCTTGTCTGCCAGTGCTGTTGCTGGGTGATAAGAACTTGCAGACAGTCTGTTTGTTGGAAGGAGAAGAAATTCTGTATATAGGGCAAGAGAGAGCAAGTGAGAGGGAGAGTAAGAGCAAGAGAGAGAGAGAGAGAGAGAGAGAAGTTGGCAGGATGGTTTCTCCACTGTTATTATTGGAAAAATATGCCTTCAAGTCAATGTCCATATTCATATTCATATTCATGTCCCACTTATCCAAATCTAGGGGTAGCTTGTTACGTCTACCTATCTACATTTATTCATTTAGCAGACGCTTTTATCCAAAGCGACTTACAGCAAGTACAGGGATATTCTCCCTGAGGCAAGTAGGGTGAAGTGCTTTGCCCAAGGACACAACATCATATAGCCACAGCCGGGGCTCGATCTCACAACCTTCCGCCACAAAAATGTTGACCACCTACAATACTAAATTGATGATAAAGCATGATGTAATCTTTCCTGTTTTCTAAAGGGTGATAAAGGGTGTTTAAAAAGTGTGACATTTAGCTTACTGTTGCATATCCTCGTTTGTTTGATGTTAAGAGTTAGTGGTTTTGTGACGCTGGTGATAACATTGACATTTGCAGTCATTGGCCTTTCCTAACGGAGATGGAGAAAAGAGGACCTTGTTTTGATGTACGATCATGCTCAAAGCCCTCTAGGTTGACCAGCTTGTGTCGTTTTCCCTGAGCGCGTAATCTTCTTAGAAAAACTATGATGGTTGACGATTTATGTAATCTCTTACACACACATACGCACAAACACACACACACACACACATACACATTCAATCACACACACTATCCCTCGTTCCATCTTTTCCCAATATCCCAAGAAACATCAGAGTAAGTCTTCTTTTCCATCAACATGACAGTAATGTACCTCTGAGGACCGCCAATCACCTATCAATCTGTTGTAACAAGGTATTAAGACCTAGACAACTCAAATCTATTTAAAATCATTGCTGTTATCTGAGTTGTGTTCTTCAGTTTGAAAGAATTCAATGTCACATCGTTTTTTTTCTCCCCATTTTGAGATTTCACTTCAAATCATGGCATCATTGCAGAGAGCAGAACATGATTATACTGTATAATTACTGTTCAATTGGTCCAATGGCTCCCAGATTTAGTTAAAGTGTAGTTACTTTACTTAGCAGTCTCTCTACATCTACAAACATTGAGGGTGTTAAAATAAGCGATTTCAGGTAGGCATGCGGAGGACACAAAAGACTGAGTGACTGGTGCACTTTGGATGGAAACGGAAACATGCATTAAAAAAAGAAAGAGAGAAAGAAAATGTAGAGCAATTAAGAATGTGAAACTTTATGATGTACTCAGAGAGGTTTCACAGGCTAGCTTCAGTCTAACCTCTCCTGACACACTTCATATTAAACAGCCCAATAATAGAGATCTAAGATAGCACAGACTGTGACAGTCTAAAATAGCACAGTTTGAGCTATTAGAGGTCTCAACGCCAACGATGATGAGACCACTTACAGAGAGAGAATCAATGTCTTAGCAATATGGTGTCAGGACAATTGACCTCTTCTTCACTATCAGCAAAACTTGGGAGATGATTGTGGACTTCCGGGAAGCAGCAGGGATGAGGTCTTTCCCATCAATGGACCTCAAGCAGACAGTCGCCTTCAAGTTCCTCAAGGATGATGTCAACTGGTCCATCATATCAGACGTGGTGGAATAAATGCTCCAATATTCTTTATTGAGGAGACAATTTGACATGACTGAGAGAGTTGTCATTAGTTGCGTCGATATAATGTCCAAAAGATGGTGAAGACAGATATATAACTAAGCTGTTCCGACATGAACCTTTAATCTTACCATTAAAGGAAACCATATGGTTTTGTTGCCTAACCAGTTTGGCTAACTTTACCCTACATGTCTTTGATAAAATATTACAGTTAGACCCAGATCAAGTTTGAATCCTGTTACTATAATGAAACATTTACAAACCAGTGGTGTATATGACTGTCTGGACACCTTGATACCTGTGTCCAGTGTGTCACTGCGATACTGGAAAAATATCCTTGCTGAGAAGTGAAGCCACATTCTTTGAGCTAAACACACACCAGGACAGTGATAACCTGAAGCTGGAAACAGCCAGCTGGTTTCCTCTGGTTACATCATAGACTGGCCTCAGCCAATGAGGGAGGAGGTGAGGCTGTGTGCGACTGACTCAAAACCTTTCACCCCATGCCCCTGTTTCCATTGGGACAAGGTGAAAGATGAGCGTCTGTGTGTGTGTGCATGGATGCTATCCCTTGGTGTGTGTACTGTATGTGTAAAGAAGATATTACAGTGCTTAAATCATCCACAGCATTGTCTTTGACATAGTCAACATCATTCATGACACTGAAAAGCTAAAAATCTTACGGAATGTATAATGTTGTCTTGTTCTATGCTTAGAACTTAAGTTATTGTGTGAGTGTGTGTATTTGTAATACTTTCTTTGTGAGAACACCTATTTTGCACACACTGACCACGATGATGTTCTGATAAATACGAAAAGTCATATAAAAGGGCAGTAGAGGTCAGTGTTGTCTGCATTAGATTGTGTTCAATGCGTGGCAGTGACTGTGTGTTAATACAGGCATGCTAACATGGGTTCTTACACATTATATGTACTGTTTATAATGATGATGTATTAAGGCTGCATAATTACTCATTGGGTGGTCTATAATGTAGCAGTCAGACTCTACAAACCTTTCAAATCAGTAAGTTCAAAGAGCAACCAATTGCCATGTGTCTAACCACTTCAATTGAAATGTTCCTTTGATAAAAAAATTACAAATAAAATTCCCTGGATAAGGTGTGTGCGTGTTTGTGTGTGTTACAGACTTTGAACTGTAACCAGCAACCCCCAAGGCGCGTGCAACTGTAACACAATACGTAATCGCTGATGAAGAATTGATGACAATCCCAATCAATAATGCATCTATCTGGATAAATCGCTGACTTTCCTACTCCTGGAAACCACAAGGAGGATCCAGGTGGGTCATGAAGCATGAAGTTTCCACTCTGAAGACAAACCTTGCGTATCAGGTATATTTAGCTTGAGTGGGTGAACTTTAATGAGTTCAATTTGTAATCAAGGCTTTCTGACCCTATGTTTAGTGTCAGCAGGGTGCTTGGTTGGTTCACTTATAGGCCTACCTGTGGTGTTGGCCAAATATGCTGTAATGGGTGTTGATAGCCAATCTATTGATGTGTTTGTTCATGATGGGTTTTCAAAAAGAGGTTTGGTGAAGAGCAGGATACATTGTTTTGGTGTTCAACCAAAGATTGATCCTGAACAACTCACAGTATTTTATCCTTGCTCTGTGTGCAAACGAGGCCCTAACGTCATGGTTATGGTGGATCTCAGTCATGAATTTGAAGTTATTTGATTAACTTGAGTAAATGTTTAATTTACAATCTGGTGGTGGCGTTAAAATATGTTCTCTATTCGCAAAAGCAGGATAGTAGGCTACCACGTGTGAGCATCTTTTTCTTATACTTAACTTGATGTATTGTAATAATGCATCGTCCCTACTATTTGAATGATTAATATCGGGTAAATCATGGGAGTTTTTCAAATTAAATCAATGTCACTTGTCCAAATCTCATAATGATAATGAATAAGGATTTCCTGATTACTGGTACTCTAATTACAGGCTTCACGTACTTAAGTGGAACACAGACTGGATTCCCATACGTGGTGTGAATGAGTGAGACAGATTGTTTTACGATCATGATTTTTTAAATGGATCGTTTCTTCAAGACTCCTCCCCCCCCCCCAAAAACAGAGAGAAATATTTCTTTTTTTAGTCCACAAGAAAACAAAAATGGATCATATCAAGTTACTAATGACTTGAGAAAAAAGAATGAGCAAAATGTCTACACCCAATCCATCCATGCATCTCTCCTCCTCTCCTCCTCCTCCTCCCCTCCTCCTCTCCTCCCTCCCTTCGTAGGCGACCTCACTCCCTCATGACACGCACAGGTTCACACACAGCTTTAAAGCAGCCTCCGGTCACCAGAAGATACTGTCTCCGGTGGAAAGTGGAATAGGAAGTTCTCAGTGCTCATTCAGAGCGAGCGACAAGAGTCTCGTATCTCCTCACTCAAGACTGCAACAGCTCAACTCCCATATCGGAGTATTTCTTTCAAAAACTATCCAGTTCCTGACGTCCATAAAGGTATGTGTTCTTTGATGTTTGATCTTACTACAGGGGACTCTTCATCCATTGCTCGTCACCGTGAATCACAACTTTACTGTGCCTGGTGTACACTGTGCCAAGCATGGATGATGCAAACATGAGGGAAGTCATTTTAAATTATAACAGTTGCTGTGAAGTCTGATAGTAAAACAACAACATTAGATACAGTTTACACGGCAGTTTCCATATGGTAACTTGACTTGTATGAAAGGATTTCAGACAGAAAATATGACACTTGCTTGTAGACCTTTTTGTGATTATTATTTTTGGGTGAGAGATAACCCACCTTTTCAACAGGAACACAGTCCTGTGCCAACATAACTAGTTCACTTAGTCTACAACCTGGCTGGCTTTGGGGAAATGTTTACCCAACAAATCTGACATTAGAACAGAGTTGTAGTGATCCTCTTTTGGCAATGAAATGCAAGATGATGTAATATAATATGCCTCACAATCTGCAAATATGAACATGAGTCTTTACATGCTGGTGCCTGCAGTCGTAACTTAGACATTAGTTCCACATCTGACTGTAATATGAAAGGACGTGGACATTTGCATGGATTTGAATCACACCTGGCAATGACCAGGGCTAGCTTGCACGCATCCCCCTTAGGGGTCACTTTGCAAACACAAAAATGCAATCTGTCTAACATTAGATTCACATTCTCCTATTATAGCTGGATTTGCTAAATAATTCCAGTGAATTCACAGGAAAGTGTGATGTTAGTGCAAAGAGGACTGAGAAAGTAATTTTAGTATTTATTGTAGTACTTCTTAACTCTTTATCACTTTAGATTGAGTTTACTTAGAAAGGACAACACATTTTGGATGCTATTTATTTCAAGCGATTCAGTATTGATGAATGACCCAGTAAGTATCCATAAACGATACCAACTTCTGTAGTTCTTACCATGGAAATGTGGCAGCGAACTGTGATAAATCTATCATTTCCCTAGATTTGAATATGGTTTTCCATGATGCCATGAGCAAGCAGAACTGTCCTTGGATCTGCTCAATTATTCAAGATAAATATTTCGACGCTTCTCCCTCATTGCCGCCTTTTGCGTCACTGTGCACACTTGTAGGTGCTGGAAAAGAACTGCATCAATGTCTGGCTTTTCATGATCATTAGTCTGCAGGTCTCCATGATCAAGAACGGGAACTCAATCAAAAATTGTCAGGGTGGCCCAATCAATGTGGTACACAGACAGAAATACAGGCACAAAAAACACATTATCACGGACACACAAATTGTGCACATACACACAGTAATATATAGAGATGAAGACAGGCAGAAAGGCAGACAGGCAGGAAAACAGGCATCCAAGCAACCAGACAGGCAGATGTACACAACAACAACCCCACCAGCCGGAGAGAGAAATAATCCGTTTACGAAAAGAGATCAAGACAAAAAGAGTTGATAAAATGCAAAATATTATAATGAGGCTGTTCACCCAGCCATTACATCCACAGAAAGTATCTGGCTTTAGTTTTATAACAAAATGGCAACTGCCAACACGTGTTTTCAGCCCTTTGATCCTCCACTCAAAGCCCTCTTTGTTTGTCCCACTCAATCATTACTAATGAAAAGGTTGCACACTAACAAGGGCTCCGGTCCCTGCTGAGTGTGTGGCACTGATACAGATAATAGTTGTATTCAGCGCAATCTATCACAATAAGAAGTCTATTGGACACAGGAATCTAATCACAGATAACTAATCCACATTAGTGTCTGAAAACAACAACAAAAAGTGCATTTGTCTTCAATCGGAAGTGAAACAATGCTTTGTAAGCTGAAGGGAAACCTTCTGGCTGGTAAAGATATTGAGTACATGTAATGAAAATTGATTTATTAACAGAAGACTTTTGTTTCCCATTCTTTCCCAGGAAAGCTACGACATTATTGTCCTGCTTTTTTCTTGCTGACACAAATAAAGCGTACCTGACTGTACTCTTCTACTAGCTGATCAACGGTCATTTAAGGTCCTAGTTGCAAAAACCAATTGTGCTCGATTTTTGTTTGTATTCAAAATCAACATAAATTCAATTTACCGATGTAGTTCCACAATGCTGCTTTAAACCAAAAGTCTTGGGGGAACAGGAAGTTGAGCGCAATGAGAGGCGTAAAGGATGATGAGTTGGCTTTTGACTTGAGGACCTAGGCTTGAGTTTAGTCGGCTAACGCAGTCTAAGAACCCCCCCCCCTCTCTCTTTTCCAATAAATCAGCAGGTCAGAGTGGAACAACCATGGGAAGATTCAGGGGTTTGCTCAGAGGGGGAGGGAATACATACACTAATAAACATGATATAGTCCTGTATGAGCTAAATTTTCTATGTAAACGCCAAGTCACTGTCCATTTATGATCCAATTGAAAGACATTTCAGGACTAGATATATGAAAGAATTGTGTATCTACAATTGGTGAGATAAAGGTATGATAGTCAAACATACATTTAGGTGACGCGAGGAGGATATGCAAAGCAAACATTTTCTTGAGCGGTGACTGATGCCTTTGCCGTCGTGGGCCTTTAAACCGACGCTTTCATGGATTCTTTGTGCTGTGAACTGTAGTCTTGTTATGCACTTTGGTATGTGCTCAGTCATTTTCAAGTCGGACAAGTTTACTTCTCTATTGGCGTTATACTGGCTTCCAAGGAACACTTTGGAGTTGTCAGGGCTAGGGCCCTAGCAAGAAATAAACTCATATTCATGTATGCATGTACGCATGCACGCACACCAAAACACATACATAAACACACGCAGTTAGGTTATTGACCGCCTGCCATGTCTCCGTGGCAACTGCTGGGGAAAACGTGCATGCTTTGTAGTGGAGAGGTCGCTTAGCAGAGGGGAGCCAATCAGTAGATTAGTCACTCCATACCACCATATAGTACACACACACACACACAGACTCATCAGTATCTAGTGGCCCAGCTGATGTCCAGCTGACTCATTTTCATATTAGCCCTGCTGGAACCAAGGGAGAACCGTGAGGCTTGAGTTTCAACACTGCTAACAAACCACCATCATTTATTGAGTGACACTGTTGCATCAGCTAGCATGGAGCAACTAGACAAGAATGGACACGTTTTCTTTCCATTTGGGATGTATTGATTCAATGGATTTCAAACTATAGTGTTAAGTAAAGTAGCATGTAATCAGTTGTGTTAGTTGGCCCAGAAAGCAAACCCTTGAGGAACAAGTAACACCCTCAGGGGTGGCAGTGGTCCAATTGCCTCCCCTGCCCCACTTCAAGTTAGGCCTCATTTAGAGGTAATAGAAAACACTATGAGTAAACATCAAAGTTTACTTTATAAATGATGAATTTTGCCTACAGTTAAGATTTAGGGTTACTTAAGGTAGAATAAAAAATGTACCAAGAAGTTGTGGAGCAGGTGACAAGCTGTAAACTTGTCACTGTCAAACCTGAATGACTTTCTTTGGGACACAGCTGAAGGAACCTGTATGAATGAACCTGTTTGACATATACTATTGTTAGTATGTTCCAACTTCCTGCTTGCTGTTGCCTTTCAAAATGACACATGTGGTAGCTTATCGTTCATTGATGTGAAAATCAAAGAAGAAGAGTTTCCCCAAAGGGAATTAATAAAGTATTCTGAAGTATTCTGAGTATTCTGAATAGTGCGCATGAACACACAACCTTCCAACGAGAATGAAGCTGAAATACTTTAGCCACGAAGAAAAATAAGATCATGACAACCTGAACTTTCGGTGTCCCCACGACTGATCTATGACCTCCTTGTTCCTGGTCTCAGAAACAATGTTCCAAGTCTATGATCCTCTCTATAAAAAGAATGCTCATTTGTTAGAACATTTTTCTTCCCACAAGTAGAGCAGCAATGTTCCTGCTCGCACTCAAAAGCACTTGAATAAGATTGAAGAAAGTATACATAATTTAGGCTACCAAGGTTACAAAATTCCAAAAAGGGGTTTCATGGCGTTCTTATTCTTGAATCTGGAACTTTCCAATACATTTGAGAACATTCTGAAATCCATAATTCAGGAGAAGATAACCTAAGGTGTGCCTTTAAGTTTTGTCAGTGAAGTTTCGTCAAGCCTGTGAGTGGTAAGAAATAGGTATATTATTTTCTCTGTGTATGGGGTAACAATTATCGAGTAATAGGAGAATTATGTTTGGAATTTGAGGTGTGTCTTTGGAATGACTATACTGAGGAATGACTTATTTCTTCCTTCTTGTCATAGGCTGTCGATTCAGACTTCTTGACAGGATGACAGAAGTGATGAACACTTGTGATTCAACAGTTGGTGACTTCGGAGTGGGCGGAGCCTCTGGGGAGGAGGGCATATCCTTTCAGGTAGGATATGAGCCAAGCCAAAGCAAAAAAACGAAGTCACTCATCTAAAAATGGCGCTGTCTCCATCTCTCTCTCTCGTTCTCTCTCACCCACACAAAAACATGCAGAGACAACACTTGAACAGAGTACACGCTCTCGCATATCCTCGCCTCCAGTCTCTCAAGTCTCCTCCATGAGACTCCTTCTGGTGTCTCTTCCCTATGTCTCCTTCCTGTGTCTCCTCTCTGTCTCCTCCCAATGTCTCCTCCCTGTGTCTCCTCTCTGTCTCCTATCTATGTTTCCTCCCTGTGTCTCCTACCTGTGACTTGCAAGAAACATCCCTCCATTCTCTAAAGCTGACAGACTCTCTTTCTGACTGAACTTCTGTATGATTTCCATCCGTTCCTCTTCCCTCTTTTGATCACCACCCACCCTTTTCAGCCTAATTAGTCCTCTTAAAAAAAAAAAGTCCCCATGAATTAAAGGGGTCCTTGAAAGATAACTCGCTGCACTCTTGTATTTCCAAAGTAAAGGTCACAATCCACCCAGGAAATTAGTGTCATTAGTTTGTGAGAAGCAAGAACATGGGGAGATCTTAATTGGCTCGTTGAAAAGGGACCCACTGTACAAGAAGCCGGAAAACTCCCATCGGTCTGCAGGAAGAGAGCAGCCAATCCAGTGACTAACAGTTTCTTTCTCAACTAACCAGATTGGCCCATTTGCCAATGCAGGTGTCTGCTTGTCTACTACCACTGACACCACTGGAGTGATGGTGTTATGAAAGTAATTGCACCACACACAAATTGTGACTCACATCCTCTTGTCCGTTCAAGCCCCTCAGAGCTCAGTGAGGGCTCGCAGAATGCGCTGAATTCAGAACTTCCTGTTATCTGCTGTTCATTTCATAGCATCAAACTTAATTTTACAGCAAGAGTGCATAGACGACTGCAAGGAAAGCCGAAAACATACATTCATGGTTTCAATTGGCTGTTTATCATTCTAGTCGCCACCTTTGCCTCAGTCGACAAGCTACAGTACATTTCTAGATGTTATCTCCAGTTTTTACGTTCAGGAGAGCTGTGATGGATGAGTTGTCAGCTTTTATAACCGGTTGGGATGGGATTGTCTAGAATAGATGCTTCTGCTTTCGTCTCTTTGACCTTATAGAACCGTGAGAGAAATAAAAGTGGTCCGCGGTCCTTGAGGTATTAGTTTGGCCAACCAACATGTTCTCTCAGAGATGATGCCATGGCCATGAATATTCAGGCAAACATGTTTAGACCAAATTAAGCGAGCAGCTCAAGGCATTAAAATGGAACCTTCTGGCTTGTTTTGGGATGATACTGCAGAGAGGATTGAGCGAGGGCCCGCATGACACGCCTCCGTAAAAGAGGCCAACCATTGCTGACCCAGTGCGATTTTGTTCCTCTCAGATATTTCCGGACTCCCATGAGCGGTTCCCCAAACTGTCCAAGCGGCTGCCCTCCATAGTGGTCGAGCCCACAGAGAGTGGAGAGGTAGAGAGCGGGGAACTCCGTTGGCCCCCAGATGAATTCAGTTCCCCGGAGGTCGACCCTGAACAGGCTCATACCCAGGAAGCAGGTAAGGTCTAGTAACATGCTAACTGGTATTGTGCTTGGATCTCGTTGAGATGGAAAGGGAGGAAAGAATGACTGACAACTTCGACCTATGACATCTTTGAATTGGATCGTTCTTAGATTTCTGCCCCTTCAACCATGGCATTTGAGCCCCACACATAGATGTTTTCCTCATCTAGTTTCAGGCCTGTATGTGTGTACGTGTGTCTAAAGAAACCCTTGTGTGTGTGGGGATTGCAGGGGAGAAGCAATCAGTTGAGGACGAGCACGTGGATAGAATGACGGACGGAGTTTCAAAGTGACTTCTGGGACGCTGGCCTCATACCAGCCCCTCACTGTGAATGTCTCCATGACGAACTGCAGCCTGAGAGAGAGAGGTTTCACAGCAAAGCCTCCACCCATCCAACCACCTCATTGGTAGACTTCCATACCACATCGGGCAGAGCCCCTTACAACTGTCTTAATTAGTAAATACGTGCCAAACTCTAAAGTGGGTCTTTTGCTACTGTAAATCATCTTGTTGCTTGTTTTCCTATTTATGGGGTTTCACAACAAAACATTTACACACATATCTTTCAGAGTTTGTTCTGTCGTCTTTAGTTGCGATTGTAATGCGTTTTTTTGTATGTATATTTTGAATCTGTCTGCTTTACACCAAAGTCTATGACACCGTACTGAGATTTACACTGGATTAAAACAGCAGACATACTGGGTTTGGGAAAAACTTATATAAATCTTTTGTCTTTTACATAACAACAACTGCTCGACTACTGTATACTGTACTAGTAAATATATGACCCATTCAATCATGTCTTGCTGGTTCATAGCTATTGAACCACTAACGGTAAACACTTTGTATCATTAGATTCTCATTAGTTTATGTTTTATCTTCCCCAAAGAAAGTCCACAGAGCTTCAAAAGAATGGCTCAAGACCCATGTTCGCCAGAAAGGTCATCATGTTTAATATGTGTTGTCCTGTTTCTCCTCATCCTTTTGTTTGCGTTCATAAATGAACTGTTATTCTATCCATCTTTTCTAGCTGATTCAACGAATCACTTAATGTTTGGCAGAATTTTTTATGGGATGTTTTTGCCGCATGAACTTAGATGCTGAAGCACTTTCCCAAGACATTTCCTTTGAGATATATGTGTCTTGGTGGTGAAATTGTGGATCGAATGATTTGCAAATAAGGTAAACATGCTTGGATAACCTGAGTGACATTGAGTTCTCCATAATGTGTTTTTCCCCCAGGTCTGTATTGTATTGAGCCACACACACTGAAACTAGAGTCAGTCAACATTCATTGAAAACGCATCAGACTATTCGATTCGTACCTTGCTCCCTGAAATTACGTGGGCACATTTTAAGGCTATTCACAATGCCACTCGCACTTCCATCACAGGAACATGTGTGGAATAATAATCTTTTACAGCATGGTAGTCTAGCTCTGGCAGGAAATCACAGTTGTTATGGTGAAGGTGGGTTAGAATCAGGCAGGCAGACGATGTCTGCAGGACGTGCAATAACCTTTTTTTGTTTGTTGAAAAGATATGAGAACATTAGGCAGATGTGTTGCTTTGGACCAACACCAATTGACAACTATATTACAAGGCGTGAAATCCTTTTTTTGAATCGGTTGATTTGTACTGTCACCACTTGTTGACTCTCATCTCATGTAGACACGGGGAGGGATTTTGGTTTGTGTTGACTCGATAACTGTAAAACCGTAGTAACACTCCAGGTACGTATATCACTCTATTTTAGTGTGTACTGCACCTAGGATTCATTTCTGTCCAAAGGTATGTGCCTTCTGCTCATCTACACAAAGTAGCTTCGACACATCTGTGGCCGTATTGTACGAGTAAAACAACTTTCCACAACCAACAATGTAATACATTTGTTGTAAGACGTATGTACTATAAGTGTGCAAATCATGTACGTGATTTCGTAAGACAACTGTAATGGTGAAATACTGTTCGTGATTTCTTGACGCACAGCATTGGTGTCATCTAGAAGCTGTTTGTGTGTTTACAGCGTTATACAGAATAGCATCTTTATTTGGGAGTGGATAATCTATTATTTGTAGGCTAAATAAATGTCTTACGGCTTCATACTTTGTCAAGATATCGTAAAAGCAGTCTGTAAGAATGTTTTTGTACTGTTGTAAGGCATTGGGCCTTGTCCCTTTGGATAATTACGTTCATGTAAGTGTTTTGCTGTACGATACCTGACTGTTTGTAATAAACTTTCGAGACGGAAAGGTCCTTTTCTGCCCTTTGTATATAGTGAGTGGTTACCTCAGCCAGTCCTCTGTTCTGAGAGAGCTCTGAGTTTCAAGTGTTGTGTTGACCGTGCTGCTGACAGAGAGGAGCGTGAGCAGGCCATAATGCTCCTGCCACAGCAGCTGCCCCTCTACTCATAATCGTATCATCACCACCATATGCCCGTCAGCTCTGCTCACTCTGATGAGCAGCCCCACCTCTTCACCGGCTCCCCCCAGGTTGGCACACCTGCACTGCCAGCCGTGTTGGCACAGGGGTTAGGCACACACAGTCCCCCGGGCCTCCCTGGGGAGCAGAGAGACGGATTTCCTTTATTTTTGTGACGCCGCGTTCACTGTCCTCGTTTGGCTGCTGTTCACAGGTGTCTTTGGCATTTTCTGAGCGGTTCCTCGACCAGTATACTCTCAGAAGCCTGTGGGGAGATGTTTTCTGTCCACTGGACCTAACACATGCTGGCAGGCAAGGACTAACCCTTGGGAAACATGCTATAACAGGGGTAGGCAATTCCGGTCCTCGAGGGCCGCTGTCCTGAAGGTTTTAGATGTTTCTCTGGTCTAGCACACCTGATTCAAAGGAACGGGTTGTTATCAAGCTCTGTGGAAGCCTGATAATGACTATTCATTAGAATCAGGTGTGCTAGATCAGGGACACATTTAAAACCTTCAGGACTTCAGGACGCTCGAGGACCGGAATTGCCTACCCCTGTGCTACAATATTCTGAGGTGATCTTGGACGAAACGGACTTCTGAAATCCCAGCAGAGATCTCAATCTGTTCCCTTTTTAGTTAGTGACCCCCCCAAAAAAACACACATTGGAGAACAACAGCAATGATGCAAAGCAACGGATAACATTTATGAAGACTAACAGGCAGATAAAAAACTCCAGAGAGACTCCACTTAGGCTTGTCGTGCAGCGATCCTTGAAACTAATCCCTCCAAATCCCACACACACATTCTCCTCATGTCTGCCAAATGTAACCCTCTTTGACACAATTTGTTAGTCAAGACCCATGTGTTTTTCCATTCGGCTTATTCCTCTCTACCTCTCTCTCTACCTCTCCATCATTCTCTCTATCATCCTCCTCGGTTCCTCTCTTTTGTGTGCCGGAGAGCCCTTATGGACGCACTCGTCTTTCATTGTCACATCAACCGCCGCCATCACCACGGCAACCTCCCTGTCAGGCAGGCAGTTCAGACGAGACTCTCTCTTGCCCTCGCTGCCAAGCACTCAACGCTGTGGCGCTTCCATCGTTATACCCGCTTGGCGAATTGAAAACATCACACGGTTGCTGTTATCATGCGTCCCGCCTAAAAAGGACAGATCAGTGTTTTATCTTTTCTTGAATATCTGCCAAGAAGCGGGGTGGGGGTGGGGGTGGGGCTGAGGGGTATTGCTAGATGCGTGATGGCTAAAGGGACAAGCAATATACAGTATTTATCAGGTTTACTGAAGTGCTGATGTTAAAGTACAGCTTTTGTTCTTAAACTTTAATGGATGGAACCAGGGAGAAAGTAAATAGGATGGTTGTGTGTGTGTGTGTGTGTGTCAGACAGAGAGAGATAGAGAAAGAGAGACAGAGAGAGAGATGAGTTTGCTTGACGTGCAAGAGTTGGAGGTTGCCATGATATGCATTTATTGAAGTGCTGTTGTCTAAGTGCAGCTTTGGCACTCCAAATGGAACACAGGCAGAGGAGAGAGTTAGAGAAGGAGTGACAGAGTGAGATTTAAAATGAAAGAGTGAGGTGGAGAGAGAGAGAGACGGATTATGGATTCTGCTTTGTGGACCATCAGCATAACTCTTTCTGCAGTGGCTCATGATAGCCCCATGAAACAAAGGCAGCTTTATTCATATTGGAGGATTATTGCACACGTTATCCAAGCCGGAGTATCTGTCACATTCATATAGTACGCAACATGGGTTGCATATCATTACTACTGCATCTGACACCTGATTGAGTGCAATCAGCTGAATCATTATAGGCAGCTCCAAAACTAGGACGTAACATACAGTCTCTGCTGGTGCATAATCAGGAGCACGTTTTTAAGAGCTGTTGAGAAAATGAGTGAGATGAGCCAATGTCTACATTCGCTAACCTGCAAAGGCAAGCTGAAAGTAGCCGAAGGTTATGGGTCACAGCAATTCACGATTATAGATTGTAAACATTGACAGCTGCCCTGAACAGGTCACAGCCTGCTTGGTGAGTAGTTAACCTGATACTACTGTCTCAAGTTGAGGCAAATATCAATCGAAGAGACCAGCAAAAAAATGAAAATAAACTTGCCTTAAGAACAATCAATTGAAAAATAGCGAGTGAAATAGAGAGTAGTCATGTTAGGATAGAAATGAATTTTTTGTTGAAGATAACAGGTGGCCTTTTGCTCATTTTGCTTGATATTTGTATCATGTGGATTCATTGCTGTCTATAGCTTGTCTGAAATAGAGAAGGGCAGTCAAAGGGAACCCAGCCACTGTGGGGAGATGAATGGGGAATTATTGGGCAATCTGGCAGCCCAGACTGTTGGGTTATTTTTGTTTGACCGGTCCTTTAATATTGTATAAATGTAACACATTTAGACTGGCTGTAAACCCACAGAGAATGCAGAGAAGATCAGAAAGCTCCAATGCAGAGAAGGCTAACAGAAGCTTATGAAAAATGAAACACCCTTGAGATTAGCCTCACTGTGAGATCACTGAGACGTCTTCTTATACTTGGAGTTCCACCAGTTTACCATGAATTTAAAAAATCCTAAATCTCCTTTTTGATGAAGGCTCCCCCCCCCCCCCCCCCCCCCCCCCCCTTGAGATACTTTAAAGCTATGGCTAATTTGCTGTCTGGTGAAGGAAAAAGCCATGCTGCGGAGCAGTAATTTGCCAGCAGAGGGGGGTTGGGGGGCGGGTGGGGTGGGGGGGGGGTGTTGTAGGGGAGAACAGCAGGTAGCATGAATAAATAAAAAAGTAATAAATAAAAAGGAGTGAATTCTGAGGGAACAGAGATTGAGGGATAGGAAACTGAGAAAATGGCCGAGAGAGGGACGCTAAATATTTGCATGCTGTTTATGTGATAGATGTGAAGAATAAATTGCTGCTCTGACACCTCAGGTGCTGAGGTGTGAAATCACCATGCGCCTCATTTCATTCCCATCAACACTCTGATTCTTTACTCTTTCTGCTTCGAGACCCCAGAGACCCTGAGTATCTACATGAGGACTCCCTCTGAACAGCCTATATTAGACTGGCCAGTGGTTGGAAAAAATTAACAGTCTGGGAATGAGAACCAGCTGTTTCTTGTCACATCTACCAGTTATACTTATAGTATAGTAAGACTTATAGTAATGACCTACTGTGTGCAGAAAGGGTTACAATTGAACAATTCATCCTCATCCTTTTTGTCAACTTGCCTTGAGATGGACGTCATCGCTTAAAGCATATGAAGAAAATGCTTTTTGTGTCATTGGATCATGTAGATATGTGTAGAGGAAGGTTTGGTTTATGCATGATTAAAAAAAGCTTGCCTATGGAATGCCTAAATTAAATAAATAGATATATATTAACGTCTAGGACCATTATGTGTACTTACTGACATAATCATTCAGTAGTTGGCATATTACCTTAATATCATATTTGAAGTGATAATTCCAAAATCCTCAACCATCGAGTATGGTATTGGAAATGTGTTCATCAATAACTATGAAAAAATATTATGAAAGATTTTCAGTGGAATTTTCACTGAAAATATAATCTCAACCCTGTTTGTAAATGGACTCTGCATTGTGACTTCTCTCCCCTAGTCATACCATAATGCTAATTACGGACTTTAGTGTGTGGGCATAGGTTTATTCAAACAACCTTGTGAAAGGACTAATGCCCTCTTTGATTGGAGTCTCTTTGTGGTCTAAGCTTCAAGGAGCTAAGGATGAATTCACGTGGGGACTAATTGAGCTGCTTGGCCCATAATGTCTTTTGGACGTTTGCCTTCAATGTTTTTTTTTTGTGACCACATGCGAAAGGTTACATTACACATTGCCTACATAGAGCAAAACTGCATCCATGAACACAGGACTCCGTAAATATCAAGATCGGATTTGGCCGAACCTTTAAAAGGTCAGTTTCTGTACAGTAACACAAGCTTTAATGTTGAACACTAGTTTACTTTCATAAGACATGCTGTATTGCCGATTATTTAAACAAACACAATTTCATCCGTAATAAGGATACATAGGAATGAGAGATTATATCCAACCTCAACTTTGAATTCACTTTTTAATTTTCTTGGTCCCTTTTAAAACAACAAAAAAACAACACATTGGCAACCAAATATAGTTTTTTGCCCTCAATGAACCAGGGCTTAATCCAGCCTGGGTCTTTGGACTAGAGCTGCTACCATCACTTCAAGAAGGAACGAACGGGCCATTCACAATCAAAGACAACCATCCAGCAGGATGCTTGTGTGGGTTTGGTCATAGAAAAGCTAAATATAGAGCTTCAAAGCCACTATGAAGGCCAAGGCTAAGGGGATCTTCAAAGGGACAAAATTATGCGCGGTGGACATTTTCCCTCCCAACTAGTGGTAGGAGCATGGAGACCCAACATAAAGGCTTCAGTGATGGTGCTTCTGTTTACATTTAGCGTGGGTCCTTTACCCTGCAACAGGTACCAGTGGCTGTTTGTTTTGTGATGGCGGAGCCAGCGCTAAAGATGGTTTGACTTTCGTACAATGAAACACAAATAAGTTCATACTTTTGACTTGTAACACCTTCATGAATGTATTCACATAGACTATAAAGGTCAAAAGAAAAAGTTTAATTGAAGCGCCTTGTGAAATCTAAACGTAACACACACAGCAAGCACACACCTTCCTGTTCAGCGGCTGTGGAGGAGGAATCACACACATCGCACCTGTACTCTCTGGACTGCACACCCGGTGACCTTAGAAATCCTTTCACACCTCAGCATGATTCAACATACATACCGCGCTGGAGACATATACTGGGAGACGTGCGTGTGCTCGTGCGTGTTGTCTGAGTGGCAGTGTGACAATCCAGCAGTGCGCGTACCTGTGTGCATGCGTGTGCGTCTGTGCCACAGTGCCTAGCTGCCTAAGTGCGTGTGCGTCTGTGTGACACTGGCCTGCTGGGACCAGAAGCTTCATGCTGAGTCAAAGTTCACCCCTCGCTCCTCCATCTGTCACAACCTCCCATCTGTCACACCGAGGTGGAGGCTGATATTTGCAGTGGAAATGTCAAACCCAGGGGTTTCTTCCAGTGGAGAGCATCCAAAGATGGGTCACACTCCCGGCACAGCTTATTGAGGAGATGCCTCTTACGCAACACTCAGGAAGCAAGTGCGTCCATATGTGTTTTAAAAACTTCAAATGGTGCATAAAAGTGTGTGCTTGTGTGCATGTTTCTGTGTACATTTGCGTGTTTCTGTGTACATTTTCAGAATTTGACGGCCTAAGTATGTAAGTGTGTGTGTGTGTATGTGTGTGTGCGTGCATGCATTGCGTATGTATGTATAAATTATGCAGAAAATATTCACCTGCCACAAATATTCAATGTTAACACTGCACTTTGACTTTCCAAGGCTGCTCATGAAAAGCCTTCTCCTCTGCTTCCTCCAGATCCTGTTTGTACACGATATCTACCAACATGTTGCTACATTAAGTTACTAATTAATTTACAACTTCAGGGCCAGAAAGATGCAGTTGAAGGTTTGTTGCCCAAAAGAATATCAATATTTATGAACCACCGTCCCCCGAAAGCCCCATCTCCTTTCAAAGGGTCTACACATGTCACTGCAACACAGGTCTTCCATGTGCACTGAAGGTAGTTTGCGTTCTTTGCAGTATACTTAGTACACTTAGGTGTTACTCAATTGGTATGTCTGCCATGTGGCAAGTTCAGGGCCATAAAACCGCAGAGATTTCCTGTGGCATGTGAGAGAGAGACACAGAAGGACACACTGCACTCCTGTTCATTCTGGGTCAGGAAACAACACACGGGCCAGCACACAATATGATAACTTCGACCAGAAGGTTTGGCCTCTTAGGAGATTTGAGATGGGATCAAAACTAGTGTTATTGTACGGAGCCGAGGTTATCGCGGCCTGAAATGTCAACTTCTATCCCACTACATTCTAGACAGGAACACTGTGCCAGGTGCCAGTGATCTGAGGGGAGTCAACTGCGTTTAGCTCCACAGAGTCTTACAGAATTGAACTGAAAAAGAGCCCTGGGTGTATTTTCAGACAGGTGTGTTCATCATGTGGGTCAGCACAGGATCTCTTGACAACCTTCCTGTCCTCATCACTCAAGCCCTCACCTACACTGTCCAGGCGGACAGAGACATGGCCGCCTCAGTATCACCCCCCCCAGAGAGATGCCTTATCTGGACCACATCCCTCATCTCTATGAATATTTCAGCATGTCCTCCATCCATCCATCTTTCTCCAAATCATTCCCTCTTTAGAGACACAGGTGCCGGCATTGGGGGAGAGAAAGAGAGAGATAAGGAGAGCAAGAGAGAAAGAGGGGGGGGGGGAACCGGAGGGCTATTAATGACCCACTAAGGGCCCTTTAAAGACCTCACTGCTGAAAAACATCAACCCTCTTTTTGAATGTGTCTAGAAGACAAGGCAGGGTGTCTAGGATGCCACCTCCCCCCCCTCCCTCCCCCCCACCCCTCTCCCCCACCTCACCCCAGCCACTCCCCCTTAACCACACGCTCTCCACCATGCCACCCAAGGGCTAATTGGGGTTGGTCTAGCGGTCTCGGTCTGACAGACAGAAGGGAGCTTGGAAACACACACACACACGCAGACACACAAGCTCGGGCAAATGCGGGCAAAACAGTCTGCTGTGACGGCTAAAAATAAACATCTCACCCTGAAAAGCACGGGGAAAAGGAGCGAGGGGGGGGCCAGCTGTGAAGCGGGGGGGTGGGGGGGCAGCTGTGAAGCGAGGGGGGGGGGGGCAGCTGTGCCGGCAGACAGACAGGCCGCGTGCCTTAGATTAGACCTAACATTCATGTATAAGTGTGACATCAACACCATATGGGGATGGATGAGGACTGTCTGGTGAACAGCTATTTCAAGGCCTCGACATTCAGGTTCATGGTTGTAAACCCCTCCAGCGACACGCTTTGGCCTGGATATTGCTTGTATTTTGATCCCCCCTGTTGATTCCTATTCCACGTCAGGTTTCCAGTCCTTTGCCAATCAAAAGCATTTCCTATCAGCGTGATGCTGGTTCCACACCTCTCCACCAAGCGGAAGAGAGTTCTCATGGTTGTGAAGTGAATGGTTTTTCAATGAGATTAACTTTCCTCCTCTCACCAGAGAACCTTTCAACCTGTGTTTTCTCCCTCCGCCAGCAGGCCATGGGAAGAGTCTTTTATCAGTGAATGCTTTCTTCTCCCCGGTGTTCCGTAAAGCTTCAATCCACAGTGGACGGTTTCTCTCCATCGGAGCTCCTTCAAAGTTCCAATTGGCTTTGTAGATAATCGGTTACTTTACATGCACCCAATGACACACATGCACACACACATTGACATGGTAAGACACGCAGGCACCTCGTCTGCACATGCGCAGTCCCAAAAAGAAGCACGCTTAAGCCTACTGACAAGTGTCAGTGCAGTTTTACTCTTTGACAGTAATCTTTCCCAGACATCTAAACAACAACCAGGCTGATCAGGAGAGGCCACAGCTGCAGGCACCCATATCCCAGCATCCCTCTCTAGGAATCCCTCCTGGATCGCAACCACTTCAAGGACCCAGCCGACAGGTCTTTCAGGACACAAGTTATTGTATTTTGGCGGGGGGATTTTCAGATGATTGTTATTTTCTGGCTTGTCTGAGGAGGTTTTGTGTTCAAGCTTCTGCTTTGAAGGATACCTACTCCTCTCTGTTGTTTCTAGAACCTCTGGCATTAAAAGCCGTGGATGTACGATCACACTGGATGATATATTTCTTTGGGACTTTCCCCAAAGGACTGATATGTCTGCATAGTTCCTGCTAAGTAGAAATAACTTAATCAGCCAAATAATAATGTTTGCCAGCAGTGCTTGGAAGATAGCCCACTGCATTTTTGTAGAACAATTTTATCTTGCATTGGCAAAAGTAGCTCAACAACGATTCCTCACTTCCTGATCCGTTAACATTCCAATGAAGTATCTGCAGCAGGAATTCATTTATTTATTCGGCACAGCTAGCCTGCTCCGCTCTCAAGTTTTGCCTTCCTCCCAGTCAAATCTGAGGGGACCTCATTATTGCCATTGCTCCGATGTGTTGAACCGTCTCCTCCATCCGTACTGGGAAACAGCTGGAGGCTCTTCTAGAAACAATCTGCGGATTTCCTCCTCCAATGCATTTCTCACGACAAACCTTCGAAACACTTTGTTTTCGAATGCATTGCAAACATACCATCACAGTTTAACCCTTCATGAGAACGGTACTATGACTTATTAGGATGGAAAGAAAGCATACAGCCAGAAGAGTGAGGTGCAGGAGGGTTTTGTAAGTCACTTGCAAACACATTTGACTATAAATAGTTTGTCTTGTTAAAATGAAGGGTTGAGGTGGATGAGACTCAATATTGAGGGACTGAGAAGACTATATTATCTAGTACTGTAATGCCGAAAAAGGAATTATATTATAGAGCTATTACCTCCTACTTATTAACGTTTTTCTTTGGGGGGGGGGGAGGGGGGGGTGCGGGTTGACATGGTTAAATTGTACTGTCCATTACACTATGGGGACTATGGTAGCTTTGGACAATAGTGAACTGCCTGACCACTAAACCATGATATAGAAGCAAGGTGGTCAACCATAATCCTTGTCGAATCTGCATGCTTCTTATGTCTATTCATAGATTCAGTATGACCCAACGTGTTAACCTTTGTTTAATACATCTGCCAGATTCACCTGTGACTGAGGAAGCTGCAATAATTCCTGTCTAGGGTCAGGTACAAGAGAGGCCTGTTGAATATGCATAGTCAATCAGCGTCGCCATCACAGCCTCATCAAGAGAAGCAAATTCGAGAAAAGATTGTTAGTGTGAGAAAGAGATGAGGAAAAGCGCTCTTAAGAGAGAGAGAGCTAGAGAGAAAGAGAGAGAGAGCTAGAGAGAAAGAGAGAGAGAGCTAGAGAGAAAGAGAGAGAGAGCTAGAGAGAAAGAGAGAGAGAGCTAGAGAGAAAGAGAGAGAGAGAGAGAAAGAGAGAGAGAGAGCTAGAGAGAAAGAGAGAGAGAGCTAGAGAGAAAGAGAGAGAGAGCTAGAGAGAGAGAGAGAGAGCTAGAGAGAAAGAGAGAGAGAGAGCTAGAGAGAAAGAGAGAGAGAGCTAGAGAGAAAGAGAGAGAGAGCTAGAGAGAAAGAGAGAGAGAGAGCTAGAGAGAAAGAGAGAGAGAGAGAGAGAGGGGAAGGAAGAGGGTTAAGGGAGGGTGGAAAAGAGGGAAAGACGGAGCTAGAGAAATAAGGAGGGAGCGCCAAGCATAAGATGGGGTCAACCAATTAGAATCCCACATAAATGATCTTGCTTTCACAGTAGCCCTTATCATCATGACCCCCCCCTCCCCCCCCCTCCCCCCCCACCCAGCACTTTTAATATGCAGATACGAAGGGGGGTGGGTGGGGTGAAAAGCAGTGGTGGGAGATGAGGGAGGACGGGTGTGTGCGTGGAAGAAGGACTGTTCTGAGGCAAAGATAGAATATGCGCATGAATGATGAAGAGGAGAGTGAGAGAAGAAAGAGAGAAGACACAAAGCGAGGGCCAGATTAAAAATCAGCCTCTATATTTAACCTTGTCTGCCGTACCCCTGCGCTGCCATACATTCATAAGCACACGTACACGCCACACAAACACACACATTTTGACTTGATTTAGTGTGCCCATGCACCGTGGCATGGTTGACCTACAAAACTATATTGAACTGTATTGCCTGAGCTATATATCTAGTCCAAGCCGTGACAATTCATGTCTGCAACATCTCGTCTCCATGAATCCATGACCACAAACAAAACACCAAAAAAGCTGCTATCAAGATCAAATGAATGCAAATAGAGCATCGCCTCACACGGGAAATTGTCAGCGATCAAAAAGACGAAATTGTATCGCTTGTGAGTTCATTTAGCATGCATTCACCTTTTTCTGCTTTCATCTCAGCAGCGTGCAAACACTCCTTTCCTGAGGAGACTTTAGAAGCCATATTGTGATGGATAACAGTCCCACTGCGGCGCTACACCATTGCAATGTCCTATTTCTGTCCTGTTGGAACTGTGGAGTGCATGGGATCACTCCCAGACCCAATGCGACCGTCTATCATGGAGCCTGCTTATCTCATTTGAAATGGACAAAAGAATAATTTGCCGCCAATCACTTTATTCAAAGGAAATATTGAATTTTCATTGGAGTTTCTTCATTTACGCAGATGTTTTCCAAGTATCATGCCATCTGGGGTCTGAAATGTGGCTCAGATAAATCATTCAAATGTATTTAGCTGGCATGCATATGCAAATCCTTTTACTTCCCGGCCTTTTCCACAAAGGACATTTCCTGCCAAAGGAACTCTTCTGTTAGTTATACAATAACAGGCCTAAAGGGTACAACAGAGACTCCGCCCAATCAACACCTTCCCAATGTGGAACATTTGACACTTCGTTATAGTCTGTGTCTACACACTGTCATACATCATCTCAAAGGGGACACCATAAACTGTGAAATGCTAACCAAAGTGTTAATACCTGTTCGCACTATGCACACACACCCACATGTTGTGTGGTTGTGTATGGAGGCAAGCGCACACACACACGCAAGACATTAGCCGCTAGCCTTTGGTAGCGCTAACACGCTCACCAAGGGAGAAGATGGAGAGGTTTCGTTTGGAGACAATAATGAGTACATCTACATGAGGGTATGCCAGCCCTTCAGATTAGGACACACGCGCGCGGCCACACGCACGCACACGCACACACACCAGGAGGCTGATTAGGGAACTGCCTTCTGGTTACTATGACAATTATCATAGGTCCTTGCTGCTCACTGGTTGAGCAAGCAGAGGAGAATGGGAGAAGGCAGAGAGAGGCAGAGAGAGGCAGAGAGAGGCAGAGAGAGGCAGAGAGAGGCAGAGGGAGGCAGAGGGAGGGAGAGAGAGCCTCAGAAGACCCCCCCTGGCTTTCCCGCCCCCAGATGACAGGGACATCCGGACAGTGACATCGCCTGCAGTCAAGCAGCACTAATGAGAGTGGCATCGCCTTGGATACAGTCACCTTGGCTGATTTCGTTCTCCGGGACTTGCTCCAAAGGACTGATCTCACCTCAAAAGGATGTTCTCCAGTTGCGTGAATGATGGTGCTACGTTAAGGCACTGACCTTTTTCGAAATAAATGATTTTTTGTTTCGAATCTGTCAAAGTTCCGTTTTTCATATACAGTGCCTTGCAAAAGTATTCAGAGCCTTGGCCTATTCTCTCACAGTTTTTGTATTGTTCCACACACTTACATAACATTTACGTTTATTAGTTTTACACACAGTATTCACATCCCGTCACAGCTTATAAAAGGTTACAATGGTTTTATGTTTGGAAGAAAAAATGAGACTACTTGTGCAAAGAAACCATATTTACATGATGCAATCAAGAAAACGTGCCCTCAAGACATTCAATTGATGGTATGTGCAAGTTGATTCAAACAAGTAACCTTAACTGCACTCTGGGTGAGAGTGGCCTTGAAGAGAATGCAGCTATTTTAAGATGTTTCACACTGATGGCGTATTGTGAAGGCAATAATGGAAAGAAATTGCAAAGCCACACAAGAGGGCTTTATGAGGGTCAACTTAACATCTGAATATTGATGAAAGGCCCATTTGACCCTAATAGTGCCTATCTGTGTGTGTGTGTGTGTGTTTGTGTGTTTACTGGAGTACTGGAGAGTAGTCTCTTTTTTTCACTCAGGTATAACCTTTGCTCTTCAGCAGTCTTGTAATGCAGTAGAGTATGTATCAGTAGGACAGTATGTACTGTATAGCTAGGACACAATGCTGAAGTCATTTTTATTCAAGTCATAACATGAGACAGATATATGACTACTGTAAATCACATCACTGAGTTAATGTGCAACCAAAACAACGTCTGCTGCAAAACTGGCACATGGAAAGTTCAGATTCATGGAGTAGACGGTTGAGAATTACAAGGAAGGCAAAAATAGCTGTCAGCAGTGTGTGATTCAGGCTAGAAGGATGAGCATGCAGTCGCCAGGCCCACGTGCCAACAAGAAGATGCTCATCATACCTCGTTTGCTTGTCATCTGCTCTCTCTGGCGTCTGTCTCTCTCCCTCACATTTCCACCGGCTGAATCCTCCATGACTGGCCTTAGACATTCCGTGTCACTGGATTTGAATGGAAATTAAATGCACCAATTTTTATGGGCAATTTTCTTTTGTTCCTTTTGACCTTAAGAAACCTTGAACATTTTCCTGAATATCTTCCAAGGACTTGATAATATAAAATATTTAATTTTGATCAATCGTTCAGCCTGACAATCAGGGACTGATTCTCCAAATCTAGAATGTCCTTTGTTGGTTAGCTTAAGGACAATGTCATCTTGATGAAAGCAGCAGGTATTTCCTTAAAGCAAGTATTTAACGATCGGTCATTGTTAGTCTTTATGTGCATAGAAATATCCTGTGAATACAAACCATCAGTATATATATAACATTTTTATTTAATCAGGAGTTCAGTTTCATTGTAGTTGTCATGGTAGATTGTACTTCTGTTCTTCAAAACATGAAAGATACATTCGTAGGAGGTTTGTCACAGTCTCTTTCATTCTCGGACGGAGAACAGTAAAAGATACCTCAGGCTTTTAAAACAGGACACATCCATTGAGATCCAATTGAGCAGGCTGGGATAGTCTGTAAGACCCATATTTCAACAATGTTGCTGTTGATTGCACCCTGTATTGCAGCCATTTAAATCAAAGTACTAGGCCAGGGTGGGAGATTCATTCACAACATCATTCCAGGTCACGTGAGGCCGTACCTCAATCATCCATGGCCATTTTGCTACAGAAAGACTCAATCGGCCCACAGCCGTTTCCTGAGGATGGATACAAGGTCTGGCGGCCAACCAAGATGAGTAACCTTAGACTTTGTCCCCTGGAAGTCGGTATTACATGAATCTGTGAATGTTGATGGGTCTATAACTTCAATAAACATACAGATAGCTGATTCTTTCTTTTCTTGCACAATGATTATATAATGTACAATATTGGAGTACTGTATGGTTGTCTGAAGACTACAGATACAAAATTACAAAATTGTTTACGTAGGCTGTAAAGTACATGCTAAGCTATTCTTAGGACACCAAAAGTAGTGTAATTGTTTGGCCTATGTCCCACATTTTAAGCATGAACAAGCCTTGAGTTTATTATTTGACACAACTGGTTTTGAATTCCTTAGCGGAGGCAGCTGTCTTCCTTCTCCTCAGTCATGACATTGTTCAACTTGTCCTGAAACTCTTCCTCAAACTTTCCTTTTTCTTGCCTTCTCTTTCCAGTCAATCATCTTCTTCCTCTTCCCCCCTACCCATCGGTTCCTTCAAATCAGAGGGTTTGTCTTCCTCTCTTCATATCTCAATCTCTTGCACTTGTTCTATAATCTCCTTTACTTGTATTCTTTCAATGAGACTCTTTCTTGGTCCCTTTCCTCTCACGCTCGATCTCGATCGATCTGTTTGTGCCGTGGGTCGCAGCGTGTCATATCATCATGTTGATTTGAATCTCCTTTCACGAGGGAAGCTAGTTCTGGCAGGGCACTCAGCCCACGTCATCACTCATTACCACACCTGATTCAGCCAGTGCGAGCCCATTGGGCCACGTCTGATAAGATGGCCTTTAAAGGCCGTGCGGATATGCACACACTCACCCCCAATTGTATAATGATCAGTGCTGCTGCAGCCCACCACCACCCCCTCTCTTCCCCTGTTGTCTGTCTGTCTATCAGGGGGATTATATCTCTATTGCTCCCTGCCTAATATGTCATGTATGTATGCTACGTATGTCTCGCTCGAGGAGGTGGGGAGGGCTCCCCTTTTAATCTTTCACTCCACCAAAGTCAAACATATTTCCTTTACAAAAGAGCATAGTTCACTGGTCATAGCTTCAAATCAAATCAAATCAAATCAACATTTATTTGTATAGCCCTTTTTACAAGCAATGTCACAGAGGGCTTCACATATGCCCATAGAACTGCCCCTCAACCAACCTAAACCCTCAAGGAAGACAAGGAAAAACTCCCAGAAAAACTCACTAGGAAGAAAAAATGGAAGAAACCTTGGAAGGAGCAATTCAGTGAGGGATCCCCTCCTCCAGGGACGGTTGGAGAAAGTGAAGAGCAGAACACAGGCTAAAACAGTCATAACTCTAGAGAGAGTTAACAAGTTGCTGAAACATCAATACTCAATGCTCAACGTGGGTCTTAGGTTGCACAACGTCAATTTAGGCAGTCACTGGGCTTGGGCCTATGATTGGCGCAGCATCACACGCAGGGGGATGAGGAAAAGGACCGGGAACTCTCTCCTTGTCCATCAGGGAGACTGACGTCCGACTGGCGACCAGATCCGGGGTTGGAAGACCATCTCGGATCGATGTCCACTGGCACCAGGTCCAACATTGGCCGATGACCACGCAAGTGCTGAGAGCTCAGTCCCCCCATACCAAAGGGAGGTATGGAGGGGAGGACAGTGAGACGGAGTAGAGGAGATGTGAGTGGGGTGTAAGTTTCCCCATGGGTATCCCTTAAGGCTTAAACTCAACCTGTTTAAGATATAGATTCGTATCTGCATATAAATGATAGGTTTCCTCACATATATTTTCCATGTAGTATGCAATTACGTTTTCTTGGACCTCTGGAGAGATGGTGGGTGTGGCTCATGACATTGCTTGTAAAAAGGGCTCTACAAATACATTTTGATTTAGATTTGATTTGTGTGTTCCAACAGTGTACTGTAATATCTTGTCGGTCTGTCGAACTGTCTCTGGTTGTATCCATAAACGACAGCTACATTACTTTTAGCCAGGTGTATTAGTATCCATAATAAATCCTCGTTTATTTGACAACATGACCACCTTTCTTTGTTTTGTCATTTTAAACAGAAATATTTGGATATATATATAAAAAATACATTTAAAGGAAAAGAAATGTCACAAAAGGGTATTTATCTGTGTTATAGTACGCATCTATAACTTAAAACCAACCGAGTTTGATGGACAATGATTTCACTAAATGAGCCATGGAGGACGGCATGCATTGCTCATTGGCTGGAACAATATTGCAGGAACCCAATTGGTTGGTAAGGTGGCAGGCTGCTCCAAAATGGGATATTATGAACATTCCACTGGCACTGAGCTGTCTGTGTTGCTTAACAACCCTCAAATGATCTCATTAGCTTACACAACATCGTCACAAGGGTCAACATGTTTTCTTTTTACTGAAATGGTTGCACATATTTGACCTCTTGGTAACTAGAATGAAAGGGCCAGTCCAGACGAAATTCTCATTACATCATTAGAATGGCCAGAACGTCCTCTCAAGTGGTCCTATGAAACCAATGGGATATGGCTCGAAAGTTAATTATCCAATGACAATGTGCTCTATAGTGGACATCTATTCATTGCTAGGTGTGACGAAGATAAGAAAATGTTTAATAAGGGTGCAGTCTCCGTTTGAGCAATCATTAACCTATGTAAAAATGGTCTCTCATTAGTAGGCCTACTCTTGTGAAATGTTAAAGACATGAGTAGATTCCCATTTCCACATTAGAAACAAGAAACAAGCAGAATCCTTTTACAATAAATTGGATCTAAAGGCAAACCTTGAGACAAGATCAGAGCAAAATTACTCAATCAAAGCCAAAATGTATTATTTTCACTCAGAAATCATCCTGGGTACTAAGAATATCTTGGAATATTATAAGATCTAAAATGTCCTCTAATTCCCTCCTCTTAACCCCCAATCATGACCTTTTTCATAAGCTGTTAATCAAAAATGTTGAGCGCTTATGATGAGTGAGTGTACTCACCACTGACCACCAATCACTCTTTGGTCTATTTTGACATTCTGATTTTACAGGTAATTTTCCTTTGACCAATTATGGCATTTCCTTTAGAACACAGTGTGTCTCATCATATCTCTCACTAACTGATCTCTGTGACAATCAATTTACTGTTCGGTATTTGGTTCTTCTCTTTTACGGTTTGACGTTCAACATTGTCATTCTTTTTCTTCTAGGCAACATTGCTGCTCAACCCTCAGCTTGAAGCCATTGAGATGATGTCATGGAACTATCAGACATCCGCAATAAATGAAACAAATACAATATTTCATCTAAACATTATTCCTTTTTGTGATCCTTGTATGTCATTAATGTGTGTTGCTATAAAGAATGGAGCAAAGCAAGCCGTTTAAAATGCCCTATATTTTCACAGACTCGAATTACTGACCAAGCCAGCCACAAAATTAAATTGGCTATGCCTCTATTGCTCTCTAGTGTTCACTCAAGGGCTACACAGTTTTAAATGTGTTCCAGTTTAAAGATAATATTGCCAACCATCATGTACACTCTCAATGTCTCCCAACTTCTGGCTTTTACAACAATTTGTCATTCAGTGGGCCTGAGGAAAAAAAAACACAATTATATTTCTAAGATCATTCAAATAACATGTAAACAAGTGATGTTGATTCAATCAGGCTGAACTTTCTCAATGTTCCTCCAGAGGAGGACGAATACTTATTTTGACAGAAAAATTCGTATGTCAATGACCACACGAAATAACGTTAAAGTGTGATGTTATATATATATATAGGTATAGAGTTGTTTGTTATTCACTATTGAACCTTTGCACATAAAAATCCTTTGAATGCAGTTATGTGAGTTTTGAGGTACGCAACATTTAACACCCACAAAATGGGAATGTCAAATGTATCCCAGTTATGCCAGGTGCTAACAAAACAAAAATGTAATGTACATGAACATAAACTTGACACTCAGGTATCACCCACTACACCAACACCCACTGCAACAGATGTTAACGTGTACAGTTCCTTCCTGTTCTTTTGTATCTGAAATGAAAAAGGAATGGAAATGTAAGTGGGAAACTTGTTTAGAATAAGCAGGGACTTGGTATTCTTCTCACCACAACCCAACCCTTTCCTTCACACTGTGTTAAAAGTGTCCCAGAAGGTTAGAACATTAGAATAAAAAGCAATACAATGTCAATTGTTTTCCCCACACTTTGTGCAAGGAGGCCCCAAAACAATCAATCTGTCACTTGAGAGACAGGAAATGTCCAAGCTGTACAGGGTACAATGGGAAAACAGGAAAAGGATCATGGTTGGTTTTGCCCACCGCATTTAGAACTTCAAATGACGTCAAGGTATCTTACCTCAGTTTGACCACATAGTTTTGTGAACATCCATGGTAATATTCTTTTTCTGAAATCAATCAGTGCAACTTGCTCTCCAAGGGAACTTGTAACATTGGAAGTTTAATAGTGGCACATTGCAAAACATTTATGAAAAAGAGGAAACAAAACGTTTGCATTCAATTGAATGAGTCTGTGTTGTTCTAGTTTGACTCTTCAATAGTCACCCAAATTGAGAGAGACTGTACCTTTATACTTGCTCAAATCAGATATTGTAAATGAAACAACAAACTGATCTTGTATAGGACCCCACACCCATGCCAACCAACTAATGGGTCAATGTATGCGTGTGAACAGCATTCATATTTCCCCCCCAAAGGAAGTAACTTTAGTAAGACTATAAGCAGAACAAATCATCAGACATGAATTGTTCTATGCTTTCCAATGGGAGAGAGATGCAGCATTAGGTACTGAAGGAAATCAATTTAACATCTTAACAATATACAGTTATATTCCCACAGTTGTGTGACTTCTGTGACAAACTTTTACCCTGAACAAAATACATTTTTGTCTGCTACTATCTCAGATATGCAATGTCTTCATCCACATCCCCATTTTAAGTATTTAAAAAGCATTTTAGAAGCATTGCGTAACTGATCAGAACTCATTGGTTACCCACATCAACCCCATTAGGAAATAAAAACATTATAACATGTCATTATACCATTGTACAATGAGATTTGGAGACTTCTTCTAAAACAGTGCCAGACGAACAGGTGCCAAAAACACATACAAATACATTATATAATTAAAAGCAGCAGCATCACTACAAGTAAAAACGGTTGAGAGTTCAGAGTTGTGATGGCTCTAGGAAATAAACTGTTTTTCAGTCTGTTTGTCTGTGCTTTGATGCACCTGTAGTGCCTGCCAGAGGGCAACACACACAGTAAGGCGTATGTTGTATTGGTGTGTTATCTTACCACTTAAGGATTTTGGTTGGGGACAACATCACATATTTTCAAGATCAAAGGACATAGATTTTCAGATAATTAATAAGTTCCCTTATAAAGATACAGTCCACTCCAAAGATTTAGATGTTTAAGTGTTTCTTTGGAAGTGGATTGGCATACACTCTTGGGGGATGAAAAAAGTGTCAACTGTCATTACCAGGACTAAATGTAACACGCTAGTAAAGTCACTATGTTTGCCAGGTGCAGTATTAATTCTGTGGTTGTGCCTTGGATTGGACAATAATCAAGAAATTGTGTGCAAAAACGTGGCGCATACACACACACAATATAGCAGAACATAATATTCTCTGTTAGTCTTGGAAAAAGGACACAGCTCTGTTTTCAATCATGTTGCGTCTGTTACAGGAATGTTGAGGCTGAGGAGAGGAATGTACTGCACCATTAGAAACAGAATCAGAAAAGAATCAGAAAATCAGCCTTTCCCTCTTTCAGTATTTCTTATGAATCTGAAAGGTTACAGGTGACTCAGTGTGAAGATTGTCTCGAGTTACACTGGCAGTTCACAGCCTGTGATGACTTGGTCTAGCTGCTGGTCATCTCCAGCGTTTGATGAAAAGAGCTAATGAGAGAGTCCATTGTTAGATGTACCGTAGCCACTGCACATGAGTGTGTGCAATCAGCCATGTGTTTCTGCTCTTGTATGTGAAAATGACCTCATCATGAGAAAGCTTTCTCAGTCAGTCACCAATGCTGATGTCTGACCTCTATCTGGTGTGTGTGTGTGTGTGTGTGCCTGGGAGAACAGGGAGAGCAACACTAAATAGCAAACATTCTAAATTGTCAACATGGAAAGTCCAAATCCTGAAATATTTTATTTGTAAGTCTCATACATCAAGGGTAAAATAAGTGGAAGTGGATTCTATGTTTGTTGAACAATCATAACTAAACTATCTGAGAATTTCAACAAAATGTTTTTAAAGTAATTCAGTCTTTTGATATTGTTCTCTTAACTGTTCTTTTTTTATTTCACCACCATCCTGGTGGTATTTCACATTGAATTGACGTATAAGAAGGCTCCCAATTAAACCGAATGCTGCGCAACAACGTTGCAAAAAACAATGTGTGGGGTGAAAAATCTGATTGATTAGGCTGCAGAGAGACTGCAGATGACTCATGTAGTGAAACTAAAAGTGAATTACAGAAGCTCTCCCTATGTCAATGCCTTGTTGCTGACACTTACAGCCACGAAAGCAGACGACCAGTATCTGATAGCATCGAGTCTTACTCTGATATTCGATGGAAAAAGTAGCTACTGTGGACTAAGAGGATGGATGTCGGTAAAATGACACAGTCATTTATATTATTTACGAAACGCGTAAATGCTCATTGAGTTGAATAAACCTTTCAGAATTTACATTTCTGAAACTGTTAGTAATTTATAGTGTCTTTAAGTAGGCTATTAATAATGTCCAAAGTCAGGTGCTCTTGTTTTGTCAGTGCCATGTACAGTAGACTGTATAGTTAGCATACCCAGGAATATTTGAGAAAACAACAATATCTGCATTATTTAATCTACAGTACATTAAGGTCGGAGAGAAGGACGGTATAGTGAATTGATGTAGGCCTACGGCCAACTCAAAATAAGAAGAGGTGAGATCATGTAGTGCTCCGCCCTCCGGCTGTAATGTGGCTTCACACCGCTGTTAGATTATTCCACCCAGCAGGAGAAGGAAGGGAAGGTTCAATTGTGAATTTTATCAACTGCTGGCTACTCAAGAAAGAAAATTATAATAACAACTGAATGATCACCTTTAGATTAGGGACCGTTTTTTGTTTGCCAAAAGTAGGCACTATATAAATCGAGATGGATTTCGGTTTTTAAAATATGAAATGACCGCTACTACTGGCTTTATTAACGTGTGATTGATATTAAGAAGAAAATGTTGGAAAACAAATGGAACACATCTGACGCACTTGACGTTTAAAGGATCATAATTCCGAAAAACTAAATATTGTAAATAATTAAAGTTTTCTAAAGAACTTGGTATTTTGTTCCAAACCAAAGCTAAAGGATCCAAACGTGGGATGGTTTATCCAAAAGCTGACGGTCAAAGTGACCTCAGAGCAGTGAAGGATAAAATAAAAAAGAAACTGAGGATACCTGGTCTGAAGAGAAGCCCTAAGACTCCTAAGCCTAGCACCAGTGATGCAGTGGAGAACCTTCCTCCAAAGGGTAAGTGGATCAGCATGTTACATATCCAGGTTTGAGTGCATTTAGTTTTACCATGTTTTTTTCAGTCAATCGTTAAAGTAAACTTTTTTCTTCTCATTCCTCGCCACTACATACTGTAGTAATACTAACGCTTAAGTTACATCCTTTGCAATTGACTAAATACATGTTGTACATTTCATTAAGGTCAAGTGGTACCATCATGTGTTTAAAATAGAATGAATGACTTGAGTATGACATAAAAATTAGTGTATGTTACCGTGTTTTTACTGTAGCTATAGTTTTGTTATGATCCTTATGACGGTGTGATCCTCATGTCTGTCAAATGTCTTGACATCCAGAGGTGGTTCAAGGCTTCATGGATCACCTGAGTCAGAAAGCCTTGGCAGAGGCCTCCAAGCATCTGATCTCTCTGGAGGAGCGGCTCTTCACTCAGATAGGTGGTGAGACTGAGACGGGGAGTCCGACCAGCCGTGGGGAAGAGATGGACAAGCTGCACGGAGACTATCAAACTCTACTGGTCCAGCTATGGATGGCTGTCCATGACAGCTTCAGTCCTGCGCCTTCCAGAGAACACCTGCAAGTCCTGCGTTGTGCCGTGATCGCCATAATGCAAGAGGAAGAGCAAGACCGCCGCTGGGAGGACCACCCTGAGGGTCTCAGTCCTCCAGAATGGCGTCCTCTCTCGTGCCGAGAGACCCATGATTCATTGCTGCAAAGGATGGTGGCTTCCCGGTTGAAGAATGCAGCCGCACAACAAGATATCGACGGTGCGGACAGCCTGTCAACAGATATGAAGAGGGAGGTGTGTAAGGTGGGGAAATGCTTGAAGAAAGACCTCCTGGTGGTCGTCAGAGATGTGAAAGACTGCTACCCACAGGACTTTCAGATTTGTAATCTGTACGCAAGCATGTATCACCAGACCTTCTCCACACAGCTAACAGAGCTGGCCCGTTCTGGACTTGATGTGGATGACTGTATCTATCTTCTGTTCTGGATCAATGATTACTATCCAAAGTAAGTGGGATATCGGAAAGTAATGATGTTTGCTCCCATAAGATACACATAGGGATGCATATACTTTATATTTATCTTTGAAGAAGTCTCTGAGAAGTTATAACGCTCTTTCCCTGGTAATGATGATAGGAAGCTGAGGAGATTCAAATAGGAAATGCTTGGGATGCATGAAAACTTGCAAAGTAAATCAATCAACTGCTTTTGCGGATAGTGTCAGCTGCGTCAAGGCTTGAACCATGTAGGTAAAGAACTGTAACATCCCCTTGTCATATCTATTGCAGCACCGTCTTGCAAGATGAAGAACTTAAAACGAACATCAACAGTGAGTCCATGGGAGGTCTGGTGCCTGAGGAGGACCTGGCAGTATTAGAGGAACAGTATCTAGCATACAAAGAGGTAAATAGTTACCAGACAAAACTGGCGATAAGTAATGAACTAGTTTGATCATTCTGAGGGGTCTCATGTCCTGAGTTAATTCATGATTCATGAAAACATGGTTTAGTAGCCCAGCGACTAGCATTTTAACAGCGATTCGGTTAGGCGTTGTCGTTCACTTGACACAGATACATTTCTGATTGATCATGATCATCATGTCAAGATATCTTTGCATTTCCAGGATAAAGTAATGACTTGGTTTGATGAAGCTCTAAAGAATGAAGTGAAGGACTGGCAGAAAGGAAAGATGCCTGAGATCATAGATGGATACTGCTTCAGTCCCCTTGCCATAGACATCATACAGGTAATCTTCTTTTGAAACCCCCCTCCACCCTTTCCCGCTCCAAATGGATCGAACAACAAAGAATCATACTAGGCCCGTGATGCACTGTACTTATTAAGTCTAAACCCTTTGGCAGGTTATCAACTGTGCTGTGAGGGAATGCAAGTCTATTCTGGGTAACAAGAGCAAAGGCCAGAGGATTCTGTCCAAGCTGGAAAGCTTCTTGATAAGGTATCATACATTCTCTCTCCCTCATCTCATGTTCCTTGACGTCACAGTATATACTTGTTATTACCTCTATTGAAAGTCAGTGGACTTCTTATATTATTTGAATAGCTTTATTTATTAAGGTCCCAGCCAAACAAGTGCTCATGACACGTTATGATAACTGTATATGTCACCTGCAGAAACCTTTAAGTTGTGTACTATATAATGATTAGTGCTTCCAAAAGGTATTTGAAATGTGAACTTTAATGTATGATCGGTCAATATAAAATAAGATGTTTGATTAACTTATATTTGCAGGTATAAACAGTCTCTGGATGAGTTTATGAAAGGAAAACGAGACCATACACAGGCCATCTTAAAAGCTAACCTGGTTATCATCAAGCAAATCAGGTAAGCTTACTGTATTTTCTCCTACCTTCCCCTAAAACACTATTAAGTTATTTTGAGATGAATTTGTTGGAATATTTATTTGATCTTTTGTCATTTTTGTTGTAGTTCAGATGATGTTGTAGCACTATGGTGTGTTGTTACGACTGTGCACTTCTAATTCTTGATTATTTGCTGTACTTAGTAAACAGCGTGAGCTATTAGTCCCAACTATTGTTCTGCTAAATGAATACATGTGAATGTAAGGACTATTAAATCACCAACAGGGACTTCATAATAGAAGAAGACGACTTAATGTCAGAAGAGATTAAAGCAAAATTTTTGCTTATTTTAACAACCCTAAAAGACTGTGGTAATGGATACTTCATTGAACCCATGCAAGCAGAACTAAAGGTAGGCAGCTGTACATGTAGCAGCACTCTCCAAACTTTCACTTCTATTTGGTACATATAGTCCCAAAGGAAAATATCTTTCCCTGAGCCAAGCGTCCTTAATCTCAAATTCCCTTTGTGTTTGCCAGGCGCAGTATAAAAAATTGTGGACTCATGACTGGCTGACAGGAAGTTCAAATGTTGTGGACGACATTTTAGAGACTCTGTACAAAAACTTGCAACACTTCACAGATCTGAAACCTGTCTGTAGGGAGGTAAGAATACTAACACACACACACACACACACACACACAAAAGCACACCAGCTGAAACTGATTTGGTGTGCAGGAACTCCTGGGCACGCTTCACACAGACGTGATGGTGGAGTATGTGAAGAGGATGATGAAGAGGAAGATAAAGTTGAGAAACAGTGAGCAGCAGGAGAATACAGCCCGGTTACTAAGTGAAGACAACAGAAAACTACACAGTTTCTTCATTGAAGAATGGGTAAGCAAACCAAGATGGCTGCATGAAGCCTTCCTAACACTAGGGGTTGTTTCAGTGTGTTGCCAGGGGTCATCAAAACAAATTGCGTTCCATTTCCAGTAACCTCTAAACAAGCCTCTACAGTAATTAATGGTATCAAAAAGACACAACAGCATAGATCTTAGAAACATTTGTATTTGAACATTTAAATTCAGACTTTTAGTCCTTGTACATCAGTGGTGACTGCTATATTCTTTAAACCAGGGTTCCAAAGAGAGCTGGCTGAGTGAGATCCTACCTAAACTAGCGGAGGTCGTAAGACTACAAGACCCAGGGAGCATCCAGCTGGAGATTGTCACACTGGCTGTAGAGCACCCCGACATCAGGTGAGAAAGACAAATGATGGCTAGGGTCAACAGCATTTATCTGATTGGTCAAATACAGCCCTGATAGTTTCCCTGGTAACCCATACGTAGGCAGGTTTATCTGAGAGAGGCTTCTGCTGTGAAGCTCAGGTGTCTGATTGGCTGTTTCATATCAGGTGTCTCATATCACGTATCTCCTGACATGTCTGTCTCATTTCTCTCATCCTGCATTATAAAGGATAACAGGTTTTAGTTACTGTTGACCCAATGGGAGAGCTCAATATGGGCTGTTGTATATGGCAGCTGTACTGTATGAATGAGCTGCCATTTCTGCTTTATATTCTACTACCATCACTGCCACTGTAATATCAGTATCATTACCACACCACAGTTCTATTGCTAACATACTTTATGACGCACACAAATGTTTTCCAAGATGTTTGTTGGGTGAAAAGGGAGGGGTGATTGATTTAGCCATGGAGAGCTACCAAACATATAAACCGCATTGTGTTTTCTGTGTTTCTACTGGGTCACTGTTTCCAGAACCAGTCATGTGTCCGCCCTGCTCTCCCTCAAAAGCAACCTGTCAGCATCGGATACTCGCACCATCAAAGAGAGCCTGGAGGAGAACCGCTTCTCACTCAGCTCAGCCAGCGACACGCCTCCGTTCTTCTCCAAGGTTCCAGTCAAATGGATAAACAAGATCATATGAGAAATCCCCCTGGAAACCAGGAAAATTGGTGGATTTAGCCGGATTTTACTCCCAAGAAAGATGGTTTGGCTTTACAGTGAACACATTATGCTTATTCACTGACCATGAGTTCTGTATTAAACCATATACAGTATGAGAGTCGCTCAACTGCCCATTTGAAATATAAGTTTGAGCCTTACAGTGTCTACAGAAGTGAATTTCTATCAGTAAAGTGAATGTCCTAGTATTTCCAAGGGACAGTCTGTGATGTTGTTGCTGGGAACAGGAGAACAGGAACAGGAACAGCCGATTCCTTGTGTGAAGAAAAAAACACCCACTTTGAAACCCTGAGATGGTAATGCATGGGTTATGGGTCTTCTGTTTAAAAAATAAGAGTTTGAAGGACATTTTAACACGATTCGCAGAACAACTTACATCACGCTTCGCACCACAGTAATTTTATATTGTAGCCTGTATAAAGTGTTACCATCGTAACTAGTTTTATCATACATATTTGAACTGTCATTTATAGTCATTGGTTATCTTCTGTAATAGCTGAATATGCACTTTAATGTCTTTGGATTTTCGGGGACTTTAATGTCTTTGGATTGAAGCATCTTAACGAATCTCAATTCTGAATGTCATGTTATTTACCCATAATGTCTGAATAAAACGCATAGTACAATTGAACAAAATTTCACATTTTAATGTTTTGCTTTATGTTGAGCAAGTATTTCTCAAGGGTAAAAATCGTTCCAACAAGTGACAGATTCCCTGTTGTCTCACGTTCACTGTCCATTCACAGGCCTTGATGACGGCGTCAGTCATTTCCAGCCAGTGGTGATTAGACCAGCTCAAAGAGCCTATTGTAAGAATGTTTTGCAAACGTGTGCTTTCATGGTCTTGTCCACCTCTGGAAAGATGACCTCACTGTGATGACCAATCATGTGATGCGTGAACCAATCAGGGATGTTTACTGTATGTGTGGCCCTCCCACCCCAGCACGCCTCTGACAGAAGCCCTCTGTAGATACTGTAGTGTTGTCACCACGGGAACAGGCCTGATCTGTCCTCCTCCTAGCGATGAAGTGACTCACGCCCAGAGGGGAACACTTATCGCTTACTAGGGGTCCAAGTGGAGGATCAATATTCAATATTATTCAGCAGAGCTTTACTGTTAAACCTTCAATGACCGTGTGGTTAAGCAGTAAAGCTCTGCTGCTCAGCTTTAAAATGATTGGCACAGACCATGTTTACATTTTCCACACAGAAAGCAGAGACTTAGTTGTAGCATTAGCTATTTCCACAGGCTCACACTTCAAAAATTGTAGAATACAGAGAGGTCTGGAATTGTTATGGATTCCACGCAACAACCTAATAAGCAACTATCCAAATAAAATTATGATTCCAGTTCATATCTTTGACTGGAATGTACTGTACTGTCAGCTGGCAGAAATATATTCAGTTTTGCTGCCCTCTACTGGTCAGATAAGTACAGTGAGCTTCAGCATTAATTAAACCATGTTAGGTCGTTCTCCTCCTCTTTCCTATGTCATTGTGTGTGTGTGTGTGTGTGTGTGTGTGTGCGTGTCCATGTTCTTAAGGTGTGCATGCCTCTCTCTACGTCCTGACAAACTGGGTATTTCCCATTTTTATCACAAAGAGATTATATACATTTTCAATAAACCCTCTTCCCAGACTAACTTTTAGGTAGTTCCATGCAACTGCAGCCAATGCATGGGATACCTTTACCTTTATAGCTTTTTATATTTTATCTACAATAACATTACGAAATTCATGACGTCCTAATGTGCTAAATTGATGGTTAAGTACAGTATTGAATGGAATAAGTACAGTATGATCTGGAAGAAGAGAAGTAGTTGACCACGGACTTCATGAAAGGATATCTAATCTCTTGTTGTACGTTCACAACTAAAGCAGCACTGTTCCATTCATACCTATTCTAGAAAATATCCTCTTAGTCATTCATAGCGAAGTTCTTGTATCGCGAGATCCAAAGCGTATGATTGACAGGTCTTGAAGCCAGTTAAAAGTGTATATGGGAGTAGGCGGGGAATAGTATCGGAACGGTCTATGATTGGACAGCCCGTTGACACATACATTTTGCGGCTTCGACTCGCTGAGAACGGAGGTGAGTCAGAGTAAGTTAGAGAACCATAAGAGACATTTTATTTATTTTAATTTGACAAGAAAGCTTTATTTGAAAAAATATTTAACTTGGGATAGTTAAATAGTACGCAGTTCCATATGCTTGTAGCGATTATAGCAACACAGCAGTTCACCTTGTCTTTTTCTTTTGGATGAATTCTTTTTGACCGATAGTTGAATCCTTCATTGTTGTGTTTTTGTTCCAGATTACCCATTTTTTTGGGCGTCTCGAGTTTCCTCTGCGGGTTCTAGTTCTCCCCACCGCAAGGTCGGGTTCTACTCTCTCTTCTCTTTCTAAATAACTGCAACCTACCAGTCAACCACCAACACTTCACTGCGTCTCTGGGCGACCAGCGGTGTGTTTATGTCTTTGTTTTACGAAAACGGTGAGTACCCGGACGACAGGAGCGACGGATGGGACAGGTACATTCACCTTCAATATATACCGCTTTTGTTGTGTGTTTGTTATTAATAGATTTTTTTTACCCAAAAGCTTTTTTATATAGCGAATAATTGTGTTTCAAGATGGCGTTCCTCTTCTCTTATAACGCACGTATCTTCAGTCTGACGCACTATGCAGCAGATTGCGTAATCAGGGCCTGGCATGCTTCTTAAACCCCCCTGACATCTGATCATATGTAAGATGGGTTACTGTTCATATAAAGTTTAAATAGCAGTTGATGTTTTGGTATGTGCTTTGCTATTTACAAGGATTTTCTCTGTCTTGAATGGCAGTACAGACGTGTACATAATCTGTCAAATCTGTCATCTATTTGAGAAAATCTACTGCACTGGCCATGCCTTATTGGTTTAATCCTAGGATCAAATGTAGTTTACTTGTTGACTGTTAGATCACCCTTTGAACCTTCCCAATTGATATCAGATCAGGTCTGTCAGAGGCTACACATTCTAATATTTTACATTATAACTCCCGTTTTATAATAATAATAATCCCACCAAGCAACTCCATAGCAGCTGTTGACCACGGCTTATTTGGAATGAAGTGCATTAGTGGGAAAACATCCGTTGAGCATTTAGCTTACGTTTCGATTAGTCTTATCATGTGTCAGGTTGGGTTGAGCCTGTGGTCTTCGTGTCAGCTTCATTGATCCTTTTCTCTCCCCCCCTCTCTCTTCCCAGAGCTGTTGCGCAGCTGTTGGAACCTGTGTGGGGGAAACTTAGCCTACAAGCACGGAGCTTGCAGCCTCAGTGGCAAGACCTTTTTCATGTCCGAGCCCGAGTCCTCTTGCAGTTGTTTATGTCATCCCCTCTTGGCCAGACAGAGGATACCAAAAATTGTCAATCCAAAATCTTCCTGTCGTACTGATAGAGTCCACAGTGCGCAAACATGTCTGTCAACGTCAACCGTAGCGTGTCGGACCAGTTCTACCGCTACAAGATGCCCCGTCTGATTGCAAAGGTGGGTTTCCCAGAAGGAGAGGAGTTGAAGCGTTAACAAAGCGCCACAGTGGAACCACATTGGAACCACAGTGGAACCACAGTGGAACTGGATGGCCTCGCTGAACCCGTTGAATAGTTTGTCAAAGTTTTGGAACATCACTTGGCTTATTCAACCCCTTCGTCATATAACATGTGTGATTAGATCTAGACTTCGGTTCAAATTGAGACCTTAAGCTTGTGACCCAGACATTTGTGTCAGGTACATCCATAGACAGTTTGACAGGATTTAGGATCTGCCCTGATATATACACACACAAGGTATTTGCGGCTGCCCTGATTTCTCTCTCACTTTGTCCTTTGACCTCATCCTCCAGGTGGAAGGCAAGGGGAATGGAATTAAGACAGTCATAGTGAACATGACGGATGTGGCTAAGGCCCTAAATAGGCCTCCCACATGTAAGTAGAAAGTCGTTCGACACCCCTACCCCCCCCCCCCCCCCCCCCCCCCCCCCCCTCCATAAAATGCCTCATCTGTCAACATTAATTGAGGCGGTAGACCTGGCATCTTTTAATCATTGACAGATAATATTTGAAAGTGTTCCTTTTGAACATTTATTTCCTGTCCATTCACTTTGGTAACCATAGTGAGGTATGACAAAAAAAATTTATGTCCATTTGCTCTCATCACTGTAGGGCATCATTGTGTGACTGGTCTTTTAAACAAGTGTCCTCTTAATCCCCCAGATCCCACCAAATTTTTTGGTTGTGAGTTGGGTGCCCAGACCCAGTTTGATGCCAAGAACGACCGCTACATTGTCAACGGCTCTCACGAGGCAAACAAACTGCAGGACATGCTGGATGGATTCATCCGGAAGTTCGTGCTGTGCCCCGAGTGCGATAATCCTGAAACAGACCTGGTAAATATTCTGGATGCTTTTTCCACCATGTCTCCATGTTTTTCTTCTGAAGCTCATTCTGAATCGCAGGCAGTCCATTTACCATTTACAATAACAGGCTTTAATGGAATACAAAGAAGCACTATTCATTTGTTCCCACTCCTAAGTAGAGTTTGGCTCTGCCTGTCACATGTTTATTTCCAACAACAGTCTTTTCCTTTTTTGGAAAACAGATTCCACTGTTTAGCAGCTCATTTGTGACACGTCAAAGCCTTTTCCCCTTGTTTTATTTCTTTTTTTACTTTGTTGCTCATCCAAACAACCTCCTTTGCTGCTGTCCCTATTTCTGGACGTGCTTTTGTGTCTGTACAGTGAGCAGAGTTGGGACTGAACTCTGTGCCCCCCCCCCCCCCCCCCCCCCCTTTCCTCCCATCACCACTTTTGTTTTTGTCGTATTTACGCTGACCGCGCATGTATGGAATAAGGTCAGCACTGTCGGCGTCCAGCACAGAGGACGCTGTTATTGTTGCTGCGCTGCGTCCAGGCAAGCCCCGCATCACGAGTTTGATAGCGCCGCCAGCGTATAATGGGACGGGGGCCCGCTACGGACGATGCGGAAATGAATGCGACGGAATGTGCACCGCGACTCATTCCACAGCGCTTTAGCTGCTGCTGAGCTGAACTCACTGAAGTGGTGTGAAGCTGCGCTGTTATGTAACACACAACCCGTGAGCTGTTACGTAACCCATGCAGTTATGTGTAGGAAAAAGATCTGGGATCCAGTAGTGGTTTTCCTTGAGGTGGGCACTGGATCTGAGGGAGATGGAAAAAACATGACGATAGAAAGTTCCAGCTTGTGAATGACGCATTATCATGCAGGCCCCAACTCAGGAACTCATTAACGTTTCATGATGCCTCAGTGCAGGTGTCTGTTGACGGTTTCTATATCCGGAGCGACTTTTTCCCCCGACACTAACATGTCACAAAATCCCTTTTGTGTCAGGCGGGCCGATGGTGTCTCATTTCAAAGATACAAACACCCTTTTGTTGTACCTGGGTCTGCTGACATCTTCATGGGGGATAGCAGTAGATTCTTCGCTTGAGGATGGCGGGCGCTCTCCGTTACCGTGGCATCCGTGGTGTCAGGTTTCTGCCCTGCAGAGGGAGGCGGCCTGCCGCGAGGCGAGTCACGTGACGCCTCGCCGTGAGGATGTTGTTCCTTGTCTCCTGACACCTCGCGGTCAGATGTCTCGCACACACACACACACACACACACACCTGCAGAAAGTAGGGGTGCTGGGTATACACCAGTGCATTATGGTTTAGGATTCCCACCCTCCTTATTTTAAACCTTCCATTTTATTTATTTGGAAAGGAGAGGGTCTGACAGAGCTAACCAGCGTCAGTTCATGGGAATGGTTTTAGCTATGCTCGGTGATTTGACTTCATAGCCATGATTCGCTTATATTTATGGCAAATTGAAATATTTAGGCAACATTTTAGACGACGTCTACTGGCTGTTGTAGCCTGTTCTGTGTCAAACCAGCTTTTGCTATGCATCGACTGAATGACATGTATGCAATACATCTGCCACATAAACATGGGAAAAAATTCTAGATTTGTCTTCAGTGGATCTCAGACTGCCCCTTGTGACATGAAAGGAACAAAATCTGTTCCCAGCGTTCCTCTCCTCGATCTGGCTCAGTCATGTGCTTGAGATGAATGTGTTCTATTCCAGGACGGGGAACAGTCTTGTATTATTCATAAATCTCTGCAAGGCCTCTGCAGCACTTCCTCTTTTACATTCTTCAGTGCTGCAATTACTTGCATTTGATCTTAACTATATAACATAATCAAAAGTGCAGTCAGATCTTGTAACTTCGTTATTGTTTAAAGCATCCTTTATTGTTCGATAAAGGGACGTAATGGGGAGAAGCTCCTTCCAGTTGCGTCATTATCGACTGAACCTGTCTTGTTTGGATTGATCTTCTAGCACATCAACCCCAGGAAACAAACCATCGGGAACTCCTGCAAGGCCTGTGGGTACCGGGGCATGCTGGACACTCGACACAAGCTGTGCACCTTCATCCTCAGGAACCCTCCAGGTGAGCCGGGCACCCATAGCACCAGTCTCACACCTCCTCCAGTCTCAGACCTCCAGCTGTCTCACACCTCCAGCAGTCTCACCGTGTGATCAGTCCCACTTGGGACTGAGCGATGCATCTTGGGCATGTGTCACGGTGTATGACTGTCCTCTGAGCGTTCCTTAGAGGAGAACAACTGCAGGACCATCCAGCCTTCCAGAGCAGCTCGCAAGGGCCGGTTTCCCCTGACTCGACTATTAAGAAAAGATAGGATAAGAAAATCCCTTATTTTTCCCCATTCGGGGGTTGTAGCTTACATGTGCACACTTCCAAATGTCAGAATGGAAGATTCTAGATTGAGGGAGCTGAGGGATGAACTGGCTGCAGTCGCTGGAGTCTCGATCCCAGCTGCCCCAGCAGAGGAAACAAGAGAGGGATTGATTCGGTAGTTAAAGCGAATGAGACAAAATGAAGGCGTTTTGTTTGGACTGCTGCCTGGTTTCGACCCAGAGCCCCTTGATACTGACAGAAGCTGTGGAAACCTGGTTGAACTGTGAAGGCTGTTCTGTGTCTCCATGCGCTGAGGTTTTTATAGGTCGGCCAGCTGGTTTTGCTTCAGGCAAACAATGCGAAATGATTTCAGTCTAAATGTTGAGTCTTGCTCAGTTCCATCGATCGCATCACCAGACGTGGCACAGTCGCATTGGGTAGAGATGGAGGGTCAGAACGTGCCAACCGAATGTTTGTTTTTTTGTTTCCGGCAGAGGACAGCGGGTCTGCCAAGAAGGAGAAAGAGAAGAAGAACAGGAAGAAGGACAAGGAGAACGGCTCCAGCGGGAGCGAAGCCGGGAACAACAACGACATAGACGCTCCTGATGCTGTGGTACATGACACACACATGCACAGACACACACACCCACACACACACACACACAGACGACCTCTGTGTCTTCCTGTCAGGCTTCACTTAACTCCTCCAGCGTCTCCCAGACACTCTGGTCATTGTTGGCCTTCGAGGAACAGGACTTGAAGCCCCCTGGTGTCTGACCTAGCCCTCGTCCCCCTCGTCTCCCCCCCCCCCCCCCTCGTCCTCCTTCTAGGACCGGGACGACGAAGATGAGGACTGGGCGGAGGAGACGACCGAGGAGGCGCAGCGACGGCGCATGGAGGAGATCAGCGAGCACGCCAAGAACCTGACCCTCAGCGAGGACCTGGAGAAGCCGCTGGAGGAGAGGGTCAACCTGTTCTACAGCTTCGTCAAGGTGCGGCCCCCCGCCACCTCTCCTCGCCACACGCTGTTGATTGCTGGCCCTGATGCCCCTCTCTGCGACTTTTAACAGACATTAAGGGCAGATGAGGACCGGCGCTGGCAATCCTTAGAAGTCGCATATCAGCGTGCATACCTAACTGTTCTCCCCCCTACTCTTCCTCTCCCATCGCAGCAAAAGAAGGAGGAGGGCGCCGTCGACACCTCGGACAAGGAGATCCTGGCGGAGGCGGAGCGTCTGGACGTGAAGGCCATGGCACCGCTCATCCTCAGCGAGCTGCTCTTCGACGAGAACATCCGCGACCAGATCAAGAAGTACAAGCGCCACTTCCTGCGGGTGAGCAGCTGCCGCCACACAGATCTGATGTAGCAGAACTGTCCTTCAGAGGATTTGAAAGGAATGCTTTACAATACAGTTTTTTTTTTTCTTTTTTTACTTGCACAGATAAGGTATCGCATCCTATTTTTTGTTTCGTTTAATGGACGTGATATCCTAACATGCTAGTGACCGGAATATCTCTGCCCCCCCCTCATTCCCTCTTTCTCCCTGTTGTCTCTGGGTAATGTAGTTTTGCCACAACAACAAGAAGGCCCAGAAGTACCTGCTGGGGGGTTTTGAGTGCCTGGTGAAGCTGCACCAGGCTCAGCTGCTGGGCCGCGTGCCTCTGGTCCTCAAGGACCTGTACGACGCCGACCTGCTGGAAGAGGACGTCATCCTGGCCTGGGCAGACAAGGTGAAGGGACTGGATTCAATGACAGTTTAGAATAATTGTCCTCCAGGGGGTGGAAATTGCAGTTCACAACAGCAGCAGGGTGAAGTACAGCACACAGAGTTGCAGGGTAATATAACAATAACAATAGCAATAGACGGGCAGGCGAGCAGTTACCACTGATGTGTGAAGTGAAAATGAGGAAAAAGCACTGAAAGGTCCATTTGGGCGTCCTGCCAGGTGTCCAAGAAGTACGTGTCCAAGGAGCTCGCCAAAGAGATCCACGCCAAGGCTGCCCCCTTTGTGAAGTGGCTGAAGGAGGCAGAGGAGGAGAGCGAGGGGAGCGGGGAGGATGACGAGGAGGAGGACGAAGACAACGTGGAGGTAAAAGCACGCTTGGGCCCCCGCAGGCCTAACACATATCAGAGTGTACTTTACCTTCCTGGGACAATGTAAGGATTTCCTTTTTACCTATTTCTTACACTCCCTCCACACACACACACACACACTATCTTTACAGGTGGTTTATTCCCCGACCGCCCGCGAACTGACAGTGGAGACGGTGAAAAGACCCACTGCCGACAAGGAAGACGACGACATTGACATCGATGCCATCTAAGAAAATGGACCTTGTTTTCTGCATAAATCCCCCTAATCTTCCCTGTTCCACCGAGTTATCTTTTGATGACCTTCGACCCCCTCCCTCGACCAAATATCAGCATGCCTTGGGTCAGTCTTGACCCTCAACTCCTTCCCAATGCTGCTTTTGCTATTTGGCTAACCTTCTAGCTCCGAGGTGCATCGTTAACATGGCATCAGTATCTAGCCCAGCTGTTTAGAGTGGTGAGAAGTTGCTGTTGTATTCTGTATAATCGTTGAAGAGCCTTCTTAGGTAGACACGGCTATAAATGCACATGCATTGTTTTTTTTCCTCTTGTACTTTTTTCTTCTAACCAATCAATTAAAGAATGTTTGACACTGAAGTGCGTGTTGGTGTTCTTGGAGAAGAATGGTGGCTTTTGAAGGATGGGTTAAACGGATGCACTGGAAAGGAAAAGTTCCACTCTACTTTTTTGTGTTTCTTTAAATTGCTAAGATGTATTTTAAGGGTCTTCATGTAAAAGACTCTCAAGCATGATTTTTTTTCTCAATTCTATTTAGAACTCGGAGGAAAAAAGTGAATATGGAATATTGAGCCATGACCAATTCAGTGCTGGCTATCTTCAGGCTAGTAATCAGAAGGTCGCTGGTTTCATTTCCGGCAGGGCAAAATGATGTGTCCTTGGGAAAGGCACCTCACCCTTTTTGCCTTGGGGGAGTTTCCCTGTACTTGCTGTTAGTCTCTCTGGTGAAAAGTGTCTACTAAATGTAAACGTACGAGGACTGTTTGCAGGATGCAAAGACGCCCACTAGATGGCCTCATTGTTGCACTTAAAATCCGTTAGTGCAGCCTTTCTCAACCCAGGTCCTCAGAATACACTTTCCTGCATGTTCTAGATGTTTCCCTGCTCCAACACACCTGATTCAATGGCTTGTTATCCAGCTCAGCAGAAGCCTGGTATTGACCAGGGTTGAAAAAGTCTATATAAATGGATTACAATTTCATGTAGTGTACCAGAATAACCACTAGAGGGAGCTACAAAACTTTAGTAGTCTACCCAACACAACCATTGAGCAAATAAACAATGAGTCAATTGAGTTTTATATTATTTCTCATGGGAATTTGATGTCGTTTGTCTACTGGTATGTGTTGCAAACATGCATAAATTGTATTAACATTATTCATCCCTTTCTTGATGGTCATGCTGTACATCTCAGTATAAAACATGCAGTTGAATGGATAATAGTTGAGGGTAAATCTGTGAACCAGTGGGCTTATTGTTTGTGCTGTTTACTAATCACGGTACACTTGGCAATCATAAAATACTGTGTACTGTTTGTATCAGTAATGAGACAAATCCCTCAGGTAAAATATACTGATTTCCCTGCATCCCATATGTCATCTAAATTACACAAAGTATAATAACAATAGTTTTGTGAGACCTTAAGGCCCCTTTTCAACAATAAGCATGTCTGAGCTTTCCATGGTGACTTCAAATGGAGTAAAATACCTCTATACCACACTCCAGTATGATACAGAATATTCACATCTCTGGTTTGTGTTTCACTAGTCATAAAGAGACACTCCCCTTACCTGACTAGAGAGATCAGAATGTAATTATTTTGCCATGATGCAACTGCAAGTGCTCACAAGTGGTGAGTGTGTTTGGCTGAAGGACTTGATGGGCCAGGTGGCTTGGAGTGTTTATATGCATGCTGGGGGAAGGAGTCATGTGTGTGTGTGTGTGTGTGTGAGCGAGCACGTCATGCAGTGGAAGTGTGTGTGTGTGTGTGTGTGAGCGAGCACGTCATGCAGTGGAAGTGTGTGTGTGTGTGTTTGTATTTGTATTAGTAGAAACAATCCATTGTCGTGTGTGTAGATTTGATGACTGCATCGAAGAACCCCATGCTCTTGTTTGTGTGTGTGAGTGTGTGTGTGTGTGTGAGTGTGTGTGTGTGTGAGTGTGTGTGTGTGTGTGCGTGCGTGTGCGCGTGCATGCATGGGTGTGTGACGACCACACCGGACCCGTACAAAGACACCTTTGTGTTAATGAGGTGAGGTCAGTGACATGTGAGTGAACTCCCAGACTCCTCTCTGCTCCATCCTCTTTTGGTGACAGCCAGAGTGAAACATCATGTAGAGTCTACATTGTAGACCGTCAAACCCCTGACACCATCACAGGGGAGAGACTTCTGGGAAGACTTACCATGAATGAAGAAATAAAATGGAACAAGAACTTTTCTTCAGCCAGTCATTTTTTAAGCATCCTTACTTCACTGCCTTCTATGTATATTTCTCTATTTGGGATTTTACCATTTGACACTAACAGTCTCACCAGAAATTGAATAAATATTTATAGTTCCAACATCAAAATAACTCTCCATATTAGACTTTTTTCAATCCCTTTTCTCCTTGCCTTCTCATAACTCCTTTCCCTGTAGCTCTTTTTCACCCCCTTTTCTCTCTCTCTTCCTTTCTCCTTCTCAGACTCCCCTGCATCTATTTCTCTTCCTCCGTTCTTCACTTTCTCCGTCTCTCTCTCCATCTTTCTCTTTGGGTGAATAGAGTCTTTGATCGTGTGTGTGGGCCACACAGGAAGTGAACTGTTAGAGGTGCAGCTCATCCTCACTCTCATGTGACAGACAGGACGCTGCCTGTGTGTGTGTGTGTGTGTGTGTGTGTGTGTGTCGGTGTGTGCTTCCAGAAGAACTACAGCACAGAGAGAGCCATCTCATACAGTGACAAGAGGACACTGGTCGTCAATCATGATTCTGCCTGTAGCTTTGTGTTGTGTGATGTGAGACAGAAATATAGTGGTGGAATGTGAAGAAGTAAAAAAAAAAGTTTTTTGTATGTTTCAGAGGTATCAAGGACCATCATCAATTTAGAGAGGCGATAGAATGGACACTAGTAAATTCCAGATTCCATGCTCTAAGATTCATTATTGCAATTATTTATGTTGCACTAAAGGAGAGGAGAAGTTTTTATGTACATATTGCCATGCACTGTATATCAGGTAGATGTTTCTCTCCAGTAATCACCCCAGCAACAACAAACAGCAGGGCTCAGGCTCAGAGCGCCAATAAGCTTTAAAGCGTCTCTTTCCTCACTTCCTCTGGGTTTGGCTTGGCAGCTCTACCCAGCGAGCAGCCATCTTGGATCTATCAAGCAAACCACCCAGACTTTAGAGATGTGGGGACTTTAGCGGAACTTGGGGGGGTTTTAAGGAACCAACACCACCTGGACGCGGGGTTGTGGCCGTCGGAAGCTGGAAATCAACAGAAAGTCAGACGTCTAACAACTGGGAGGAAATTCTGAAAGCGGTTTGACTTGAAGTCCCCCTCCCCTCCCCTCTTTCCTTGTCTGTTCTGTGCAGTTGTTGAGGCCCTATGAAGTCTTGCTACAGTTCTTTTAACGTTTCAATAGACTATTCTGGACCGTAAAGGGATTTGGAGACTTTTCTTCCTTTAGTGTTATGGTTTGTTTATGGTCAGATTTGAGGGGGAAGGTCTCTTTTTCGCTTTCTGTTCCGCTGCTGGTGTCTGGTGAGTTTGTCTACAGTCATGCAGATTGTTTAATTTGCTTAATTAGTAAGAGGCTTCAATTTTTCTCCAGCCTTTAAATTGAGCTGGAACTTCACGGTGGATGCAAAAGTTCATGTTTTTCCCAAAAGCAGTCCTGAACCTGCTTTTCTTCATCCATTGGATTTAAGGTGGAACAAAGTCTAAAATATACAAGACAACACATTCAACACATTAAAATGTCAACCAGGACCCCGCTGCCTACTGTGAATGAGAGAGACACTGAAAATGTAAGTAGAAGCTTATATTGTAATAAACACTCATTTCTCATTCCAACGACCAAACTTTGATGCTGGAAGTCATAATGTTGCACAGATTTGTGTGGTCGTTGCATTACAATGTAACCGACAAGAGTTAGAAAGTGACCAACTTGTCCCAGTCATCTACGAGGGTCATTCAATACATAAGGGGAATTTTTCGGTATAAGGACTTCTATTAAAGATTGAAGCTTACTTAAAATAATAATAATAATAATAATAATTGTTACAAATTACAAGGTTACATCCATGTGAAAAAGAAAAAAAAAAAGAAAAAAAAAGAAGAAAATAAAAAAGAAGTAGGCTTCAATCTGTATTAGAAATCCTTATACCGTAAATGTCACCTTATGTGACACCCTCGTACATGCCCAGTGTATCCTCCTCTGATCTGATCCTGCCTGTGAAGCAGAACACAGATGATCAATATCAGACTAATTGATAAATCTCTGGCAGCATAACATTATACACGAGTGCCTGATGTGATGGGTTCACCGTTCTAGAACATCGTCTGAAATCCATTCTGCGAATCAACCCACTGAAACGCAACAGGGCTCTCTAACTTTAGGAGAGCCCTTGAACGTTATTATGGTTTAGATCAAGATTCTGTTTGTGGACACCACATAAACACTGCAGTTTCCTAAACCATCATGTTTTACAGTAAATGCCTGGGCAGAGAGGCAGCACTGAACTGCAGTGCGAGAACAAGACGCGATGCACGGTTTGAGATGTCTACATCCTGTTGAAGTCGGGCATTCATTCATGCGTGTTTGGGTACCGCAGAAATGATCTATTCACCTGGTCGTCTAACTTCCTTTTGTACCTGTCTAGCTATACAGATCATTCATAACATCCAGATGAGTCAAAGGGTCATCAGCTTGCGGCTCTTTATATTGTGCCCACCTCCAGGCTGTGTCTGTATGGTGGGTTCCAGCCTCTGATAAGGCAGTCACATGTCTCCAGTTAATCAGAACAAGCCATTAGTGCCCACCCCCTGCTAGTGGAGAGACAGGTGCCCGGAAGGTTTTCACGCTTCTCTGAATATCAGTCGGATCAATGAACTGCCACCAGCACATAACGGGACAGGCACTCTGTTTCAATGCCATTCAGATTGCCAATGCTAGGATGAAGGTCTCTCACTCCGTCAAAAGACATCGTATCACCATAGTAAGTATGCCTTTTACTCAAGGTGACACATTTTTGAATGAATATTGGGAATTGGTTTCCCTAGACAGTTGCCACGATGTGATAATAAGGAAATTATGAAGTTATGTAAGTTCCAGGACTTGGAATGTGTCGTTTTTAATCTACATAACCAGGCTACAGTTATTTATGGTTTTTAATGAAGACTATTATGCTGGTATGCTTCTAATAATTATGTTTTGAGCTTGTTGTTATAACATTATACTTTTTGTTAGGACTGCTCTGTATGAGCTGTGATGAACGTTTTAGTATAAGGTTGATAAAGTTGATAAAGCGTAGATATTCAGTTCTCTAGTAGTGAGTGATTTGGTTTCCTGTATTTGAATGAAAACACACAGAGCTGTGGAATGAGGACTCATTCCTGCATGTGTTGAGTCAGTCCTTACCCCGTAAAGCAACACCGCCACACATTCAAGTTTAGGTTGAAATACCGGTGTTGTGTCTTAGACCGGACCTCTTGCATGTACGCAACTCATAATTACGTGACCTTTCACTCAGCCGTTTTAAATCAGACTAAATGCTACTCGCTGTCTTGGTAAACCCCTGAGGCAGAATGACTCTAGCCTGTTTTGCTCCTGTCATTAAGTAGCAGACAAACACAGTGTGACCCTCTGCTATGTAAGCCTTTTAACTGGCTTGCTGGTCCAGCTGGGTAAGATGCATGCAAGGACAGATGGGACTCAAACATGTTAATTGGATTATCACCTTAATGAACAGAGAATATCCTTCTCACAATACCTGCCATAAATTATTTATTTATATTTGTAGAAAATGAACGTCAGTTTGCATGCATGCTCCGTGTGTATAGTTAGGGCAGATATTTCCCAGTTGGTGGAAACGTTCATTATTGGCTTGCACAGGCAGGATTTTTGCAAAGGTCACAGGGAAATTTGGTTCCTGTCAGTTGGAGCTCATGGCATGTCCATACTCGCTCTTTGGGGCTGTCAAAAGTGGGTTACTGTGGGATGGGCAAGGTGGTTTCGCCTCATTAGCATACGATCATCTGAGAACAGGAGGGAGAAACTCATTTTAGGCATGAGGTGGCAGCTTGTGATGGGCTTGTTCTACACCTAGAAAGAGCTCTGCTCCGAAAGCTGAGGTCTAAATCCGGCTGTAAGAGTGAACAAATGAGGGGTTTTCACAGCGTTGTGATATCCCAGCAATCAAGCAAAATGTCTTCTAAACATTCTTGCTGGGCCATGAGGAGAATCAGGTCAGTGCGTTGGTTCTGAAGGTCCGTCAGACATCTTGGTTTGAGATGACCCAGTTAACTGGCTGGACCAGTGTCCCCACCCCAGGCTGATGTGCAGCATGTTCTTCATATCAGACTGCTGTAGGATAGCACTGCTAATGGATCCAGCGCCTACAGATCTCTGCTAACGTTATTCTACCAAACCAGAGGTCTACATTTCATACATTTTGCCTGCTGCATTATTCAAGGCAATTGCTGACCTGTTTATCACCAACACTATAAATTGATGAACTCAGTCTTGTTGTACGGGTTTTACCCCAGTGATGGTTTACTGGTTTAAAGAGAAGTATTCATTTGCTTTCGCTCATGTCCACCTTATCTATGATTGGGTGAATTGTCAGTTTAAAAAGTCGAATATTCTGTAGACAAGTCAGTCTGTCACTCGATTGCATGGCTGATTTACAGCCTTAGGAGGTGATAAAGATAATCAATACTAGAGGAAACTTTAGTTTGGTTACTTCATACGAACATCCAGCTCATCCAGATCTATTTTGGCCGCCTCAAAAAGACGTCCCGAGTTGTTTTAGTCAAGCGTAGTCGTGAAGTAGACAGACGCTCCTCTCCTGCTATTTTGAGCCTGTTCAAGGACTGTGTTCTAAAATGAGAGCAACTGTTCCAGATGAATTATCGCACCGTTTGAAGGTCTCTCACTGACAAGGTAGTGAAGATCTTTTGTGCAGATGGATTTCGAATGCTGACTCAATCTCCCACTCTACCTCGACTGTATTGTCCAGATATCGATCTCCACCTCTGCATGTGACTCACTTTACCTGGGTCAACCTGGCCATGCTACATTAGCAGGACACTTGGTTCCTCTTAAGCTTCATTTCACCCTGAATCATGTGGATCACTTGAGTTTTTCCACCATTTGCATCCTCCGCTCACCATTAGGAGTTAGCCAACAGGACTTTCCCTTTAAAAACATCAGCCCCTATTGATTCCTGTAAGGGTGTTTTGCAGTTGTCGATAGCTGCACAGTTGATCAATGCCCTCCAGGCCAGGAACATTTGGTATTTTGGTTTTGAGACAGTTCTTCTTGTTCTTTCCTCAAAGAGGAAGCTAATTACCACAAACTAATTTGTTGTAGTAAACTTAATAACTTCTTAAAACAATATGCTTACAGTAAAAAAAGGAGTACTTGGGTGTAATACTTATGTAGTATTAATTGCATATTAAATATGGTGTGTAGTGCTATGTAGACTCGCCCTGGTAGCTACAATAATATACCCTTTACATGGTTGCAAAAGGAACAGATTTTCCTCATATTTTTCAAGTCTCTTGAAGTTGTCTGCCTCTCCTGTTGAACTTGAACCAAAAGTGCATATTCCAGGGTCATAAACTCGGGCCAGCAAGTTCTCTGAAGGATTTTCCAGAAACACAGAAGGTTTATGAAACGTACCTTCCCCTGACACCGAATTGTTTCTCCATAGCACACCTCGCACACCGATGGCCGAAATGAGGTAAGCGCACGGCCAGGCCGTACCGGTGCACGCTGCCGGAACTCCATTGCGTCGTGTGCCGACGAGCAGCCGCACATCGGTAACTACAGGCTGCTCAAAACCATCGGCAAGGGCAACTTTGCCAAGGTAAAGCTGGCACGCCATATCCTCACAGGCAGAGAGGTAAGTCACTAGGGCAATTGTACTGGAATGAGAGTTTTTGCTGTTGAAATTTGCTACATATCTTTATTTGATGACACTATGAATGGTGTTGACTACAATGTTTATGAACTCTGTTTTGATAAGTAATTATTTCTTGTTTTAAGCTTTAGAATGAAAAGTTCTCTACATGTGAAATAAATTGCACTTAATGAGGCAACCAAACATGGAGCCTGACTAAAGCTAAATCGTTTTGAGTCTCACAACAGTGCCCCTTAAAGCCACATTCTTTACACTCTGAAAATGCACCCTGGAAATCTCCAGCCACTTAGTTTAGCAGAGTGAACCTTCAGCTCTTTGAATCTTGTTTGATTTCCTTCCATTTCCTCCTGTGACAGGTTGCCATCAAAATCATCGATAAGACCCAGTTGAACCCCACTAGTCTTCAAAAGGTACTCGTCGAAAACACCACACACGTTTCTCTGGTTTCAGTGTACTTTATCGTCTTTTGGGAGGGGTTGGCTGCAATTATATCTGAACTTTGGGAAACATTACGCAAATAGTCCTTGTATGACATGTTTTTATGCCTAAGTATTAAGGAATCATCGTGAAATGACCTTTTGCCTGAAGTACTGTGACTTTATAACTCCTGCAAATGTTGCTCAATCTGAATGGTTAGTAAGGGACTTCATTATTTTCATTTGGTGCACAGGATAAATGATTGCCCTGAAGTAGCTTTGCCGTTCTTGGTTTTTGCCATTGTAGAAGTTATTGCTTGTTGATGTGAACGGACATGATGAATTGATCCTGCGATACACACGCACACACTGCCAGCCCTCACCACAGAAAGTGATACAGTGTTTGAAGAACGCACGTGTATCTTCTCGTATGGCTGTGACACGAAGGGCTGGGGTGATGATCCACGTTACGGCTGAGAGCCAGGCTACTTGGCGGGAAGCAGGATCTGTTTGGAGGAGCCCTCTGTGGTCTTTCTCAGAGGTTACTAATAATAGCCCCCAGAGGAGAAATCAAAAAGGCCTCCTCGTACAATAACATGCAGTTGGCACTAGTAGCGTGGAAAGAAAAGCTACATTTTCCATTGAAAAGGGGGTGGGGGAGGGAGCTGGCTGGGATGGATTTACCCTAACCCTTTACTGAGGTCCACTTCTCTGTTTTAAGAAAAGGATTTTGTTTGTACCGTTGGCAGAAAGTTTTTCAGTGCACGCTGAGAGAACACGTGTTTTTTTTCTTTCATTTGTGTAAAGAGGATGTAGGTGTTTCAAAAGAGCACTTTGGGTGTTGCCATTTTCACACCACGATGACATTGCGATAAGGCCAGGAGTCGATGGCGGTTATTATTTTCCACCGTAAACGCACGGCTGGACCCAGACGCTGATGTTGAACAAAGCAGCTTGATTACATTCTCAGTTGGCAACAGTTAGGAAGTAAGACCTCCAGGGTGAACACAGGTCCTCTGGCCCTCTGGCCCTCTGGTCCTCTGGTCCTCTGGTCCTCTGGCCCTCTCGGCCGATGCTGAGGCTTTTATGGAGCGTGTCTGTCTGCCTCTGTCACTGACTGTCCTCCCCTTCCTTCCAGCTATATAGATCACACTGTCACATTGGGGTTGGTGAAAGACTGATGATGCCCCCCTCGCTCGACCCTCCCCTTCCAGCCAAACACACACACACACACACACACACACTCTCTCCATCACCAGCGCCAACCACTATAATTAGCCAGCGCTTGTTTTTCCAGGCCATCGATTCAGTTTGTTTTCCATTCGACGGCCAATCGACATCCCCCGTGGCTCGGACTGTGGGCACAGGACATGCAGCGAGGTGTAGAAGAGAGAGGTTGACCAAGGGAAAGAGTCAATGAGGGACAGAACACTCTCTCTCTCTCTCTCTCTCTCCTACTTTTCTCACTTTCCTTCCTGAAGCTTGACACCTCTTACCTGGAACCCCAGTGTTTTATTGGTAGACTACCAAATCTAAACGAATGGACCTAATGAGTTCTAAAGTGATGGTGGACTCCTAGACAGCCCTGAAGCTTTCTGAAACAGTAACCAGGTGTGAAGAGAGGGCTGTGCTGGCACACTGGTGGCAGGAATCACACTCTCCCCTGTAGGTAGCCAAATGGACCACACTTACACCATGTCGTTCTGTTCCCTTCCGAAAAGTGTTGGAACCTTACTGGAGACTCATCCATAATGCATCAGTTGATCTAGCGGGACACCGTTATGGGCTGTCTTGAGCCGTAATGGTTGCTCACCATATGCCCTCAGAAGGGGAGTTGGACTCCAGCTAACTTTCAGCTGTCTGGTTCCTGTGAGGATCACTGGTCAGTCAACATGTCCACTTGTGTGTTGTAAATTGGGTTGTGGGAGCATGATTCAGAACATGACAGAAAATCTATTGTATACACACACACACACAGTGTGTGTGAGGCTTTGGCTCCTGTCTTGTGATGACATGAATGCGTCAGACTTGCAGATGGTTTTGACATTTCCAGCATTTCCATTGACAGCGAAGACCTTTCCAAGGGTTTACCTTAAATGAACAAAGATAAATAAACTGAAAATAAACTAGCGTAATGTTCCTCAATGATGACTTTTAAAGGATCATGCTAAACCTTAAAGCCACCACAGCTTAATTCTCCAGGTTATATGATTTAGGCAAGTTGTGCTACTATGCTAATTAGGGCGTAATTTATCGCATTCACGTGCAGATGAGGTCACAGTGATATAGGCTTCCCCGGCTATCAGTCAGTCAGTCGATGCATGTGCTTCAGGGTAGTCTTGCAAATGTAATTGTCATTATCATCATCCACTTTGACTGTCTGTTGCTCAGCACAGAATATTGTCTGGACCTTTACGCTAAGAGTCACTATCGACGAACACATTGGCAATTCACTTTCCTATGCAAGGTTCGTGAAAGCTTGTCTGCTTTCTGGAACATGGGACACACAATCATGGGTTTTAATTGGTTGCTGGATGCCAGAATCCTTGCCCAACATTTGGATAAAATAGCTCAGGATGCTCAATATTTTGTCCAATGGCAAATGCAAAATCCCCATGTCTTACGAAGTAAGCAAGTGTAGCACTTAAGGTACGACCTTACTTTAAGGTCCCATCTGTCAAGGGGTGAGGGGGGGGGGGGGGGGGGAATGATGTTGAGTGAGGCCAAGTGTTTCCGGTTGCATAAGAAGGATTCTGCCACAGGCACTGGCAGAGTTGCATAACTGAACCTCTGGTAGGCGTCCCAGTGGGTCCAGAACCTCTCTGCTCAGTGGTCTGGATGGGAGGCAGGTGGGGACACGGGGGGGCTGTCTGTCTGGGCGTCTGTCCATCTGTCCGACCGCCCCTCAGCGACCCTGTCGTCCTCACAGGCCCTCCCAAACCTGAACGAAACGACGGACATTCGCTTGAGTTGCTTGTAGCACCTTGAGCTGCTGGACTTATCCTATCCTTATCTTATTGGGGGGTCAGATAGCTCAATGGTTAAGGCGTTGGCCTCATGATCGGAAGGTTGTGAGATCGAGCCCCGGCTGTGGCTATATGATGTTGTGTCCTTGGGCACTTCACCCTACTTGCCTCAGGGAAAATGTCCCTGTACTTGCTGTAAGTCACTTTGGATAAAAGTGTCTGCTAAATGAATAAATGTAAATGTAGATCTGCCTCGGATCCTCTTGTGCATATGATTGGATTTGAATCAAGAGAGATTATGTCTGTTTTGGATGCACAAAACATCGTCATCAGCAAACTGCCATGAAAACATGGCATCTCCTGCATTAGGAGCTTAATTCGTTATCGGACAATTAATCTTTGAACATTGTCTGCATTAGGCAAAAAGCTTTTGACTTTAGAAGTGCGGATTAAAAATAACTACCTGGTAACCACTGTGGATTGAACCAGGATTATAATGTGAAGTGCGGGGAGAATAATGTCCGTCTGAGGTCACTGCTGCTCGGGGCAGAGCCTGCGATTTCACTGAGATGACGTTTTATTTTAGAACGGTAGTCGAGGCATCCAGGATTAAAATACTCTGTCCACCCACACATGCCTGGACCTCATTCAGACAATGGCCACCTTTGTACTGATAAGAGCTTTTTTCCCACCCCCACCCCGCCACCCTCCTCTCAACTTCACTTGTCAGTTTTCTCGTAGACTCATTGTCGTGGCTATTTTCATTTTCTTCGGCATGACTTCCCTTTATATAATCGGAAGGCGTGGGAGGAGGGCACTGCTTGGAACGTCCATCTCTCCGTTTTAGGGATGATTTTATTTGAACAGTTTAGTATTTTGTTGTCACCTCTTGCTGACTGTAGCACAGCAGTCTTGCATTGGCAATCAGTCAACTGCTACTCTGAACTTCTCCGCTGCTGAGCTGAGGTCAGATCTTGAAGATAGTTGACGGAAGTGGAGGTCTAGAGTCTAAAGGAGACCCAAATCAATCGGCCCACAGTCTGGAAGCTGCTGTAAGGTCTGGAACGTCATCCATTTGATGTTCCCCGAGGCTCGTGTTGGTCACCTTACAGTGGGTGTTTATGTGGAGGGGTTAGGGAGGATATGACCATAGAAAACGTCAACATATGTCACATTGCCAGGTGGAATGTCTCTCAGCATTCTAGTGTTCAGTAACGTTATCCACCCATTCACCAACACATCATGAACCATCGAAGTCAGATATCTGTATGTTGATCTAAAATATCAATCCATAAGCCAATTAGGAGTGTAGAACTTGACAAATCACCTCAGGGGAGATGTGGGCTGGTGTTGTTCCTGTTGCACACCTGAACAGGTTTTTGATGGATTAGCACCAACTTTTTACAGAACTGTTAGTACTGTTAGTACTCCTCCTCCCCCAGAAGGATGCCATGTCAAGGCATAACTCAGCAAACAGGTGAGCATGCAACTGTTCCGAGGTTGGGAGGACTTCCTCAATAATTGATGGATCGTCTGGAATGCGCACAGCAAGAAGAAGAAGAGTTCGGGGCGTAGTTTGTTGTCTGTAGTCTCTCAGCTATGTAGGGCAGTCCCCCCCCTCCTGTCGGTGACCTCATAGTCATGTACATCACCCCAGCAACAGCAGCAAAGTAGACTGATTAGAGGGGAGGGAGCGAGAGAGAGAGACTGCGTCCCATTTGTTTACTTATCTGTGCAGCTATTGTGTCTGGAACCAACTAGCAAGTTCTCATAATGTTTAAGAGGCCTGTCTGGCAGTTCAGTAGAGCTCCTTTTCCCCTTTATCTTCCTTTTCTTTCTGAAGAGGTGGGAACACTTCAAAGGTAGAAGGTATTTTTTTAGCGAGGTTGCATTGTATGGAGCTAGCCATTAATCCTCTCCCTTGATTTGGGGTGTGGGGAGGGGGGAGGGAGAAATGTAATGTCGAAACTCATTTTAAAGCCGGTATCGCCCACTAAATCGAGTAATCAAAGGGTAATCTGAAAGTCGTAGCGCCATTCCTGTATCCTCAGTTCCGTTCTCAGCTGATGTCGTCCAGGGCTGAGTCATGGAGCCGTCTCTCCCTCACAGTGTGGGCAGCGCCGCTGTCACCAGCTGGCAAATGTCACAGGAGCACACTGGAAGTGAGGTTGTGGGCAAAACAAAAGCAGCAAGACCTTTCAGTTCTTTTGTGTAGGCTTATCATTCCACCTGCGTGTCTAATGTTGTCAGTGTTAAAGGTGTAAATGAATCGGCTTCACAAATGCAAAGCTTTTTGTTGTTGCGTATAAATAAACCCAAGTCAAATTTGAAAGGATGAACTGCTCTGAGGTAATGTTCTCAGCACTGCCGAGTAGTGATGGAACCTTTTGATGCTAAGCTCACGTCTTGAAGAACAGCGGTTTACCTGGGGAAGGGGACATCCATAGTCTCAGGGTGGAGGGAGACAGTGCCTGCCTAGTGGCCTCGTCATGTTGACATGGTGAGCAGTCATAGCTTGGTGTGGTGGAGAGACTATGGCCCAGGTTTGACTTGTAACATCAGGAAGGGTACCAGGCTTGTGAGCAGTTGCTGTTGGCCAGACTGACTCGCTCACTCTCTCTCCGACTCTCTCTCTCCGCTCTTTTTCCTTTCTCCTTCTACACTCTCTCTCTCTCTTACAGTCTCTCATTCTTTTCCCTTTCTCCTCCTCCACTCTCTCTTTCTCTCTCTCTCGCCGGTACTCCTGAGGCACTCTCCCATCAGATGGAACATTTCCTTTCCTGTTATTCTTTCTCCACGAGCGAAAGGTTGTTTTCGCCCTACAGTTTATTCTTCACACATTCTCCTCCTCTCTTCTCTTTTTATTCACTTATATATTCACACAGTATCCTTTTAATTTCAACAAACCTCTGGCTTACAACCACCAACACTCGTCACATTTGCCTCATGTTTACCTGACTGGTAACCTCTCCGCAGCTCTTGGCTTCAGAGCACATTTCATTAGTCAGCGCTGTGACTGGCACAGCATTTGTTAAATGTATTTTTAGAAGCCTCGCCACAGCTGTCAACAAGTATCTTTTCTGCCCCTAGTTCCCTCAGAGGAGGTTTGACCTTGAAGGTATTGTCTGGTTCATCTCGGGTGTGAAGAGAGAGTGGGTATCAGCGGCCGGTAGCAGTAGAGTCTCAGGGGAGGAGGGGGGTGGAGGGGGGATGGAGGGGGGGTCGGAGGCGGGTGGAGGGCAAGTTGAAGTTTAATCTCAAGCAGCCTGTCACTTGTTGACCTGTGGAGGCGATGAGGCAGCCACACCAGCCTAGAAACAGGACTCTATCACTCACACTCTCACACACACACACACACACACTCAAATACTCTCACACACACCTACACTCACATACTCTCACACACACCCTCACACTCACACACACACACACACACACACCCTCACAAACACACCCTCACACCCTCACACACTCACACACACCCTCACACACACTCACACACACACTCACACACACACACACACACACACACACACACACACACACACCCTCACACACTCACACACACTCACACACACACTCACACACACACACACACACACACACACCCTCAGCCGGGCCAGCCTGCTTCCTTCCTTCCCGGCCAGTGTTTGTGAGACGATGTCAGCCATCGCAACTGGGCTTTCGTTTAGCATCAATTTCCCAACATGGCCTTGAGCCAGAGGTTAAGGAGTTCTCACATCTACACAACCTTAAAGAGACCCGGGAGGTTTGAGAAAGAAACTGAATATCTGATTCTTTCCTCCAGTGTTTTATTATATTGTTTACCCATTTATAAGGACTCTCTCTCAGTTTGGCTACCTTACCCACACGAAGAGAGAGAGAGAGGTCACATTTCCCAAGGATGTTGTTGTTGTTCCATCTAGGTCAGTCCAGACACGGGGACGAGACGAGACATCGTTTCGTTTCATCGCTCCTCCCCCCCCCCCCCCTCCCCAAGATGTAGAAAACATGTACGAAAGAAACGAGCCTCTCTCCAACCGGAAACACGACGGACGACATCGTCCCTTCTGCTCTGCTTCTCAAACAGCAGCTGTCTTCTAGATCGTTCCGCGGCTCCTGAGTATAGGACAGTCCGGACTGGGACCGTTTCCTGCACTGCGTCTGAGGGTGCAGGAAAATGGGTCACCCCTGGAAGCGCCTGACGTTCAGGCTCCTGGCCGGGCTGCCCTCCCTCCTGGTTTTGGGGGGGGCATTATTGTCTTGCTCCCCTAGAGGCAGTGTTAATAAGCCTGACTCCCTATTCAGCCCCTCTGGACTAAACACAAACACCATCCAACACAACACTGCTGACAGGCCTGCTCCAGATAAAGCAGCTCTCACTAAGCTTTCGCTGGTCAGAAGATGAATCTTTTTTCAGCTAATTGTCCATTTACCAGTCAGGATGTGTGTGTGTGTGTGTAATAACTGAAGAATGAAAGGCCTCCTATACTTAGCATGACACATCAGGTAGGTTGACAGCTCATAGTTATGCTTTTAGCTTGCTTTTTATGTTCACTTCAGATAAGGTGATGAATAAATTATCTGATAATGTCAGGTGACGTAAGTTCTGAACGTTTGTTCAAGCTTTGAAACAGTTGAGGAAAGCATCATCAGAATGTGACCTCGTTTGGCTTGTTCTTGCTAGAAAGCAATGCCATTCTGTGATTTGTATGCTTTTGCGACTATTTGAAGGGATACAATTTGATTGGTGCTGTACGTTGTAATGTTTTTTGCTGCCAGAATGTAACCTCCTATCTAAACTGTCACTCTTCAATGACCTTTCTGTCTGTTTCTGCTGCTGAGAAAGTGTCAGAAGTGTGTGAACTGTGCTCCGAACACACACGTTCCTTCAGGGAGAGGTGCGTCATGTCTGAACACGTATATCAAAATCAGAATGATTTTATTACTCCCCAAGGGGGAGACTCTTAAGTAACCACAGCACACAGTAGGGGTCCATGAACATGCATGTTTGAACAGGCAGGTTTGTAAACGAGGGGTGTGTGTGTGTGTGTGTGAGACACACCGGCCGGTCTCCAGGTCCTTCCTATCCTACCTGCAGAGTGGCAGACTACTCTAAGCCCCCCTGCTGTTAACCACAGCCGAATATCGCCAGCCCTGACTCCTACACTATTCATAATCCTCTCGGATGCTTTCAGTGAGCTCCAGCCTGCCTTGAAGTTGTCACGTGTTTTCGCTTCTGCAGGTTCAGCTTGGTAGTTTTTCTTGTTTCTAAGTGCCTGGTTGTGTGGTCTGTATGCTTGGTTTTGTACCGGGTGAACTCCCAACAACCCCGCTATTCCCACTAGCGTTCTAATGATTTGGAGCACGCCTGCAAATTGAAGTGGTGGCTGCGACCTTGTTGACTCTGCCCACGCATGTTTTTTGAGAGGTCAAACCCTGGAGACCATGAAAACGAAGACTCCTAACTCGAGCAGGTTCCATTCGACGTGTTAAGTTGGAATGTATCTTTCCATATTCCCTCAGTTTAAAACAGTCCTCTGTTTCAGTGTCTTGAAGTGCCCCGACTGCGTAACATGTTTTAAACGCTCTATCTAGACATTGCTAGTGAGACGTTTTAAAGGATGCAAACGTCACAAAAAATATAAATATAAAAAATAAAATATGAAGCAAGGCAGGTAAAAACAAAACTCAAAGAAAATGAGGAGAAATGGAGGCCAGAGAGTTGGATATGGATGCCAGGGAGTCAGGGAGAGTAGGAGAGTGTCTTGGTGGGTGTCTGTTTCTGTCTGTTATTCTGTCGTTCCTGTTTTCTAGGACGGCACACAGTTTCCTCAGCGTGTGGTTGTTGGCAGCGATCTGCTGGCTCGTCTGGGACGCACCTTTTGTTCCACGTTCTCCCACTGTCGCTGCCTCACCGCTCTCTCTCGCTCTCTCTCCCTCTCTCACTCTCACTCTCTCTCCCTCACCTCTCTCTCCCTCCCTCACTTCGCTCTCTTTCCGCCTGGCACGAACCGGCGGTCCCCCCCTCGGTGGGCCAGCCGCAGCGCGCTAACGCCTCGTAGGCCCTCCGCTCTGAGACTAACCACAGGAAACGCTGCAGGGTGTGTGTGAAAAACACTCGGTAACATTTGGTTTGGTAAAGAGCACCAGTGCGTTTGTGTGTCTGTATGCAAATGAAGGACTGTGGGAAAGAGCGAAGGCATGTCGAAGAGGGAGGAAGCGGCAGCGACAAGCCCATGAACGTCTGACGGAGAGAGGCAGGTGGCCAACTAGGCCAGCCGAGAGATCCTTCTGGATTGACGTTGTCGTTTGGGGTTTTCCCTCCGCGCACCGTCGAACCTGTGGCGCTGTCGTCAAACGCCGGAAGGACAGCAGAGGTACCTTCAAGCTCAGAAAGCTTCGAAGTTCACCAGCCCAACGCTGAGGCTGAGTGTGTGTGTGTGTGTTGTGACTCACTGCTTCAGTTGGCATTGTGTTTGCGTTCTCACTGTGTCCATCTTGTGTGCCATACGGCTCTTGCAGGCCATGGGTGTGTGTGTGTGTGTGTGTGAGAGAGAAGGGGAGAGAGAGAGAGAGAGAGAGAGGCAGGAGAGCATGCATTCTGACTCACAAGACTGGAGTCAATTATTTAGAACACTCCTCCATCTTTCTTTCTTCCAGAAACCACAGGAAACTGCCTCTTCCCTTGGGTGACATTAAACACGCTCGCACACACACACACACACACACACACATTGTATACCTACATGCACCACACTCACACATACACACAATACAGTAAACACTCACAAGATCATGGCAGATCTTATCAGGAGTGCGATCTCTGTGCAGTGAAACTGTTGATGGGCAGACCCTTCCCTGATCACACAAACAAGAGCTTACACACACACACATCTGTCCTACCTTCACACACACACACACACACATCTGTCCTACCTTCACACACACACACACATCTGTCCTACCTTCACACACACACACACATCTGTCCTACCTTCACACACACACACACATCTGTCCTACCTTCACACACACACACACATCTGTCCTACCTTCACACACACACACACACACACACACATCTGTCCTACCTTCTCACACACACACACACACATCTGTCCTACCTTCACACACACACACACACACATCTGTCCTACCTTCTCACACACACACACACACACATCTGTCCTACCTTCACACACACACACACACACACATCTGTCCTACCTTCACACACACACACACACACACACACATCTGTCCTACCTTCACACACACACACACACACACACACACACAGATGTAAATACTTGCATAATTACCTGCCAGTACACACAGCCGCATATGTGCAGCAGACTGGGTAAAAAGTCAAATGCGCCTCCACACACACACACACTCACACACATGTACACACACACACACGTACATGCTGGTAGGGAGGTCTCCACGTTTCCAGATGTCACTGTGGTCTGGGGGCTCTGAAGCTCCAGAACACCCCCCCCCACCTGCCAGAGGCCCTGAACCCCTGCACCTCACATCAGAGGAACAACACTGTGCGTGTGTGTGTGTGTGTGTGTGGGGGGGGGGGGGGGTCAAAAACACAGATGCACACCCATGTCAAGATCAACGGCGTTGTGAGTGTGTGTGTTGCACCTGTGTGTGTGTGGGGTGGGGGGTAGTGTGTGTGTGTGGGGGGGCGGGATTTGTTGTCCAGGTTGTTACAGGTGGACATGGTTTGTTTCCAGAGGCGTTAACCTCTGCATGGGCAGACAGCCAGACTTGCATCCTCCCCCCCGATCCATTTATGGATGTTCCAGTCTAGAACTCCCTCCTCTTTTGCCTTAGTCCCAAGAATCCTGAGGACATCCCACACACACACACACACACACACACACGGCTGCCTTTTCATTCCAAGAAAACGGTACTAGCAACTCCTTTCCCTCTCTCTCTCTCTCTGTCTCTCTCTCTCTCCCACTCTGTCTCTCTCTGTCTCTCTCTCTCTCACTCTCTCTGTCTGTCTGTCTCTCTCTGTCTCTCTCTCTGTCTCTCTCTCTCTCTCTCTCTGTCTCTCTCACGAGCCCCAGGCTAATAAATTGGAAGAAGTGTAGCCTTGTTGGCTAGACACTGACAAGACTGCATTCTGCTGTGTGTGAAGGCAGGTGTTGTGTTTGTGCTTTAACACACACGGGCAGTTCAGTGGTGTGTGTGTGTGTGTTTTATATGTATGTGCGTGTGTGTGTGCGCACATGGCTTTTTAGATGACATCTTGGAATACCAGAGTTTACCACAGTGAATCACCCCTCGCTGCGAAGCACATTTCACTGAGGCAGGGTGGTGAAATATCACACACACACTCTCTCCAGGGTGCTCCTGTCTGGAAACACGAAAAGTGTGTGTGTGCATGCGTCGGGCTGCTTTCTGCCTGTCTGTAAAGGAGGGTTGTGTGTGTGTGTGTGTGTCATTAAAACTCCCATGATAAGTGCTGACCAGAAGAAGTTGGTTCCAGCCTCTTGTTTGTGATCTCTTCCTCCCTCCGGGGGTGGTCGCACCAGTTCTCCTCAGCTCCCTCCCTCCCTCCCTCCTCCAGAGCACTGGGGTTGACTGGCAGAGAGAAGCTGTCGTGCCTCTTCTCTCGAATGAACTCCTTAGGGAATATGCTTGTCTCTTTTTGTCTCTCTCTCTCTCTCTCTCTCTCCATCCGTCTCAGTATCTCTCTCTCTCTCTCTGAAGAAGAAGGGCTGTCTTAGAGAGAGTCCCGCCCATACAGCGGGTCAGGGACCTGAGTTAGCGTGCTAAACGTGACGTCGCTGCTCCAGAGCAGACAGCCTGTTTGTTGGGGCTCCTGGGTCGCCAGGCCGGAGGGGGGACGGGGACAGGGGGGGAGGGGGTCAGGTGTCTCAGACCTGAGGTCTAACACGGGTGAGGTCCCCCTGGCGAGGCGGGAAGTGGGGAAGGGCGGACGTCATCAGGTGACCTCGTTTTAATGTATGTGCGTCAACGGAGGGGTGTGTGTGTGTCTGGAGGGAGTTGGAGTGTCTACCGGAAGGATAATGCACAGAGACGCATTCTCACAGTGACCGCCGAGGCGAGGTTGAAACCTAAATGTGCGTTGAACATCGTCGAGGGAGCGAAAGACATAGAGAAACACAGAGAGGGAGAGGGGAGCGAGAGACATAGAGAAACACAGAGGGAGAGGGGAGCGAAAGACATAGAGAAACACAGAGAGGGAGAGGGGAGCGAGAGACATAGAGAAAGACAGAGAGGGAGAGGGGAATTCCCCCCTTTTTGTGTGTGTGACGCACGGTAACCTTCGCCGGCGGCTGCCCAATCCTGTCGTCTCCACCCCCGCAGGGGTATATGGGTTGTCCGCGCCCAGCCGGCCAATCCTGTGACTGAGAGCGAGTGACATGTTTCTGTTTGTCCTGTCATGAGGGGAGGAGGATGGGAGGAGGAGGAGGGAGAGGGACGAAGAGAATCTGGGCTGTGTCACACAGGAAGTCCTAGTCTAGTTATGGCTGTCTCTGCAACTCTAAAAGCTCTCCATCCATATTCTACCATGTGGGTGTTTGTGGGAATCACCCGTAGGAAATGAATTGAGCGCATGTGTGATGGTGGTTAAGACCAGACTTGGCTAATGAAGAATTTGCAAGGAATATGATACAAAAGTAACCAGTCATGACCCTGGTTACGTTACAGTAACTAACTGCATCATGTGATTTTAAGAAAATTACTAGTTACATTTGTAGTTTACATTCACATTCTGTCATTTAGCAGAAGCTCCTATCCGGAGCGACTTACAGCAAGTACAGGGACATTCCCCCTGAGGCATTTAGGGGTGAAGTGCTTTGCCCAAGGAGGCAACGTCATGTTGCCTCAGCTGGGACTCGAACCAGCAACCTTCTGATCACTAGCCTGATGCTCTAACCACTCAGCCACCTGACTCTATAGCTAAAAGGAGTGGAATGCTACAATCCTTTCACTGCTTCTTCAATACCCCTCAGTCTAAACTATTTAATTTGTTTTGCTTTTTTTCCAGCTCTTCAGGGAAGTCCGAATAATGAAGATCTTGAACCATCCAAACATCGGTAAGTGCTGGGGGCGGGGAAAGGGTTACACGAAATCCTCTTAATGTGTCACGCCTGTGAGGGGAGGCGAAAGCTTTGCTGCAGTTCAGGAAATTCGGCTGCCACTTTAGGAAATAGTCTCGGCGTTTTGTGAATCGCAGCTCCATTCATGAGCTGACTGAATGGGCGTGTTCGCCATCCATCTGCTGGCTGGAAGTTTCAGGAATCTCTCTGTTTTGATGGGTGCCATTGACATTCCCATCCCCCATCGTGTTTGAGAACGCACACACACGCGCACACACACACAAAGAGTGGCACAGACGGGCTATTGTGCCTCCTGGAAAAGGGTCACTGTGTGTGTGTGTGCGCCTGTGTGTGTGCGTGTGTGTGCGCCTGTGTGTGTGCGTGTGAATGGGAACAGCCTGGGAAAAGACTATGGAATTCCTGGACATGGATTAAGATCCAGAGGGGGTTGGGAATGTATTTATCTGTGTGTGTGTGTGTGTGTGTGTATGTGTATGTGTGTGTATGTTTGTGTGTGTGTGTGTGCGTGCGTGCGTGCAAATGAACCTAAGCGCGCATCCATCCGTGGGTTCATGTGACATCTCCTGCTCTCCATCCCACCGTCACACACACACACACACACACAACTTATAAATTCCTTGTGGACAGCGCACGTCAACACCTGTGCACGTGACGAGCCCATGCTTCACGATATGAGCGTCCACCCCCCCCTCTGTAGTGAACAGCCCAGGGGGGGGGACGGGCAGGGCGGGCAGGGGAGGGGGAGGAGAGGGAGAGGGAGGGGGAGGAGGAGGAGAGGGAGACTAGCAGGTGCTGATGGGAGAGGTCAGAGGGTAGGGGCAGGGGGGTCATGAGGCACCTGCTAGGCCCTCTCCTCACTGTCGCTCAGACCAGCAGGGATAATGGACGTCCATCGCTCTGCTCCCGCCCCCTCAGCTATATTCAGCCGCGCGGACGCATCTTCTCCCCTGCCCACACCGAGGCTCAGCTTGTGCTGAGGAAACAGGGAGAGCTGCGGAGGAAAAAGAGAGAGAGACATTGAGAGAGAGAGAGAGAGAGAGAGAGAGACACACACTGAGAGAGAGAGAGGGAGAGAGACACTGAGAGAGAGAGAGACACTGAGAGAGAGGGAGAGAGAGAGAGAGAACACTGAGAGAGAGAGAGAGAGAGAGAAAAAACAGGATTTTTTTATTTTATTTATAATGAACCCCCAGGAAGTTGAACGAAGGTGTCGGACGCAGGCGTTGCCACGGCAACCTTCTGTTCGATCGCTGGGGGGTTGTGGGGTTGGGGGGGGGGGGGGGGGGGGGGGGGGGGGGGGGGAGATGGGAAGCGCGCTCCTTATATGGTCATTCGCAGCACCGGTCTTGGTTTTCATTCTTTGATTCCAGTGCGGCTGACAGGCAGGCTGAGCTGCCAGAGGTGAGTGTGTGACTCACTGATGTGGATGAGGAACACACACACACACACACAGACACACACACACACAGAGACACACACACACACACACACACACAGAGACACACAGACACACACCACACACACACACACACACACAGAGACACACACACACAGAGACACACACACACACACACACACACACACACAGAGACACACACACACACACACACACAGACACACACCACACACACACACACAGAGACACACACACACACACAGACACCATCAGTAGACCTGAGTCATCCTCCTCAGGGTCATGGCTAGTCTTTAGCTTAGCGGACCGGTCTCTTACGAAGGGGTTTGAACCTGTGTGTGTGTGTCTGTGTGTGTCTGTGTGTGTGTGTGTGTGTGTGTGCTTCATGCAGCCCTTCCATGTAGTCCTGAAAAACAAAGGAGGGACGATAGATTTAGAACCTATGACATCATCTGATCCTGGTTTCACCCTATCAGGATGCTCTGATGAGCCACGCTGGTGGGAGTCTTCCTGCTCTGTGTACACCCACACGCAAGCAGGGCCCGAAACAGACTCAAGGTCACTCCTTCCTTGACAAAGACGCGATGTTCTACATCTGCGATCGTCTCGTTGTGCCTGGAAACTTCCAGTCTCCTCCTCCTGGACACGGGCTCGGAGATTGACTGGTCTGGCCTGAGGAATGTCACCCTGAGGGCTCTCTGTTATTTCTCTCTCGTATCGGTCGCGTCTGGTACTCGAGTTCCTCTTTTCCTTTTTTTTTCCCCCCTCTGACCCAATTCCTCTCCCCATTCCTCCATTTCTCATCCCCCCTCACCCCCACTCCTCCACCAAGCCAGGTAGGTCAGCATGGTAGGAGGGGGGGTAGATGGAGGCAGGGGGCAGACAGAGAGAGAGAGGGGGGGGGGGGAGTCCAGCAGATAGAAACTCACCACAGTGGCGAATCGCAACGCCAACGAGGCGTATCGAGTTCAAATGAGACTTCACCACGTGGGGAGTCACGTGGCTCAGCGGTTAAGGGGTCGGGCGTATCGATCGGCGAGTTTGATTCCTGGCAGTGGCTACTTGACGTTGTGTCCTTGGGCAAGGCACTTCACCCTACTTGCCTCAGGGGGGAATGTCCCTGTACCTGCTGTAAGTCGCTCTGGATAAGAGCGTCTGCTAAGTGCCGAAATATAAATGCATCTCCTTTGAAAAATGTGGGGGTAGGGGGGGCGGAGGGGGATGGGGACGCATCGCAGATGGACGCAGCTGAGCAGTGGAAGAGCTGTTTGGCCTCTGGGCCACACACACACACACACACACATGCGTTCCTCCTCGTCTCTCCCCTTCATCTGTCCCCCGTTTACACACGTACACGCACACGCTGCTCCACAGTATAGCACACAACAACACACCATTAACCTCTCCTCCCCCTCATCCCCCTCCTCCCTCTCCTCCCCTCAGTCAAGCTGTTTGAGGTGATAGAGACGGAGAAGACCCTGTACCTGGTGATGGAGTACGCCAGCGGAGGTGAGGCGCACACACACACACACACACCTACCTTCTCCACACAGGTGTTCTCCTGAGGCAGTCACGTGGCTCAGCTGTTAAGGCGTTGGGCCCGTGATCGGAAGGTTGCGAGTTCGATTTCCGACTGTGGCTACGTGACATTGTGTCTTTGGGCAAGGCACTTCACCCTACTTGCCTCAGGGGGGAATGTCCCTGTACTTACTGTAAGTCGCTCTGGATAAGAGCGTCTGCTAGATGACTAAATGTAAATGTAATGTAATGTAACATGGCTACATGCCCAGCAGTGTACAGGGGGGGGGTAGGCAGCACAGTCCCAGGACCGAAGTCGAGGCGTCCCCCAGGGCACCTTATTCTGACCCCTCCCTTTGCTTGTCTTTACAGGGGAGGTGTTCGACTACCTGGTAGCGCACGGCCGGATGAAGGAGAAGGAGGCCAGGGCTAAATTTAGACAGGTACTGCAGTGGACTGGATTCTATGCTGAACACACACACACACACACCCACATGTTATATACCCACTCACTGACACACAGATGTGTGTGCCATAATATAGATGAGCATGCACTCGCACCAACACCAAGCTACTTCTCTCATTTCTCCTTCGTTTAGGGACTTAACACACACGCACGCACGCACAACTTCTGTCAATACACACTGACACACACGTGAGTTTGAACTTTTAACACACACACCTCTCTTTAAAGCCATCAAACTTGGCTTCGTAGAACTCTAGGAGGGATACAAACCCCATTTTAACCACCCAGGAGTCCCACATAGCCTATATAGGTTATAATATCTCCCTCCTCGGACTGAGCTGAGTTCTGTGGCGGGGGTTTGAGACAGGGCGCTGGGAGAAAACACCTGAGAGGAATGCAAACTCGGAAGGCGGGAACGCCGTACGCATGTCTGACACGGTCGAGAAATGGCGTTGCCCAATCATCGATCGGTGTGCCGTGGAACAGCCAATCGGACTCCAGGGTGCAGATCTAAATTCTGCGATTGGTCACTCGTGGTGTTGTTATCGTTCACGTTCGAGAGATTCCATGCTCTGAAGGGATTTTTTGGGGGGCGCTGAAATGTTTTAAACCCAAGAATAAAGATATGCTGTGTATATATATGTGTCCAGTTACATTTGGATGTTGAAGGGTGTTATATTTTTTGGGTCTCACATAGCATTTGTCCATATTTCCCTCAACATCCGGTTATCTTTAGCATTACGACCATGTGGTGGCCATGATGCAGCAGTTAAGTGGAAGGCTAGTAGTCCATTATCTGCCTTTCAGCCTGGCTGCCACACCTTCCCTTCATAGCGTAAGGTAGAAAACAGGAAGGAGGAAGCGAGCGAGGGAATGAAATGGCGTGGCAGAGAAGAGATGCCTAGACGGAGGCGGCCATGCAGGGATATCACATCGCTTCTCGTTCACACTCCGACAAGGCTGTACGCCTCTCCTCTCTCTTGTTCGTTCAATTTCCGCCCTCGCTCATTCCACACGCATGGAATATCCCTCCTACTATAGCCAGCCCGTGGTGTATTGCGTGCATTAATATACCCGGGGGGGGGGGGGGGGGGGGGGGATTGGAAGGGAAAGGCGGGGGCGGTGGGGTCTCCCACGCTTCCAGACAGGGGCTGTCCCAGTCCACTCCCCTTCCCCCCCAGACCCCCCTCCCCCCCTCCTTTCCCCCGTTCCTGATTGGCGCAGCCGACTCGTCGCTGAGGAGATTGCGGGGATATCTGGGTCGTCGACAGGGAGGGAGGGTAGACCGAAAGGGGGGGAGAGAAGAAGGGGGTATTCATGAGGTAGCGAGGGGAGGCACGGGGGGCGGGTGCTGTATGGAAGGAGAGAGGGAAGCAGACTCTGGGACAGCTGTCTGTTGTGGGTGTTCTGCTGTGCAGCGCGAGGGGGAGAGAGATTCACCTCCCCTGGGTGGGCACAGTAAACACGCCCTCCTCCCGTGTGCCAGGGATCCATTCCAGGTCTCCTGCTGTGCTTTCAGTCACTGGTTACATGTTAGCACGGGGATGAAAGGGTCTGGAATGGCCCAACAACTGTTTTGGTAGGACTGTTGTATTTAGATTAGATTCAAGATTCAACTTTATTGTCATTACACACACTTCTTAATGCACACTTAACACTCTTAACTTTGCACAGTTCAGCTTTTCAGTGGTGTTCCACAATGCTGTTCCCTGTCAGTCGATGGCTAAGTGTGTTTTTGCCGCTTTACAAATGGAGATTCCTCTCACAGGATCCCCCCCACCCCCACCCCCACGATGCACTGGGGCGTATACAGGGGGTTTAATTAGAGACAAAACAATATAGAAATGAGTCACATGTGCCTGTTTTTGAACAGCTTGCTTTCTCTGTCTGTCCCTCCGTTTTCTAGATCGTGTCAGCTGTGCAGTATTGCCACCAGAAGCACATTGTGCACCGGGACTTGAAGGTAAGGACACTCACACTGACAAGAAAAGTCATTATCACCTCCTGCTCCGACAGGAGGGGCTTCACCTGCCGCAGCATGCTGGGATACCCGTGATGGAGGGGCGGGGGGCGGGGTGGGGGGGGGCGTCAGCGCTGCCGTGTATGTGTGTTTGCTTTTGTGTGTGACTGTGCGTGTGTTGTGTTGAGCAACGCAGCATGCGCCCACTCCATTAGCGCTCCACGCCGCGTCCTTAAATGATGCATGACCACAAGACGAGAGGAGGAGTGAGAAGTGGGGGGGACGGAGAACAGTGGGGGGAGATCGAGAGCGTGCGCCCCCGTCTCCTCCAGCTCTCCACCGCTCCTCTTCTCCTCCTCTTCTTTTCCTTCACTCTTGTTTTCTTTGTGTCAAGGTCTGAGCCATCATCCTCACCATGTGCTGTTCTAATGCAGAAACGTGTGTTTGGCACGTCCGTGCGTGTGGCGTCTCTCACCTGATACAGCAGCGCAGTTCAAACCAGCCCGTGTAAAACCAGCCTGTCTAAAACCAGCCTGTGTAAAACCAGCCTGTCTAAAACCAGCCTGTGTAAAACTAGCCTGAACATTTTCACAGCTTGAAAACGCCCTGGCTTTTTGTTTTGAAATAATCAGGCGTGTGCCTGGAAACAAGGGCTAAATTATGTATTGGTAAATAAAGTCTACTGTTTTTGTTCAATAGAAGTGTGTGTGTGTGTGTGTGTGTGTGTCTATATCTCTCTCTCTCTCTCTTGTGTGTAAGAGAGATACACTCAACATCACTTTCACATTCTATATCCACAACTCTCTTACACAGACACACAGACACACATCCACACACTCACCATCTGTTCCTCTTCCCTCCCCCCAGGCGGAGAACCTGCTCCTGGACGCCGACATGAACATCAAGATCGCCGACTTCGGCTTCAGCAACGAGTTCACGATGGGGAACAAGCTGGACACGTTCTGCGGCTCCCCTCCCTACGCCGCCCCGGAGCTCTTCCAGGGGAAGAAGTACGACGGGCCGGAGGTGGACGTCTGGAGCCTGGGGGTCATCCTCTACACGCTGGTCAGCGGCTCGCTGCCCTTCGATGGGCAGAACCTCAAGGTGGGTTCCCAGACGGGGTTGTGAGTGTGGGAGAGGTGGAGGTGTGTGTCAGGTGTGGGGGTCAGATGGCTCAATGGTTAAGGCGTTGGCCTCATGATGGGAAGGTTGTGAGATCGAGCCCCGGCTGTGGCTATATGATGTTGTGTCCTTGGGCAAGGCACTTCACCCTGCTTGCCTCAGGGGGGAATGTCCCTGTACTTACTATAAGTCGCTTTGGATAAAAGCGTCTCCTAAATGAATAAATGTAAATGTAAAATGTGTGTTGGTATGTTAATGTGTTTGGGGAGAAGGGACTGTGTGTTTGGGTATCTTAGTGTCTGTAGGGGGGAGAGACTTTGTGGGTCTGTTTGTTTGTGAGTGTGCATTGTGTGTGTGTGTGTGTGTGTGTGACTGTGGGGTTCATTCAGCAGTGAGCACATGCTTTGGCTAATGATTATTATCAGGAGACAATGAGATCGGGGATGAGGATCGCTCAGTGGTGGAGCAGTTGACTGCAGATTCAAATCTACCTCATGTTGCCTTGCATATAAACATCTGCCAAATAGTAAGATCTCTCCCCCTCTTCCTCCCCCCTCTCTTTCCTCCTCTCCCTCCCCCATTCTGTCCTTCTCTTTCCCTGTCCCACTCTCTCCCCCTCTCCCCTATCTTCCCCCATCCCTCCCCCCTCTCTCGCTCTCATGCTCTCTCCCCCCCGCTCCCCTATCTCTCCCCTATTTCTCCCCCTCTTTCTGTCCTCTCTCGCTCTCATGCTCTCTCCCCCCCCGCTCCCCTATCTCTCCCCCCTCTCTCTCCCTCTTTCTGTCCTCTCTCGCTCTCATGCTCTCTCCCCCCCGCACCCCTATCTCTCCCCCCTCTCTCTCCCTCTTTCTGTCCTCTCTCGCTCTCATGCTCTCTCCCCCCCGCTCCCCTATCTCTCCCCCTCTTCCTCCCCCCTCTCTTTCCTCCTCTCCCTCTGCAGGAGCTCCGTGAGCGAGTCTTGAGGGGGAAGTACCGTATCCCCTTCTACATGTCCACCGACTGCGAAAACCTCCTCAAGCGCTTCCTGGTCCTCAACCCAGCCAAGCGGGGGACTCTTGAGGTGAGGGAGGAAGGCCAAAATGTAAATATGTCTCCGCTTACTACTTCTTACTATCACTCCTTTCACTCCTCCATGCACGCCGGGCTGGTCTCCTCTTCCCCCCCCCCCCGCATGCTTCCTGCCTGTGTGGATGTTTAGGATGGGTTGTGTTCTGTCTTAAGGCCAGGCACACTGGAGTTACTCTCCCAGCGAGCATGTGACCACTCCAGCATGCTTATCCTCCCCCCTCTTCCACAAAGGATACAAACCACCTTTTACCACCATTTAATGTGCAATGTTTAGGTTCTCAGTCTTCTATTCACCCTGAAGGGATGAAAATTAAATGTAGTGTTGAGGGCACAGAAAGCTCTCGTTAATTAGCACAGTGCATGTCATCAATCCAAAAGAAATCTGCTCTCACGTAACAGACGTTTAGAGTTAGGCTGTAAGACGCAGCGTTGCCCTGGCGATAAAGGTTATTCAGAATGGAGGATGTCATAAGTTGCTGTTTTTTCGGTCTCAGCAAATCATGAAGGATCGCTGGATCAACGCCGGCTGTGAGGAAGACGAGCTGAAGCCCTTTGTGGAACCTGAACTGGACATCAGTGACCAGAAGAGGATAGGTACAGGCCTGCCCCCCCACCACATCACCACCACATGGAAGAACACAGGGGGGACGGACTCCTGGAAGAGTTTTAAATCCATGAAATGCTGCTTGAGGCGAAATCTAGTAAAATAACGGGATAATGTAGTAAATTAATGGGATGATGGAGTAAATTAATGGGATAATGGAGTAAATTCATGACATAATGGAGGAAACTAATAATTTACATTTAATACCACAATATCAGCCTGATTGATCCATTGGGAGGACCTTGTCAGTTATATGGCTGAGTTATGGAGTGACTTTCAGTCACCAGTGGCCATGCTGTCACGCTCATTATTGTCATGGTTGACCCCAGTTTTGCAAACCTGGCATGCTCTGCCCAACGTGAGCACGTTTTGATGTTTCTAGGACCTGCACACACACACACACACACACACACACACACACACCCCCACCCCAACACAGACACTATACAGAAATGTATCAAGCTTGCTACTGCATGCACATGCACACTCATTACGTCACACACACACACACACACACACATTAAGGTCCAGTGGTCGATGCAGAGGTTGGATGGCTCTGTTCTTTCCACTGTGGTGCCCCCCCCCCCAGGGCTCACCCCCTGCGATGCCCTCTGCCTATCAGAGCCAGGATTGATCCCTGCAGTGAGGAGAGACTGGCAGAGAGACAAGGGCCGACCAAGAGAGAGCACTGAGTGTCGGAACACACTAACAGGACCTGCTACTCAAACAGACATCTGTTATCTTTCACATATCTTGGAACATTTCAGGGGGGGGATAGAGATAAAGATATGTCAATAAGGACAAGTACCTCAGGAAGATAGTCTGCCCTGGTAGTAGAGTTTTCCTGGTAGTAGCGGTTTCCATCCTGACAGCTCGTTAGAGCCTTCAGCTTGGAACCCCCCCCCCCCCCCCCCCTCCCCCCATCTCGTCCCCCTGCACCTGGTCCCAGCATGCACTGTATTCCCTCCCCAGACATCATGGTGGGGATGGGCTACTCACGAGAGGAGATCCAAGACTCGCTGACCCGGATGAAGTACGATGAGATCACCGCAACATACCTGCTGCTGGGAAGGAAGTCTGCAGAGGTGAGGGGAGGGCCTGGACTCTCACAACCCAGACACAACATGTACACACTCACAACCCAGACACAACATGTACACACTCACAACCCAGACACAACATGTACACACTCACAACCCAGACACAACATGTACACACTCACAACCCAGACACAACATGTACACACTCACAACCCAGACACAACATGTACACACTCACAACCCAGACACAACATGTACACACTCTTAACCCAGACACAACATGTACACACTCTTAACCCAGACACAACATGTACACACTCACAACCCAGACACAACATGTACACACTCTTAACCCAGACACAACATGTACACACTCTTAACCCAGACACAACATGTACACACTCTTAACCCAGACACAACATGTACACACTCACAACCCAGACACAACATGGAACGTCTCCTCTGTCAACCCCTTCCTCCCCAGCTGGAGGTGAGTGACTCCAGCTCCAGCAGTAACCTCTCCCTGGCCAAGGCACGGCCCACCAGCGAACACAACAACGGCCAGTCTCCAGCCCACCTCAAGGTCCAGCGCTCCATCTCCTCCACGCAGAAACAGAGGCGCTACAGCGACCAAGGTGAGAACCGGAGGGGAGGGGAGAGGAGGGGAGAGGAGGGTAGGGGAGAGGAGGGGAGGGGAGGGGAGAGGAGGGAGAGAGCGTTTAGTGAACCCGCCGCTTTCAGTTCCATTTTTCCATGTCTCCGTCTTCATCCCTCTCTCCAGCCGGGCCGTCCATTCCCTCGGCTGGCTACCCCAAGAGGAGCCAGACCAGCACGGCGGAGAACGACATCAAGGAGGAGGCCGCTGGCCAGACCAGGAAGCCGGGCAGCAGGGGAGGCACCCCGGGCAGTCCGTTGCTGGGCAACGCCAACAACCCCAACAAGGCTGACATCCCCGACCGCAAAAAGGGTTCCACCACTCCGGTGAGCAACACGCCATGTACCGATGCATGCTGGGACTCTTAATACTGGACACGCATCATGAAAGTGATGGATGGGCGGGGGGGGAATATGACATTGGCGAATCTCGGAAGCCTGCATGAGTTACACACGGAATATACTCTTACACTCACACACACACTCTCACACACACACACACACACACACACACAAGCCGCATGTTCATTTTGTTCAGCCTCCTCTTTCTGTATTGTCCCTTGGAGTGTGTATTTTCCAGTCCATTACCCTGATGCACTGCTGGGAGCTAGTGGGGATCGTGGGCTGTGTGACTCGCTCTCTGTCGCTCTCCCTCGCTCGCTCTCCCTCTCTGATTCTACCTCTCCTCTTTTTTTGTGGCCCTTGTCTGTTTCTCTCTCTCAGTCAGTCCAAGCTCCCCCACGCTCTCCCTAAGAAACGCTGGCAGCATCACAACTAAGGGTTACATACTGTGGCAAATAGCCGCTGCAATGACTTTTGGGTGTAATTAGAACACGCAGTTTAACCACATGTTCTGAAAGTGCTCACGGTGAGTCTGTCCTCCAGAGTTCCGCGGCGCCGGGCGGCATGACGAGGAGGAACACGTACGTGTGCAGTGAGAGGAACGCCACGGACCGTCATGCCGTCATCCAGAACGGAAAGGAAAACAGGTGAGCGTCAGACGGATGCTTCTGGAACAGTTTACACACGGGCAATCCCCCATCTCAACCCCCTCAGGCAGGTCTCTCCCCTGCACCTCTCTCTCTACACACACACGCGCATACACACACACCTTCCAGGACGCTTGTCTCCCCCTCACCCACTACAAGCTGAATTCAGGCAGCCCCTGGAGAGAGGGGTGGTCTACATGGCTCACAGCAGGGGTTGTTGTCTCAACAAAGATTCTAGAAGATCCTCCATCCTCCCTCCTCTCCATCCTCTCACTCCCATTTATTGTCACTGCGGTGCATCTCACAATTTGCAGTGGGGGTAGAGGCGTAAATGTTTTTTCTCACCAAAACAGTTTGCTGAAAAGATTCATTCGTGGCGAGGAATGATTTTTTTTCTTTGATATTCGTCATGTTATTCCGAGGAGCTCTCTGCCCTACCTATCCACTGTGTGATGCCTCAGTTCAGATGTGCAGTGGTTTCCCAAGCTCGCGCAAAGTCTTCTGTGACCTCACATTCAGCGAGGGCATTCTGGGATTAAATGCAGAATCGGAGCTGGTTGATCGGGGATGGATACATTTAAACAGGTTTTTTTGTTCCACTCTAGATTTATACTTTCATTCCGGAACCCAGTTTGCTACCGTGCAGTGTTCTGATTGGTTCCCTGTGTGAAATCAGTTGACAAATAACCCTTCAGGTGCCAATCTTCTGAGCTTCCTAGTGATTGCGGTTATCAAAGTTAAGCGGCTTGAAAGGAGGCTTTTCAGTGGATGAATGTGCGCGTCACCACATCTGAAAGCAGCTTGGTCTTTTTAAAATTGTTCAAGGTTGCGCTGACTTACTTGTCAAAGCCATTTCTAAGCCATTTGGCCTATCACTACATACCCTTGTAAAAAGTAACGTTTTTTCTTCTCTAAACTATCTAGCAACCACTGTCGTTATCCGTGTCCCTCCTTCCTCAATTCATAATTCTAAATCCTCGTATTTTTCATTTGCATCATTTGCTTTGCGGCTCCCTTGTTTAAAAACAGCCTATCCAGGTAGGCAGGACAACAAACAGAAGCATTCCTCATTTTGTTCCTTGCTTCCTTCACATGGTGGTGAAGAGTGCTTTTTTTCTTTGTTAAAACCGCTTCATTAAAACCGCCTTCTCTCTGCCCCTGCCCCTGGCTCTGTTCTCCCCGCTCTCCTCCCATCCACCGGGGGGCAGTATGAGCGAAATGTCAGCCTGTGCCACTAGCCCCTCTGCCTACACCAAGGCCTTCACCACCTCCTCAGCCTCGGTGCGGCTGCGTCACCAGAAGGCCGTGTCCCTGTCGGCCTCCGGCCACAGCTGCCGCCAAACACTGCCACCGGAGGGCGACTTCTTCCGGCCTAAGTAAGGGGGCCTCCCCACGCTTCCCCCCCAGGGGGCGTTCTCCAGACGGGGGTCCTGTCAGTGCGTCTGCTCGTGTCTTAACCACCTCTTGTCGTTCCCTCTTCAGTCCATTCCTTCTCACCTCCCCACCTAACGCCGCTGGACCTGCTCGCTAACCGCTCCCTGTAACCCCCCAAACACTTCCCACCTCCTGTGGGATCCATGAACCCCCTCACCCCCTCACTCCATCAGCCGCAGACTTATTAGAAGTCCTTACAGCCGCATGGGTCACGTTTTTGAACAACGTCTGTTTGACGAGGGCAAGATGCGTCACTTGCTCGAGTCCCTCTCCCCGCTAACACCCCCCCCCCCCCCCCCCCCCCTTCCCATGTAGTTTGCTCGAGTAGCGCACCTCTTACCGAGCCAAGTCCTTCCTTAATGTAGCCAAAATGTAGCCCTTCCAACCCAGTGTATTCCTCTGCCCTAAAACAGTTGAATTTCTGTGTTCCATGAAAGTGTACGTGAGTAATTAAACAATCAAAACACGTCTTCATTTGTAGCTGATTAGATTAAAAACTAACCTTAACCAAACCTTGACAGCAACCGATTCTGAGGTAAGAGGAGTGTTAGTTTAGTGTCTTTCTTTCTGTGATGTATATTAAATGATATCTTGGCATCAACTAGGCTCCTGTTAAGATCATATTGAAGTTTGGGTCACGTCATGTGGTCAAGTATTGCCATCATGTTGGAGTGAACCAGCAGCGAGACTTGGCAACAAGGGAGCTTTTAGTTTTAGTTTTAAAACAGTCAATCGTAACCCCGCCCCCTCCCTTTCCAGCACGTCGTCGACAGCCAGCCAGCGGAACCCGGGCGGGGCCTCCACCCACAGCATCAGCAGCGGAGCCACGCCCCCTGACCGGCTGCGCTTCCCCCGCGGCACGGCCAGCCGCAGCACCTTCCACGGGGGCCAGCTGAGGGAGCGCCGCACGGCCACCTACAACGGGCCCCCGGCATCGCCCACGCTCTCCCACGACGCCACGCCGCTCTCGCAGTCCCGCAGCCGCGGCTCAACCAACCTGTTCACCAAGCTCACCTCCAAGCTCACTCGCAGGTAAGGCCACCCAGCACCCACGCCACCCTGCACCCACGCCAACCAGCACCCACGCCACCCTGCACCCACGCCACCCTGCACCCACGCCACCCAGCACCCACGCCACCCTGGCATCAGGTGGTTAAAAGGATATCTTTTTTGATGGAGACATGGGACTCTACTGACTGTATCTGTTCATATATATTTAAGTGATTATCAAGCTTTTCCTTGCCATTTCATAACCATTAGACCAGTGGTTCTCAATTCCGGTCCTCAGGGCCCACTGTCCTGCATGCTGTTCTAGATGTTTCCCTGCTCCAACACACCTGATTCAGATAAATGAGTCATTATGAAGCTCAGCAGAAGCCTGATCATGACAATTTATCTGAATCAGGTCTGTTGGAAGAGGGAAACATCTAAAAGATGCAGGACAGTGGGATTGAGAACCCCTGCATTAGACATACCATCCATCACCAATATTAAGAGAGTTTATATGCAAATTCAGAGTGGATTAAGAGAGGTGGTTGCACACATTAGAAATGTATTTATCTACAACTAATTGAATAGCCTCGTCTTGCCATAACCTTCTACAGTATATTGCAAGAACATGTCATTCTTGTTTGTAGTCCTCAATAATATTCATGTTTTCTCTGCTCCCTTGACTACCTAACCACACTTGTTTTCATTCTGCTTTTTCTGCCTGAAAAGCAGGGTGGCTCCAAATGATTATTATTCTTTTCTGTGGTTGCATCCATCATTCTGTCCAGGCAGATGTTGTTTTATTCAAGACTCAGTAAGACTAGCGGGCCTCGTTTTCACTCTCCAAAGTTTATATTAATCACAGTCCCAGACATGTTACATTCACCTGAGGAAAATAAGGAGCTGTAGTGTAGGTACTAAGGGATAACCGAATGAGGGAGATCATATACCAGCTTAATATGCACTTCTATAATGTCCTATAGTATATAGCTGTTTGTTGTGTATAGCTCCTACACCTTAGCTGTACCCTTGAGAGGATACTAAGAAATATAATCTGTCTTCAATCTGCCAGTGACAGATGCTATCACAGCAAGAGCTGACAGGCTGGTCTAAGTACCGTACATTTCGGCCCTCTTCAGTAATCAGAATTCTACGTTTGAACCTCGTCATTAAGCACTCATCTTCACAAAGCGGAGCTGAAATCTTTCTTACCAGATTGATCTCATCACCATTTTATTTGTTGACTGGTTGTTGTTGTTTTCCTTTTTGTAGAAACATGTCATTCAGGTTTTCCAAAAGGTAGGAGGACACCTCGGCCTGGCTTGTCATGCAATTAATCTACACACTTCACTATTGAGTCTTCAATTTAACTTGTAATTAACTTGAACTCTTTGGTGGACAAAACTTGAAATGCCTGAATCGGAGCCGTCTCGGCCTCCTGAGCTCTGAGTGCGTTTGAGCATGTCTTAAGACCTGTCACTTCTCTGTCGGTTATTGAATAAAGCCGAAATCAGACTCTACTAATCAACCATGCATGGCTCTTTACCGAGCAGGTGTGAATGCAAGCACTAATGTTTACTCTTAAGACATCAATCTGATCTCGTTGATTCAATGTTTGCTGTCTGTCTTGGGAAAGAGGTGGACATGATCGAAGGAGTTGATTTATTCAGAAAAGTATTGTCTGAAAATAGGTTTCATGGGGGTTTAGTGTTTTGAATGCAGTGAATTTGTTTCTGTAAATCCTCATTTGTAATCCTCCTCCAATCTATTTTGCCTGATTCTTGATAGATTGGCGACTACAAGGGGTTTCCAACCCATTCACAATGCTTTGGTGAAACTGCATTGATATTTTAATCAATTTGAAATTAAGTCATCTCATTATTTTAAATCCTTCCAGTTGTGGCAGACTAAATCATCCTCTGTTCACCTCAGCACTGGGAAGGCCAGACACAGTCTCCCCTGTTCAGCTACGCAGAAAGCAGGCCCCTCCCCTTAGGCCTAAATACACGATGAAAATGCCTTGATATGATCTCCTGTTTGACCGTGTGACGCCTTCTTGGTTGTACAATTCAGGACACCGTTCTGGGCTCTAAATGTTGCGGCCGATCAAAGTGACGATTGAGAGGTGGGTCGTTACAGGATGCTCAGGTACCAGAACGACGAAAAGACCCTAGCAAGCTCCCCCCCCCCCCCCCCCCCCCCCTCAGAATCTCTCGCTTTCCCCTCATGTCGATATCCTCAAAGAAGCATTTCCTTATCCCGCAGTTTGTTCCTGACCTTTGTCCTGACCCGACTTGCTAGCGTGTAGCACCAACACAATCCTACTGTACATTTGATGATTTATGGGTAGAGTTGCTGGGAGATTTTGTTAGCGATCCATTTGTCAGATGCTAAAATGTTCCAGACTGCCAATTTAGTGGTACGATGCCTTGATCAATGACCGAATGGTACAGTAATTAAACCATCAGTGTCATAGAAGTTTAGTTCTAATGGGTAGTTATTTGGCTAGCTACTATTTTCTCCAAGCAGCAATTAGGATAAGTTGGACCCTAAGTCATGGTCACTGATAATGACTGGGTTGCAGCATGGAGGTTGTGTAGAAGATTGATCTGTGATGCGTTAAGACGTTTTGATGCTGTTGATCATTGTTCTGAAGAGGCGACGTTTTTAACAGCTGAGCAGAAGCGTAGCTATGCAGTGACGAACTGCTGTGTGTCATGTCTTCTCCCACACTTTGATGTAATTGTATAGTCGGACAGGGGAATCGAATCAACAGCGTTCACGTTGTCCAGCCCATCCTATCTACAGATGGTCCCTCTGAGCCTCAAACTTCCTGTCTCTTTCCCGCCTTTTCTTGTCTTTCACAGAACTCCAGCTCCAGCACTCCCCCTGTCCGCATGCCCACTACTGACACCTAGTTTGTCTCCAAATGCTGTTTGTCTATTGATATCAGTTTTCCTCTACTGTCTCCAATTCATTGGGATGTGTGAATATGCCTTAATGTTATTTTTTTAAATGTGTCATTTTTTTACTTTTCATCATTAGAGTGAAATTATCTTTTTTTTAAGAATGTGGGTTCACTAAACGAAATTCTGACATTGAAGACACAAAGTATAAAGTAAAGTTGTAGGGGCCAGGGTACATTTAAGGGGCAGGAATTGTTAATTGATTATGGCAACGTAGTTGTATATTTCGACATAAAATTCAAATGTTAATTAGTTAAGTCTGACACCTACTTTGTGCATGCCCTTCACTTCACCTGTTCTGAAGCCAGTGGCATGCATCTAGTGGGGGACCCATCCAGAAAGAACCCCCACCCCCCTTTTCTCTTTTGAATCTCCTGATATTTCCTCCCCCAGTGAGATGGAGTTTGCCTCCCTGTCTCCCCCTCTGGAATGTACTGTAAGCTTGTGTTGTTTCTTTCTCCCCCCCTCTCTCTGTATCTCTGTGCTCTCTCACCTCCTCTCCTGTCAGAGGAACAGCTGAGTTTGAGAGAAATGGGAGATTGGAGGGATCAAGGTGAGATGGGATCCTCACTTCTAATGTATTCATCTGTATCTCTCTGTTCCACCTCATTCTTTAGTATTCAAACGAGGACCTAGAATTGAACGACCAATTATAGAATTCCGTCCCTCAAATCATCAGTTAATTGGATATTTTAGGGGCAAAAACGAGTTAATGAACAAGTTGACAGGACGCTCCACAGCCAAAACCTATTTGGCACCACAGCACTAACTGTTCTCGCTTGTGCGCTCTGGACTAGATAAAGTCATTTACTGGTGTTGCAATGGGCCGAACACAGCCTGGGCTGGGTGCCAAAACACACTGCTGACTTTCTAAAGGTCTTCAATGTTGTTTGCTAGCCAGCATGGTGCCTATATTCACCTGCAGTGTTGCTTGACCGCCTACAGAGGGCGACGCTGGAACACTTAGCGTTCCCTTTTGGTCATTACCGACATCTAGTGGTGGAACTTGTTAATGACAAGGATGGTGTTTTATAGAAGACTCATTAGGCTTCCAGAACCATTTGAAGAAACCCTTATTGTTGGTTGTGTTTCTATTAAATATGTACATTCGTCATGTTAGCAAACCTACTTTTGGTAAGCATATCTCAAGCATAGTCAAAAAAATTTAACAAGTCTCGTTTATAAGTTGGACTTGGACCTGTGTAGAAAGGTCCTGTATCTCAGGCTGCATGCAGGAATGTGCGTGTGGGGGTCTGTCAGCAGACATAAACCTGACATCATGCGTCATAATGCGTTAACTGCATGCCCTCTTAAAGTCGACTGCACGAGACTCGTCCCACCGCAACCGACCAATCTTCCGTCTCCGTGTTGTCTGCTTGAAATACCAAACCACACAACCACACACCGTCTCCCCCACCCCCAGACCTCCTGAACGCCGTCCTTTGTCCTCTCTCCCTCTGAACAGTCGCCACGTTCCAGGTGACCAGAAGGACGACCACCACCAGCAGCAACAACAGGCCCCGCCGCCGGCCCAGCACAAAGACACCAAGCCGCGCTCGCTCCGCTTCACCTGGAGCATGAAGACCACGTCGTCCATGGAGCCTGTGGACATGATGCGGGAGATCCGCAAGGTCCTGGACGCCAACAACTGCGACTACGAGCAGCGCGAGCGCTTCCTGCTGCTGTGCGTGCACGGCGACGGCCACGCCGAGAGCCTCGTCCAATGGGAGATGGAGGTGTGCAAGCTGCCCCGCCTCTCGCTCAACGGCGTGCGCTTCAAGCGCATCTCCGGCACGTCCATCGCCTTCAAGAACATCGCGTCCAAAATTGCCAACGAACTCAAGTTGTAGGGATACAGTATGCCTATGTTAAGGTGTGGGGGGGGAGGGGGGGGGGGGGTGATGGGGCGGAGGGGGGAAGGAAACGTGACATGGAGTTCTTCTGACCAGTATCCAAAGTACTTTCACTGACAAAGTGAGGGGAAAATGAGAAGTTTTAACGTAACATCGGAATGTTGTGTACATCCGTAAACAATCTAAGTAGCAGATACACGACGGTTTGTCCTCCAATACACTTACAAAAAGTATGTATTGAAAATGTTATGTATAGCTTAGGCAATAACCTCTGCATCTTTGGAGCATTATTATTATTATTATTATTGTTGATGAAGCTAATGGTGGTCTTGAGCAGTTGAGGAAGAAATGTTGGATGAAATGTTGATAGGAAATCTTATTTTTTTTTATCTCATTTTGTTTCTGAATGCACTAATGCATTATGGCCTTTGAGGCTATTGGAGATATCCCCTTAAGTGGGAGTTCATAAACTGTCACAGTCTTGCGCACACACACACACACCCACACACACGTAAGGGTAAGGATGTTTGGTGAAGTATTGGCCTGTAACAGTATACCCCCCGGATGGAGAAGTTAAATACATCTGCTACTTGCACAAACATGATGGTATTTTTTTTTTTTATCATTGTCAGAACGGTAAAGGGTTTGATACTTTCTCCCCTTTACTAGGCAGCCTAGACTCAGACTTAAAACAACCCATTGTTTATCCAGTGTTCATAAGTGTGGTTAAAACTAGCTGGCCAAGGCCCTGGTGTACGGGGTTACCCAGCCCAGAGAGCAGGGGCAAGAAGATGCCAAGCCTTGAGGATGCACTTCTAGCAGACTCAGAGGATCATGGGACTTTGAGTCATTTGTTAAAGACTTTACATACAGGAAGATTTTCCTTCTTGGTATACGTATGAATATTTAGCTGATTTCCTTTGACACTGTTACAGTGTTATTTATTTTTTTTTATTATTGTTCTTCTGCGATGTAACTGAAATGCCAAGGATTTCATGGTCCTGCACACTGGACTGTGGGCTGAATCATGTACAAATGGCACTTCTGTGACATATATATGTTGTCAAAAACAAACAGTATTCAGTATTCACACCCCTTCTAAGAACGTTGGCACTGTTGTTTTTGTTGGTTCGTTCTTTTATTTCCTTCTCTAAATGTAAATAATGTACCTTAGTTTTGCAACAGTTGCATATTGGTATACTTTCTTTTTTTGTTTTGTTTTATAAATCCCGGCTCTGAGTCGGGAGTTATGGAATTAATGTTAACACAGCATCGGGTAAGGTTAAACAGTGTCTCCATTAAAAACACCTAAAATGCAAGCAGGCCTCGTGTCTTACTGGTTTCACAGGTGTGATGGAGAGAGAGCCCATGGCACCAACACTACTGAAATGTCACAGGTATTAGACATTAGTACTTTAGTTTCATACATTCCCGACACTGAACATCATTTTGTCTTGCACATCAATGTTTTTCAGGTCTGTGCTTCAAATCATGGATATAGGAAGAATAATAAAGTCCTGGGATGAAATGTAATGATTATGTTTGTAGCCTAGAATATGAAGGTCGATACTGCAAGCAGGGTCTAATAAACAGGTGGACTAACTTCTCAGGTTCTTACAGTTGTGGGTTCTAAGTAGTAGTTACTGCTGTCAATTCTAGTTACATTCATATGCAGTATAGAATGTGCCTAGGAGACTACAGTAAAGATATAATACCCAGTGTCATAGTCCCAGTGTCATAGTCCCAGTGTCATAGTCCCAGTGTCAGTCCCAGTGTCATAGTCCCAGTGTCATAGTCCCAGTGTCATAGTCCCAGTGTCATAGTCCCAGTGTCATAGTCCCAGTGTCATAGTCCCAGTGTCATCCTATTAAACAGGAGAAACTTCTCCATTGACCCATGTGCCATCAACACTTCTGTGCTCCACTCATGATTTGCCATGATACTTGAAAGATTTCAAATGAGGTTGAATAAAGATTTACTCATGCATAAAAACAATATACGTGATCTTCAATGTCCAAAACACTACAAGAAAAAATCCCCAATTTGTCCACTCATATATAACAAACCGATTTTCTTCTCTTTTTTTTTTTAACCCTGCTGCAATTATCTCAAAGTAAATACATTGCAGCAGTATGTCAAAACCAGTGATTTGTTTAGCCATGATAACACACCCATTCTTCTGTGGAGCATGCATCATAGGGTTGTACATGTAACCAACGTATACCCAAAAAATTGTAACATTGGATTTAGAGGCAACTCTTAATGCAATGTACATAGTAGTGCACTCATCCCACCAAGAAATGTAAGAGGCCTATAAAAATGAACAAAAGTAGCAGAACAAGTATCTTCCATGGGCCAAGAGACTTTATTTCAGGTGTTAAGATCCATCCTCAACAATTTGTTTGCAACAAGACGGCTTTGAGATACAAAATCCTTCATCACACTTGATGGAAGACTCGTCTAACTTTAGTGCCACTAAACGCTGGGCGGAGTGTATTTCCTGGATGTAATTAAGTATATTGGTTTTTGGGGAGAGACACACAGGAAGGAGGGGGGAAATACTTGTGAGGGGAAAGGGGCAGGGGGGGCAAAAAGGTCAAAAGGTCAGCGAAGAAGCTTTTCACTTCTGGTCGGGCATGATGTCATCGATGGACTGGCCAGCCTCCAGGCGTTTCTCCATGTCCACCAGCAGCTTGACGCCGTCCACCACCATCTGCACCAGCTCCACCTCGGAGAAGCCCAGGCGGTCGGCGTTGGAGATGTCGAAGACTCCGCCCACGGCCGCAGTGTCCACGCCGCCTGAGGTGGACAGACAGAAGACATCAGTTTATGCTTTGGATGAGGAAAAGGAGTCACGTGGCTCAGCGGTTAAGGCGTTAGGTTAATGATCGAAAGGTTGCAAGTTTGATTCCTGGCTGTGGCTATTTGACGTTGTGTCCTTGGGCAAAGCACTTCACCCTACTTGCCTCAGGGGGAATATCCCTGTACTTGTACCCATGTATCTGCACCCATAAACAGACTTTCTGTCAAATCTTTAGGACATCAAAAACCATTGTTAACCACTGAAACTAAATCCCAATTCCCCAAAATGCAGTACAGATCTTTCAGTGTGGAAAAGTGGTGTCAAATGAGCTTTTAAAGCATCAAATCTTGCCCTGGAGTAACATTATTTTCCAACACAATACTGATTGCCTGGAGGCAAACATGACTAATCCTTTTCCCTGGACAAGCCCAATAAGTTAAACGCCACAGCAATTATGCCTTTGCAAAGTGTCAATGAATGTGCTCTCTTTACTGGGGGATTAAAGTCATTAGTCTCTCTCTCTCCCCCCTCTCTCCACGTTTGAAAAACAAAGACATACCTGTGCCGCGCTTCTGCAGCCTCAACCTTTTGAGGATCTCGCCGAACTTCTCGTGCTTGCTGACGTTGGGCAGCTTGACGTGTACGCCGCCGCGCAGCCCGGTGCCCAGGTTAGAGGGGCAGGTGAGCACGTAGCCCAGGTGCTCGTTCCACATGAACTCATGACCCTTGTCCTTGAAAAGGCTCTCAATCTGGGAGGAGAAAATACGAGGCCATTGAACGGAGACAGAGCACATCAACACAAACATCATCGACTTCAATGGTTCATAATCAGTATTCAAATGAGTCTGCAGAGTTGAAACCCCCACCTTTGTAAGGCCTGTGCAGAAGCGGTGGAAAACCTCCTTCATGTTGCCACCTTTCTGCATGGAGATGACACGCAGGTGGTCTTCCTCGTTGACCCAGACCAGGAAGGTCTTGTTGTCGTTGTGCCTGGACCAGAACACATTTGATTTGTCAGGAAGGCCTTGATCCATTGGAATCCACACACTGTTATTTACATTCTGTGTTGATTGAAACCAAACTAGCATCTCCTATATAGCTACTCTTATTTTACCATCATTCATCTTCTGTGAGAGATTACAGGGTTAAGATAACCTACCCACAGCAGTTAGTGTTAGACAGGGCACATTGTAATTTTAGTTCCAATTCCCTGCCCCGCTTTTAAGGAAGATAGCAAGTACATTAAAGATCTACGTGTACATGAGTTTTTACCATGGTGCTTATACTGTGTACACAATGAGATCTGCAAATGACCATAAAAATATGTTTGGTTTTTTTGACTGCTTATTAATCGCTCACAATCTTGCCAGCCAGTTTAGCACTACATATCCCATCCATCCCTGAGAGGGTACTCACCAGATGCCCCTGCCATCGGGCCAATCGCGGCCCATACCAGATGCGAGCAGCAGGGGGGAAACGGGCTTGTCGAACAGGAAGTGGTCATCAATCAACTGTTGCTGCTCATCATCTGTCATGTTCTTCAGGGCGTAGTACTTGCCTTTAAGGTCCCCATCAAGTGAGTCTAAACCTGCATAAGAAAGGAAGAATCAGTACCAGGTGTTGAGTAGTTGATAAAACAATCAATACCCCATATTTGTACTCAACAGATCAAGATTAGGGGTTCCCTTCCAATACCAACAGGGGGCAGCATCTGTCTACAAAAAAGGATCTAAGCAGCAGAGCAAGGCAGTGAAGGACAGTGAGCTACGCACTTTCAATAGCCATGGTCTCGATGGCCCGTCGCTCCCCGCGGCTGCAGTGTGGGGGGAGGCAGAAGCCACGGATGCTCCTGCCTGTGCGCACTCTGGAGCTCAGGACGTAGTTGGGGTCCAGGTCATCGCCGCCCTACCAAAACACAGGCCTTAGCATTTAGCATCAAAGCTAACCAACGTAGGGGTTTTCTTGGGAACACTGATTTACATCTTTTATTCTGCATCTGCTATACTGCCATGTTGAATTGAACTGCACATTGTTCTGACAATAAAATAATTTGCTCTATGCTGGGGTATTGAAATAGTTGACATTTCATTTTTAAAGTACAATTTTGTGCCGAATACATATATATATATATATATATATATATATATATATATATATTTTTTTATAACTACATCCATCCAGACAATTTCCTCACCAAGTCATATATGGCTGATAGTTCTTGAGAACATCATGTATTCTGCAGCGCTGCTTATTAGAAGGTTCTAGCACGTCAGGCTCATGCAGGCCTCCTTACCTGGAGGTTGTCTGGGTTCAGGTCCGTCTTGTGTTTGTCTGAGGGCTTGTATCCGCCATGACGGTCCTCGATGACGGGATCCAGCAGCTCCTTGAAGACCTCGTATGTCTCCTCGTCTCCAGCCACGCAGCCCACTGTCATGATGAAGGGGTGGCCTGGGAAAGGTGACAAACCAGGGGTCAGTTCCCCTTGGAAGACTCCCTCCACTGGAGGTCAGTAACAAACTCACCTTCAGACCATCCATCCTGATTTCTTACAGGATTAGAAAACTATAAATGCTATACAATGTTAGTTATGTCGATTTGGTGAAAAACAATTTCCTGCAATACCTTGGGCTGGACATTTAAAATGGCTCAGTTTGGGATGAACGTTTAATTTCCTGTTGCTTCAGGTCTAGGTAAAGAGGCTGTGGTAGTTATGATGGCTCAGCATTACATAACATGATTGAGCTCATAATCTCTTTTTGGAATCTTGAACTTTGGAACAGTTAATGTCTCAAGGTCATTCAAAATCCTCTGAATGCCCTTATTGGAGATTTGGGGGCTTACACTTACTAAAAAAACATTGAAGGACAAGATGAAGGTGCTTACCAATAAGCCCTATCATATTTCCATCCACTGCTGAGCAGTAATAGTTACATTTCAGCCATATTTAATAAGCTTGGCCTTTTAGGCCCATTGTCGATACACTGCATTTAACTGGGTCAATTAAAATACTGGCAAGCTTAATGCATGACACTCGTGAGTGGCTGTGAGCACACGCATGCGCGCGCGTTTTCTCGTCTTTGGAGGGGGGGGGGGGGGGGTGGGGGGGGGCGTTTCTTGGCAAGGTCACGTTGCAACTGGGAAAGATCTGACCCGTGATTGGCATTGCAACATGGAGGCTTTTCTCGAACTTACTCAGGGGAATGACGGCGCAGTACAATGCAGTCGGCCTGGCCGATCTAAGAAGCTACTTATGCTCATTTACCTGGGTTATCAACCCCAGTTTGAATGACGTCATCCAAGGTAAATCCACTTGGAGTCTCTTTCTCCCGCAGGTTGGCGTACATCTCCGGGGTGAGGACCTTGGCCATGTGGTTATTATGCTTGCTGAGGTCAGGGTACTCCTGCTCCGAAGAGAAGTTCATCTTCAGCTTGTTGTGCGTGTTACCGAAAGGCATGATTGCGTTTCACCTGCACACAGACGAAACAAAGGCAGATTAATGACAGTCCTTCAAACCTGACCGAAATCCTAAAATACAAGTTAACTGATTTTTTTATATATTTCTTTTTATACGCGGTTGATGAAATTATCAAGATATGATTTCTGATTCTATTCGCACGCAATCGTTCCCAACGGAGATTACTCTATTACCAGGGATGTGTTCAAGCCTTAGTGGACATCCTATAGACGCAGCAGCATCCCCTACCGTCAATTAATTCACTTAACGACTAACAAATATGATGGAATGTGATTCTATATGCAAGGTTATGCCTGCAGTAATGCAGTAAGTAATGCATCGTAGCTCCTTTGTTTCCAAGCTGGCAATGCAATGCGCAGCATAAGACCTTGCAGAGAGTAGAGAGACTGCAAGGTCGTTGTCGATGCAAAGTCATGCAACACTGCAAATGCATCTCGTCAAAATCATTTCGACCCAAATCATTTTCCCCCCCCTAAACATCAAATACATTGCACCATCCCCTTTTCTACTGTAAATAGACCAGGTCAATTATACATAGTAAAAAACCGTCATACCCCATCCTTTGATCGTGCATATTGACTTTAAATATAGGAGAGCTCTTTGTTCCTTTTGAAGTAACCAAAATCTTAGCCTATCATCCAAAATTGATCGTACAGTTGACACAGGTATTAACGCAACATTAGACGCATTATAGTAAATACCACCAGCAGTATGCAATTTGGAGTCCAAAATGAGTGGCTTTTCATTCCTGTAAGAACTGCTCACCTTATGATGCTTTTCTTTGGGAAAGAAACCAAAAATCCTTTTCTTACGACCTGGAACAAACACACCAACTCTAATACTGGTGTCCAGAATTAAGCTGCTTTGCTAGGTTTTTATACGCCAGACAAGCTCTCCTTTGATTGGTTACTATTTAGAGTCCATTCATTCTATTGGGAGAGGACAGTACTGCAGTTCAACAGCAGATCCCAGGTCACCTGCTCCTTTTCTTGACAGCTCTCCAGGGATTGAGAGGAGAAGCAAAGAATTAAATTCTACATAAGATGTTTCCGGTTTGGAATTTATATTGATGAGACCAACATGTTTATATGATTACAGGTAGAGCTATATATGCTTGAATAGAGTGTTTAAGCAGTTACACTAATACGTTTTAGAGGTGTTGGTCTTCATAAAAATGCTTTGTCATAATATGCAATTCATTAATAAAAACGGTGTTCATTACATTGAGTTTAATATATAATATTAATGTTACAAAAATTCCAGTGGGTGTTCAGTTAAAATACCTTCATTGATATTGATAATGAAGCCTTCTTTTATATTAATTGTTTGTATGGATGGGTATAAAGCTGCACCCAGTCTAGCCTAGTCAAAGGATGGTGTGAATGCCAAATGCTAAAACCATCTGCACCAGTCTTGCCATCAATATACCATCCTGAGTTAGTGATGGGTGTGTCATTGCTTGGTGACAAAGAAACCCGTTGGATGACAATGTGAAGAAGTCAAGGTCCTCACTTTTCAAATCAAAGGTTAATCGGCCCTCCTGTGATTTAGAAGGTGTCTCGTGCATTTGAATGCTGAGAGGGTCGGTCTGTCTGTCTGTCTATCTGCTGTCTGCTGTCTGTCTGTCGGTCCGAGATCGTTTGCATGGATCTCCACACAGCTGCTGCGCTGCTGTACAGTGTGATGTGGGGGAGGGGCCAACACCAGTGACAGTGCACTTTCCTCTGCAGATCTGAATTATTCATAAGTGATAGAAGTGTGTGTGTGTGTGTGTGTGTGTGTGTAGAACTTGTGCCTATGTGATATGTGTGGGTGTCTGTATAATGTATGGTAATGGTTGTGTGTGGATAGGCAGGGGGCAGGGAGTTCAGATAGAGAACGCCAACTAAGAGGCACCCTCCTGTGGCACACACACACACACCCACTCCGTCTCACACACACACACACACTCCGTCACACACACACCCACTCCGTCACACACCCCGCCTCGATCTGACCGCACACCCTTGTCCCAAATTCTGCAGACTACTACAGCCCCAATCAGCAGGGAGCTTTTTCTTTTTTTTCGACTGGCCCTCACCGACTGCCCTCCAGCACATTCAGCCCCATCGGGCCTGGAGTCTGGAGTAACACACCGGTTCTGTTTTACACACTGCAGTGTTGCCCCTTGCTCTTGTCCTGATTATGGGGGCCTGGATTGGCCTCTCAAAGTCAAAATGGCTGCCTGTCCCCCTCTGTGCTTGTCTGGGCAACTGAAGACAGAGGACAGGGGATGAACTCACAGCTCCTGCAGTAGCTGTCTCCTGTGGAAGAGGTTGGCACCTATATATTGTGCCCGTTACCTTATCTCTCTCTGTTGGAGGGAAGAGTACAGCAACTGCAATATGTCATGCCGCATGGAAACGTCGCCATGCCTCTGAGCGTCCTCGCATTCGTGGAACGTGATTGATGCAACACAGGGATGGCGCTGGTTTCCAGAAACCAGACACTGCGCCTGCCCCTTTCCAGATTCTGTCAACGTCGATAAATGACCGCCATTTTCTAGCTTGGCATGGCATTTCTCTTCCTTGTTAGTGGAAGGAGAGGCAGGAAGATAGGTGAGCTCCGTGTTACTGCAGTCTGGTCAGCGGGTGTCGTGGAAAAACGGCCGAGTCGGACACACTTTGCGCAGCGCGGGCCAGAGGCGACCTTGGCCGCCCATCTCTGAATCTCTGAATATTCATGAGGTGGGCTGGACCTGAAGACATGGATCTCTCTGGGGAGAGAGCGAGAGGAGGAAGGTGACAAATCCTCTGCCGGCACACTGTAATAAAGGGACAAGCAGATGCCAAGCTTCACTTGAGTCTCTCATTTCGAAAGCAAAGGAGGAAACAGCTCTTCAAATTGCTCTTTCAGTGTCTGAAGGATGTTACCAAGTCTCTGTTGATTGTGGGGAGCTGAATTTGCCTAAAGAGCGACTGTTGCATCGGTAGGTGTGAAGAATGCGGCAAGAAAGGTTTAAAAAAGTGCTTCATTCTCTAAGCTTTAAGTTCAGTCAGGAGTCCGGAACATTCTTATGTATGCAGCCATGCCAAGGTCGCTCTGGGAATATTGTCTCTGAGGTTACTGCACTACTCAACATGAACAACCTGGTTCTCCCCATTACTGAAGATACCTGTGTATCTACAGGACACAGTCCTTGCATGTCCACTCTCCTCACGCACAATCCTAACCTCCGCAAATGCTAATGTCTCTCTCCATCCCGCCGGGGTACAAATGTAATTGAAATGCGTTCCCCCACTCGCAGTCATGTTTGGCAACATAACGATGTGCCAAAGCAACCCTGGGGGAAGAGCTACCACTCTCACACATCAAGAGTAGAAACCATTTCTCTTAAAATACTGAGACAGAACACAGTGTGGGGCCTACGGTCAGAACAAGCCAACCAAATAAGGAAAAATCCTCTGTTTCTCCCAAAGAGACACCCCTGTTTTTACCAGTTCCCAGAAGATGCCAGTTTCATTTGGATGATGGATCCTCCGTCATGTTCATTTGTCTCAGCAGGCTTCTTCCATGCTCGTGAAGACAAGGATGATTGGGCCAGTAGACAGCCAATCCTGAGGCTGGTGTGTGCGATGCCCTTGCCACTTTTCTGCCTCATTGTGGAGTGCAGGGTAGATGATGTGCGATAAAAGGAGGTAGTTGTCACCTGTCACAGCCCCATTGTACCCTTGTGGGGAGTCAGGTGGCTCAGCGGTTAAGGCGTTGGGCTCATCTTCAGAAGGTTGTGAGTCACCATACTTACCTCAGAGAGAATGTCCATGTACTTGCTGTAAGTTGCTCTGGATAAAAGTGTCTGCTAAATGATGTATTTATTTATTGTGTCTCTCAAGCAACACAAATGACGGTGTTGTTTCACTTCTGTAATCAGTTGGTATCAATGACAGTAGATACTGTAGCATTTTTCTGTCTCGTTCAAAGTCGAGACGATTCACCTCAACTTTTCAATTTCTATTCTGAAAGCTTTGGGTCAATATTTGAAAATAGATTATTTTCTTTGGGTCACATCGCAGAGTACAGCACCCTGTCGGAGGCCAACCATTTTCAAGGTGATCATGCTTTGTGATGCTTAATCCTCAAGGTCAGTGTCTTGGCCTGTCTACCTTCTTGAATAACTCTGGTAGTTTTCCGTGCAGCTTGAATGGCCAGCCCCTGCCAGTTCATTAGAGGTCTTGGCGGTTTCCAACCCGCTTTGTCAACACATCAGACTTCATTATTACTTTGTCCATTGAGAAGCACAATAACCTCTCAGCAGTATGACCACCTTGCTGATCCTGATTGGGTCAGCCAAGGGCCACACAGTGATCCCGGCCAATGGTAACCCTGCGTGTCGTTGTGGGCAGCCCCTTCCTTCACTTCATGGTAGGAAGAAGAAAGGCATGGTGCCAGGCTGTAGGCCAAGGGCTCTGTATTATTGATGTAGATATGGCTCCAGCAGTAAGGCTTGACAGGCCCTCTAATTAGAAGGTGACTTAGAAAGTCAGGCATGGGCCAAGGACTAGATAACTGGGCCAAGTGGTTACTGGACTTGAAAGTATCAACCAAGGATGATCTAATCTTTTTTTTTCAGACATCCAACACCATGATGATATCATAATTCACTGCAAGTTGCAATCATCCTCAGAAGGGCATTGCTGTAGGACAGCCACCCTGTTTCCCCCTCCCTACTTTGGAAAGCTAACAAAAGTCAAAGTGAACAATGCTAATTTGAACTGCTGGCCAACATCACAGACCATTCTGACTTTCCATTTCTTCCACTGCACTATTCATTCAACGCTGTGTCGTCCTGCATTTTTAAACAGGGGCGTGAAATAGGTCAGCGGTGCATTTTTTAAGACTTCAATTATCCTGAATAATGAATTCAGCCCCCTTCCGCCATCCCTCTTTCTCTCAGCAAAAGGGAAAGAGCGTGTGTACCATGGGCTGGGTTGAGACAGCCTTTGTCCTCAGGGTTGGTTGTTGGAGCGGAGTACGGTGAGAGGCAGGTTCAGCATACGGCAGCCTAATCAGGCACTGTTTGCTTGCATTTTGAACCTGCCATGTATGTCTTTGTACCACGTGTGGGTGCTTCTGCCCGTGGCTGAGGCTTGGTTCAGGACTGGGGGGGGGGGGGGGGTGGCAGCCAGCTCGCCTGTTAGGATTCGATGAACATCTGACCTTGAGCCACAGAACAGGGATGTTTTCGAGCCTGTGGGAGAAGCTGGAGCAAAGATGAGGGACCTAAGGAGTGAAATGGCTGAGCGGTGAGGGATTTGCGCTAGTAGTCAGCGAGTTTGAATCCCGGTCGTGCCAAAATTATGTTGTTTCCTTGGGCAAGGCATTTCACCCAGATCTCAGAGGAAATGTCCCTGTTCGTCCTGCTAAATGACAAAGTGTAACTCGCTGCTGCTAATCAACACAGCGATTCTGGAGGGGTTAGGTCTTCACCCACCTCCCCTTGTCACACTCTCCCACACAATCTGCTCCAGTTTGATTAGCGAGCGGGTGCTTTTAAGGCAGCCCGGGCGACAGTAGGAGACTGAGTCAACCCTCTGCCTGGTTCCAATGCCGTTGCACAAGTTCCTCCTTAAACGGCTTCATGGAAGGAGTCACTGTGTACATCTGAGCAAAGCTGTGTATTATGCACGGATTACGTAACCCACTTCGCTCTACTGTGATTACGCCTGGCTTCTAGCTCGTGTCAGGACGACTCTGCTAACACAGATGGGGTTTTTAGCATCCTTTAGCCTCTATGAAGGGTCGTGGCTTTAGCGTAGCATGAAAACCTCATCACTCTGGATGGCTGGAATGCACTCTTGGCTGCGGCAGCCTATAGCAGGAATCTCTGCAGGGGAAGCGAAAGAGCAGTCGGCGGACGCGCAGATTTCCCCGTTGCGTAACTCGCTCGCTCTCCCCCCCCCTTCCCCCCCCCCCCCCCCCCCGCACACATAAACACACACGCTATGGCCTGCCGCAGGGCTCAGCAGGGGAGGGGAGGGGGGGGGGGGCGGGAGGCATGACGACGGCAGGGGATTTGATTGGAGCGCTATTACGAGGATGTGACCTGAGGTCACTCTGTCCGCCAGCTCTAGCCTCGATCACGCACGGCGAGGTTATGGACGCGGCTCCGTGTTAATCCCTGCGCCGACAGTCCTGCTCTGTGCCAAGCGCATGCCACCTTTTAAACCTGCGTCACAATGCTTACACTCCTGTGTGACTGTGTGAAAGTGGGTGCATGTGCACATACCCTCCTGTATTTGTGTGTGTTTATGTGAAAGCTACTTTGCGTCACCGAACCTTCCAGTCTAGCTTCCTCCTCCCCCTCCGATTCCTCCTCCCCTATCGCTTTCCTCCACCCTCAAAGTCAATCACGGGTCATGTGACTCTCCTGGCACAGATGGGGCTGTTATCCAAGCCCAGCTGATGTGCTGCTGAGCACCTAACCGCTGAATCGAGCCTGTTATCTGCTTCCCAGCAGCCCGGGGGCACCTCATGCACCGCACGCTGAACACAGGGTCTACGCTGCAGAAGGAGGTGCAGCGTGGGTCCAGGATCTGCCTCGGTGCCCTGGTACAGCACATTTCTAATGTCATGTCAGTACATCTGTCATTTAGCTGGAATTGAGTTTTCGTTGGAAGGTTATCCGGATGCACTTAAAGGTTGAAAGAAGTGTTTTTTTGGGGGTAACATCCTTTCTATTTTGGCATTCGTCCACCAGGAATGATCCGCATGGGGTCATCTGCCGCGTCGGTTAAGGGGAGCGGGTCAGCTGGGGCGGGTTCATCGCTGGCAGAGCAGAGAGAGAGAGGAGGAGTGAGTTTGCGGAGTCATGGCCACGCCTGCGCGGGGGTGGGGGGGGGACAACAGTGGAGAAGCTGTCGACAGGGGTACGTAGCCCCCTGTCGACATAATAGCCCCCTGCCCCCCCCCCCCCCCCCCCCCCCCCCACCTACCCACGTGTCCCAGTAGACAGTCAGACACCCCCTCCCTTCCACAGATGCTCTGTCTGAACTGGAGAGATCGAATATATCTGCAGGAGCCACATCACAGACAGTTACTATAGATTTGTTCTGTTTTATTTCCATTTCATTACAGACAAGCTTGATGGACATTTTCCATTGCTCATTAACAAACATGTGCCTCTTTAGTGGATGGGTTTGAATCAAAGCAGTGACCTGCCTCTTTGGGTCAGCCTGCAGGATGAGAACAGGAACCTAGTTGGTTTCTAACCGTGGTACACAGTAACAACATGAGGTTGGTTTAGGTTTTAGTCTAGACACACACACACACACACCCTGCACCCCCACAGTGCAGCATCCACTTCCTCGGTCACCTTCATTCGCCTGCTACCCAGTTCTGAAAGCCTTGCGGCAATCAGAGGGCGGAAAGGAGCTATTTTTTGCTCTCCTGTCTTCGGTCTTAATTGATTCCGGTCCTCAGGACAGTCAATGGAGGACTTCCATGACCATAAAAGGACCGATTTACAGTACAGCACCTACACAGTATGTGGAGTGTGTGTGTGTAAACAAGAGACAAAGGGTCTGTCAGGCCATTGGAACGTTTGTTTGTGTAGTCTGTTATTTTATGTCTGGCATGCGCACACACACTGTCTCTGTCCCACACACACACACACGCACCGTCAAGATTTCAACTGTCCTCGCCACATCGCCCCCCGCCCCCCCCCCCCCCCCCCCCCCCCCGGCCCTCCTCCTATCCCATTCATCGGCCTCTCATTTGCATATGAACTTGGAGCCAGTGCATTAATGAAACATTGGCTCCATTGTTGCCATGAGAACAAAAACACTCATGACGTAATGCTTCTGCTCTCTCTCTGTCTCTCTGTCTCTGTCTCTCTCTCTCTCTCTGTCCTTCTCTCTCTCTCTCTCTCTGTCTCTCTGTCTCTTTCTCTCTCTCTCTCTCTCTCTCTCTCTGTCCCTCTCTCTCTGTCCCTCTCTCTCTCTCTCTCTCTCTCTCTCTCTCTCTGTCTCTTTCTCTCTCTCTCTCTCTGTCCCTCTCTCTCTGTCCCCCTCTCTCTCTCTCTCTCTCTCTCTCTCTCTGCCCCCTCTCTGCCCCTGATCCCCTGCCTTGCTTCTGCCTCAGCCAGCAGGGTATGCTAGTCACGTCCAGCCCACTCACAGGTCCCCAAATGTGAGGGGCACAGTGGTGGCCTGAATGCCCATATGCACAATCACTCCCCAGACACACACAACCTGACAGGTGGGCAGTGAACACAGTGATTTTTCTACCCCCCCCCCCCCCCCCTCTCTCTCTGTAGCAGACGGTTTGTCGGTCAGACGTGTGGGCTTCACAAGGGCCTCCTAAACCAGGTCTGTCCCAGGTGGGCTGGTGCCTGAGGGCCGGATCGGAGAGGGCAGCTCCATGGAGTGGAGCACTTTTGGTTCGCTCAAAAGTGGCTTTTCGCCATTTATCTCTCATCCATCTCACATGTTGTCCATTGGAGATACAGTTTTAAAAGGCATGAAGAACCCTTTGTATAGAGAGTACAGATTCAAATTTAAATTGTGTGATTCGTTTTGTTGAATATGGGATTTTAGCCTGAAATATTCTAGGCAGTTTCATTATAAATAAAAAAGGGTTTGCAGCTGATTTTGCTCGTTTATTGGAAGTAGTCTGGGATGAGTGTCAAGGGTTGGTCTTTTAGAAAATTACTGGCAACTGGCAACATTTATAATGTATTTTAATAATGCTGTCTACAAACATACATTGATTGAACAGCCTTACAGGATGATATTCATCAGTATTTTCATTTTCCATGGATCCACTAAAGCCATTTTCTAAGGCCTTTTATGTTCACTTAGATCCTGGCTGGCTGTCAAGCCGCTTGAAACTTAAATGAGTTTTTTTCACAGAAACAATTCATGCGAGATTGGCAAAGGAAGACCACCAGCCATATCAGTGTGTGAAACTGGAGGGTGAGGAAGAGGTTAGAATGACCTTTCTGTGTTTGGAAGAACAGCGTTTGTCATCCAGTGTTTCCTTCACGTCTCGGCAGGGCAACATTCCTCTCCTGTAGCATGTGCTCCAGCACCGCTGGGTTTCTCAGACCTCTCTACCCCTTCTTCCCCTCGCTCCCTCTCTCTCTCTTCCCCTCGCTCCATCCAATCTGCCCCTGTCCCATTTCCCTATACATTAGAGCCCTTTAATACCCAGCATCCATCACTGTCAAGGTCCCCTTCTGCTTCCTCCTGGAATACCAATGGGCGCCGATCGGGGGATTCTGATTGGATAGGCGTGTCCGGACCCTTCCCCCAGCAGCCACACCCACACACACACACACACAAACTCGGACTCGACGATGTTGAGGTCAGTGTTCATGTTGGAGATCTAATGAACCTGTGGTTCACATCTTCCTTCCATCCCAGCTCTGTTGAACAGGACCCTCAGCTGAGGGACACTGGCTGGCCAGGATGGCCTCTGTCACTGTGGCCAACGTCTGGTCACTATCTATGGAGAGAAAGGCTCAAATGGGAGTAGAGACATTGAGAGAAGAAAGTAGGATCAGGAAATGTGGGAGAATATGCATTATTTGATCACGCTCTCAAGCTTTGATCATTGTCTCAAGACAATATGATCTGGTGAAAATGATGTTAGTCTTTCTCAGTTGTTAACAGACAGGCACTCTCCATGGCCACCTCTCTGGCCCCATCTCTTGCATGGACATGAGTGTATTTAATGTACACAGTGTCTGCTCCCTCCCTCCTCCTGTTATGCTGAGTCACTATGTGTTTTCTGCTGCCTCGTGGAAACTGATCATTCTGTGGGCCAGAAATGGATACAAATAACAGCAAAAATGCCTGAAGGGATTTTCAAGACTCACCTGCGGGCTCCTAGTTCATACTACAGGTTGTTCAAATGGATGCCAGGGAGACCAAGTGATATTGACCATTCTGTGGTGGTCTCCATGATGACAGATGGCCACTGTGCCAACCGGTAGGTGAAACAGGCTCAGACCGGCTTGCTCTGGGTGAGGGAGTGTGTGTACGACTGTTATGGAGGAGGCTGAGGTGATTCAGCACAAACCAAGAGGTGTCTAGATCAGGACGTGCTGTAAGGTCTGTAAGAGTCGTCACTGCCGGCTTGCTAAAGGTCGACGGTTACTGTTGGTGAGATCTACTACACATCTGTTACCCTTCAAATACACACTGCCCTGCTGTACACAACATTATTAGTTAGTTAGTACATTCTTTCTTCGGTCTATAGAAATACAAAAACAAAACAATAAAAAAGCATATTAATAAAGAACGAAAAATGTTATAGGCCGAAAGGGTTTAGGCTTAAGTTTAACACTTATTTTGCCTAACCCTAATAACTTAAAGTAATCAATCTTGACTTCATAAGTCAAGATCGCGACAATGTCCTCCTACCCAACAACACCTGCACCCAGTATCCAGCACTGAAGTCCAGGAAGACTCACACACACACGTACACGCACACACACACACGCCCAGAGGATTTCATTCGACCCACCCAAACGATGGCCGCTGACGAATCTTCCGACAATCCCGTCCTCGTACTCTGAAAGCATGCGGGCCCGTGAGCTAGGAGAGTGTGTGTGTGTGGGGGGAGGGAGAGTTGACTGTATTGTATTATTTATGCCCCCCCCCGGCCTTGAAGGCCTCTGTGCCTGATGTGGGCCTCTTTGCATTATCACTGGATGACAGGAGTCCCGTGCCAGTGCGTCAGCTAGCTTGTGAGGCTGGAGGACACCGCCAAACCAAGGGAGGAGGAGAGACAGGTCGGGAGAGGGAGTGGGGGTTGGGTGGGCGGGTATGTCACAAGGTATCGATCACCCCTGCGATGACAGTGATTGTTGTAGCGTGGATCCGTGCTCACAGGCTCTCTCTCTCTCTCCCTCTCTGCCTTCCCCTCTTCTCTTTCTCTCACATGCGTCACTGTCTCTTCCTTTGCCCTCTCCATCCTTCCGTTTCTCTCTCATCGCCCGCTTCCTCATAAGCGTCGCATTTACACCCCTCCCCTTTCTAACTGGAGCAAGTCTTAGTATTCATGGAACTCCTGTGTCTCTATTTCAAAATACCGCCGGTGATTGATCTCATCTCCACCATTTCCATATTGAAAAAAATGCCCCTCTCTCCTTCCCTCTGTCTGTCCATCTCGCCCTCCCCCTTTCATCAATTTACAGCTCTTCCCCCCTCCTCTCTCTCCATCCTCTGTACCTTGAACTCACTGACACACATACGCAGGCAGCCTGGGACCTTTTACGTAACTCTCTACACAGTGCTGGAGGACACAGATGGCTGTTTTTTTCTGTAGCGCTGCAGATTAGAGCGTCGGAGCCGCGGTTCTGAAGCGGCGTGCTCCCAGGCCGCCATCGTACTATGAATGATTTAGGACTCCGCAGGAAGGGCTGTATGTTGGGATGCTCTCAGCTTGGAGAGCGATACACCCCGCTCGCGATGGTTCTACCTGCAGCTCCGAGTTTTCCCGGACCCCAGTCTCACATCCTCCGAGTTGCAGCCCGTCTCTGACCCCCCCCCACCCCCACCCCACCCCCCCAACACGCACACCCTCCTCCCCTGGTCCAGGGCTGGAGCAGGCAGGGGATTGGACAGCGGGCTGGATGAAGTGTGATGAACCGAGAGAGGGGGAGGGGTGACGGGATGGGAAGGTGGGGGGAAGAGGCGGGGCTGAAGCGCTGCGGTCGCTTACTGCTGCAGTGCTGCAATCTCCCAGAGTGCACCTGGCTGTCCAGGTCTGTGTGTATGTTTTTTTTCTTTTTTCACCCTTCCCCACTGTTGCTTTCATCCCTCTCTCCATCTGTCCTCTCCTCTGATTGTTTTGTCCTACACACACACACACACACTGTCATGAATGCCCTACACACACTGTCATGAATGCCCTACACACACTGTCATGAATGCCCTACACACACACACAGCCCCTGTTAGACACCCCCTGGTTGGCTGTATCAGCGCCAAACAACACATATTGTGTGGAAATTAGCTGCCAAGGGCAGACTGTGAGCCAGGACACAGAGCTGCTGTCTGAGAGTAGACCAGGCAGGGAAATGACCTGAAACAACACTGGCTGGTTGGGTGAGTGTTGTTGCCATTGCCAGCTTTAACAGGTAAATACTCCCTGTAAGAATCTACTGTCTGTGGAAGATCTTGCTTGGCATTATGTTTGAGGTGGAAGGTGTCGGGCTGCTGTTTAATAACTGTTGTGCACTTCTGGTTGGATGCTAACTGTATTTCGTTACCCTGTACTTGTACCTGTGTAATGACATTAAAGTTGAATCTAATCTAATCTCATTTGCAGTCAGTGAGGGTGGAGTGAGAACGTAATAGCACGGGGAAGCATTTGAACAACGTTCCATCTCAAGCCGTCAAATCTTTCCGGTAACCAGTTCTCAAAACAAGAACGGTAACGTTAGAGAACCCTCTCAAAAGGAACTGTGGGTAACCGTGAAGCTGCCATCGCCGTTTCAAAGGAAACACACGATAACACGTGTCGCAGGAAGGTTTCAGAGGGTCGCGTGTTCGAAACCGTATCCAGCAGGGTCATCTTTCCCACCTGCCTCTCACCCCCAACATGTAGCCTGGACCTTTTTGTGCTCGTCAGCCCACAGCCTGCTGGTTCTGATTGCATCAAACTTTAATGGTCTGCTGACTGACAGCGAAAGTGCTGCTGCCACTATCGTCTTACCCCCCAACAACCCCACTCCCTCTTCAAATCACCCTCTCTCCCACATCCCTCTCTTATCCCTCCTCTTTCTGCTTCATCCGTTCAACCCAGTGCTGCTCTCATCCTCTGTGACTCTCTCATCCTCTCCTGTCCTCCATTGCCTTTCGCTAATTCCGTGCACTCGCTTGTTTTTTGTGTCGTGCATGAGGTAAACCGGCATGGCGAGTTCACGTTCATGACGTTCATGACGACAGAAGCTGTAGTGCAGCTCGTCTGTTGTACAGCACTGACACAAAAATGACTCGACAAAACAGCCAAACGATTCCTTTAACCGATGCTTTGTGAAGACAGGGTTATTCCCAGTATTGGTTAGGTGGTATGAATTTAACATGGCTCTATATCAAAGGAAGTCCTTCGCACTGTTTCTTACAGACTACATTTTCCAGCAGCCTGCAGGTACATCCGCACCGCTTAAAGACTGCATCCTAGCATCGCTCTGCTGTACAGCAGCCCTAATTTATTCATGAGACGCAGCCCTGGTGAAATGGAGGAGCGTGGAAGTGAGATATACTCTTGCACGCTATTTCGGGCGCCGTCCAATCAGCTGCCTCCATTTCCTCCTATAGGTCGGTGGGTGTCAGCGCTCACTGCCGGGGGTCTGCTCCTCTCTCTCTCTCCCTCTCTCTCTCTCCCTCTCTCTCTCTCTCTCTCTCTCTCCCTCTCTCTCTCCCTCTCACGCGAGCATCATTCAGACCGACATGAATGTGACCACATACGAGGATCTGCTACTTCCAACCTCCATCAGATGAGGACGGCGTTTAAGATGTGAAACTCTTCATATGTCCTCCAGATCCGGGTATATATCTCAAACATAATATTTGACTTAATCACATCATATACTGTTACAATTCCCACATGGTTGAATTCCTTTTGAGTGCTGTTCTGGTACTGATTCATTAATTGATATGAAGCCACTATTTAATTTAATAAATTAATTGCATTTTGTATTCAGTGCAAGCTGATTTAGTATGGCCCTCAATGCTGCTCTACCAGGCCTTGTTGCCAGGCAACCTGAAAATAGCGGCCATGCTTGCTTTCACCACGCCGCCTGACTTATTTGACAATGGACGACTTGTTATTCAGGGGAAACAAACTCGATGGCACTACTCAGTGTCGCTACCATTCCAGTCAATCCGACTGCACTCTGCACAAGCCACTTTGACACTTGGTCACTTTGAGCAATTACACTACTGTGTACATACTCCACCCCCCCCCCCCCCCTTCCGTGTATAGCTATTGCTTACTTTTTATTTGATTTAAGTCCCATATATGTTCTCTGTTAGCTCCATCCTGCCGTAGTAAATTCCGTGTTTGTGCAACTTGCATGGCGAATACAAATGAGTTCTGATTCTGATTCAAGGTCTCAAGGTTGCCGATGGAAACCCTGGAGGAACTCCATCCCATAATGACTCTGCAAGAGATTCCTGCTACAGCTGGAGAATCATTTTAGTCATGTCATGCCTGGGGGCAAAGACTGATTAAGATGATAGATTTTCTTCCAGTCCAGCCTAGTCATACTGTTCATTAGTAGACACATCCAAAGAGACGGGGAGGCATTTACCCTGTGACCTCTTGATCTAAAGACAAACTCTCCACCACTGAACTTTAACCACCAATAGCTAGCAAAACAAAATGGCTGCCGTAGCATGTAATTGAGAGGTTGCTCTCTCTGGGATGGTAGTCTGGGGGACCGGGTGTGACTAGGAGGCAGACGCACTGCCGAGATACACGATGACTTGATCATTGATTGGCTGAGAGTTTAAAGGTTGGTTGATACTTAGTGAGTTAGTTGACCAAGATGTCTTCTAACCAAGACTCTGAAATGTTCAACAACAACAGGCCTCAAATCAGCTCGAAAACAAATAGTTACACATCAGCCTGCTGCCTGTACCATCCCACTATCCCAAGCTAACTAAGAGGTTAACTCCAAACGTTAGCATTAGCACTGTGGCAAATGACAAGTGACCGCAGTCTCTCTCCGTCATAAACCCAAGGTGTTAGGTGAGCACGCCAATGACAGGACAGATGCCATGAGACAGATTAAACCTTCCTCCTCCCTGCTGCGGTGCCCTCCCCACATCTTCCGCAGGCCTCCCTGGTGCGTCAACATGACAGGATTTACCAGCAATAGTTCTATCATGCGTCCGTCTCGACGGTAGCTCAGGATTAGCTGATGCTCTCGACACCACTAACATTACGGTAAAGGACAATAAAGAAGGTTCATTACCGTTTAGAGCCCTTTAAACTATGTTTATTGGCTGTGTGCTTTTTCTCTTTTATTAATACGTTTTTGTTTATCGTATTACATTATACGCAGTTTATCAATCCGTAGGTTTGTCGCTGTAGAGCACATAGCACAATGAAATGAGATGGAAATTAATTGTTCATCTTTGGCATTTGGGTGGCCTAGTCCTTCGGCCTAATGAATGTGGAAATAAATGCATACAAATATGCATACAAATAGATGTTTTATTATTATTTGATTGAAGGGGGATTTCTATGGTCTAGGAGGGTGGACCATTGTTGTCTATACCCTAGAATAAAAGGGCTGTCATGTCATAAAACTGCCTCAGCAAAATGTATTGGCATTGTGTCAAGGTTGGATGGAAATCCTGATCCATGGAAGGCTGTATTGATGAACCCCTTTTGAGGCAGAGCCCACACAGTTCACACGGCTTAGAAAACTGTTCAGTCATCGACTTTAAACCTGGCGTCGTTCTGATCGCCACATTAACATCGCTGCTGTTATCGAGCTAGTCACACCAACATCAGCACTGGTCTTGAAAACAGCTAACAAAGTTCCCTTAGGTGAAAAGATCTATCTGGTCACTGCTAACATGTCAGCTGTGTTTAGGCTTTGATATCTACTTTCTCAAATACCTATACTGAATAGTAGACAGACAACCTTCCTACGATAGCTACTCATTGTTTTGATGTGTTGTTATCGCGGACACACAATTTACATTAATTCATTTAGCAGACGCTTTAAGCGACTTCCAAGAGAGGTTCAGTCACTGAGCATTGCAACGTGATAGTCTCCAAACATAGCGGCTTCATAGCACTTAGCACAAGCATCTGATGTGTTACTACCCAATTCTGTTTGTCTGGATCTGTATTCCGGTTCATTAGCATTAGAAACACATCATGGTTAAACAGCAGCTCCTGAAAATGGATACAGTGGAGACAAAGCGAATCAATGGCCTACATAGCTGTGCAAGAGAGGAGGAGGAGGAGGAGGAGGAGTCCACAGTGTTTATGCTGTTCCTGTTTTCTCAGTCAACATAACAGCACAGTAGATAATGCGTACATAACCATCCCTAACGATTTACAATGTTGCCCGTTGTGCCAATGTGGGGAGTCATGTGGCTCAGCGGTTAAGGCGTGATAGTGATTGGAAGGTTGCAAGTTCAATTCCCAGCTGTGTCAACATGAAGTTGGGTCCTTGGACAAGGCACTTCACCCTACTTGCCTCAGGGGGAATGTCCCGGTGCTTGCTGTAAGTCGCTCTGGATAAGAGCGTCTGCTAAATGGAATGACACCTTGCAGATTTGAACATAAGCTCAATCATATCAAGATCAATCACATTCTCAAAGGTGACATTGCTCATCCATGCATTGTTTCCCATCATGCCCTGAGGCACAGAGGTTGTACGTTTCAAGCTGATGGCTTTGTTTTGATGTCCTTGCGTGATTCTCTGTAAACATCCAACATGGCTGCCTGAATTTTCAGCAGCCCTCGCTCCATCCCTGGATTTGTTGTTATATTTATGCTGTTGTTTTGGAAATATTGACATGTTTGGCTCTGTAATGAACTAGCTCTCTGCCCCAAGGCCGTTGCTGAAAGCATCCTCTGGTTTCTGAGATAATGTCTCTATGCTATGGGAGAGTCTCTTGGTCAGGTCAGAATGACACTTGTCCTTGAAATCCTACGCAGGAGTGACGTAGCTAGCGTTGCACGGAGCGAGTGGGGGGTTGAGGATGTCTACAGGCTGAGAGGATGCCTGTGAGTGTGTGTGTGAGTGTGTGTGTGTGTGTGCTTGTACTTGCACATTTACACCCACCTTCGTATGTGTGTGTTTGTCAAATTAAGATAACAGCCTAGCTGCCCTGCCAGATTGAGATAAGCCCTCAAAAGCCTGTGATCTACTCCATTGTTATGTTCAAATGCTATTGGTTTATACACTCTGCATAAGGTTCATAGAAATGAATGTACGGTACAATCACAGTACATCAGAGTTTACTTATGTTTCCTTACTGTGTCCATTTAGCACCTGACCACAGTTAACACTGTCTCAGATGAGAAGATAATTGATCTCCTGGTGAAATAATGAGATTGCTTCTCCAAGTGAGCGAGTTATCTCCTTAGTAACTCTGCTACTGTGACCCCAGATGTCTCCAGTGTGCCCTTTGACCTCATCCACAAGTTCATTTTAACTTGATCCAGTCACTGTTACACAGTCATGTGACGATGGAGGACGTTGATGTCCTCAGGACAAGAATCTTCATGAAGTTGATAAGGGACGAACACACGCCAACGCTGACCCCACACTCACACACACACCAACGCTGACCCCACACTCACACACACCAACGCTGACCCCACACTCACACACACCAACGCTGACCCCACACTCACACACACCAACGCTGACCCCACACTCACACACACCAACGCTGACCCCACACTCACACACACCAACGCTGACCCCACACTCACACACACCAACGCTGACCCCACACTCACACACACCAACGCTGACCCCACACTCACACACACCAACGCTGACCCCACACTCACACACACCAACGCTGACCCCACACTCACACACACCAACGCTGACCCCACACTCACACACACCAACGCTGACCCCACACTCACACACACCAACGCTGACCCCACACTCACACACACCTTTACTTACTACAGCTCCTGTGGCTCCGCCCCTGCTCACCTTGTTTCATAAGACACACAAACCAAAGGTGAGAGTCGAGCGGATGTGTTGTCTGAAGACTAAAGCCTGCAGGACACACACACACACACACACGCATGCTCACTCACAGTAAGGAATACACACAGTTACCACATACTCACACAGTTTGTCATTTCAGGACTTGCTGTACTGTTATCTGCTTACTCTAAGCCTGGCTCAAATGGGTTCACTTCCCCCTGTGTGGGGGTAAGCCCTTGCAAACACTCACACAGCAAGTACCATATGCTGAATGTACACTATTTATCAATTGAATTCCTCTAATCATAAAAACACCAGACTACTATATGCTTCTTATATATATAATATGCATATAGATAGATATTATCCTTTGAAAATGGATGACCCTATAAAGGTTAATATGTTCTATTCCATCACACACCCTCCAGAAGTCATTGACAAAACCTTTGATAGTGTAGATACACTTCCAACACACAGCACATGGTGATGGTCAAGCAGTAGAGGTACAGTTTGTGTAGGAGTGTGTCACATGTCAGTCCAGGTTCTAATCCTTAAGCCTCTTTAGTCCTGGGTGGGTGAGAGAGGGTAGCTTGTCTCCTCTGCGGTGTTGTTGGCACTAATCCTGCCTGAATGGGCACATTCCCTAAGGTGACACTTACTAACTGTGTAACTTGAAGTGTTAATAACTCAAGTGTTAGTAACTGAAGTGTCGGTAACTCAAGTGTTAGTAACTCAAGTGTTAGTAACTTAAGTGTTAGTAACTGAAGTGTCGGTAACTCAAGTGTTAGTAACTGAAGTGTCGGTAACTCAAGTGTTAGTAACTCAAGTGTTAGTAACTTAAGTGTTAATAACTGAAGTGTCGGTAACTCAAGTGTTAGTAACTGAAGTGTTAGTAACTTAAGTGTTAGTAACTGAAGTGTTAGTAACTGAAGTGTTAATAACTGAAGTGTCGGTAACTCAAGTGTTAGTAACTGAAGTGTTAGTAACTCAAGTGTTAGTAACTGAAGTGTTAGTAACTGAAGTGTTAGTAACTTAAGTGTTAGTAACTGTGTTAGTAAGTGTCCTATAATTAGGATATAAATTCACACTTTCGTTTCAGATTTCAGGAGAACAAAGTTTGAGATTGTTTTGGTTTCTGTTGCGCTTACAAACTTGTAGGACACTGTCCAACAAAATGTAAATAAGCGTCCAATAAATATTGTGGGTTCGCTGAGTGAATTTGCAGAGGCCTAGTACCCGTTAAGCATTTGTGACGGTTATGCTAGTTTTATAGGCTAACTATACTGCATCATCGGCCTGAAACTGTGGGTAAACAAGTAGGTAGAGACTGTGCCAATACCCTAGATAAAAAAACAAAACACAAACAACCTGCTTAGTGGCTAACAGCTAGTTGTAATGCTATCTAACAATATACAAAACTAAAGGTCAAGACTTGTCTAACAACATTAACCTTCTTTGACTAAACCTTGGGCCAAGCTTCTTGTTTCCTCAACGTCCTTGTTAACTCCTTATAGGGAGGATTCTGACAGGCTCCTTCTTCAAAGCAGCTTTGTGATATCCCTCATTAATGGGTGCTCTTTAGCGACTCTTGCAAAGAATTCCTGAAATAGTCTCCATAGTGGAAGAGGAGTTACAGGAAGCCTGACAACAGCTGTAGTAGTTGTTTGCTAGGAGGCGTGAGCACGCTAAGGATTAGAGTTAGCGCTTTTTAAACGACGGCTCCCCACAACAAACTCCATCCGTTATGTAATCAGCTTGACCTCTTCGTTTGGAGTCTCTATGCAGGCGTGTTCTCTTTCCAGCCTCGTTACTGTGCAAGTATTATTGGCAAGGCAAGGTCTTGCATATGGCGTTCTAGAAAAAGCAGCACGTGGTGTGGTCTTCAAGGTCTTTTATAGACTGTGTGTGACCTTTACTAGGCCAGCCTGTGTGTCACTGGACTCTAGGGGGAAAAGGAAGTGAGAGAGGATTTGTGAGTAAAATAGCATAATGTGGCTACAGCAGGCGGTCACTATCACTTTGTACGGGTGCGTTTGAGTAAAGGTAGGCCAAGGGTGTCCAATCCTGGTACTCGAGAGCCCCTGTCCTGACAATTTTAGATGTTTCCCTGCTCCAACACACCTGATTCTAATGAATGGGTCATTATCAAGCTCTGTGGAAGCCTGCTGTGCAGTGTATTGTCCTGTTCATTAGCAATCGTGATGCATCTCATCCACAACAGGCTTCTGAGGGTTGAAAACCTGCAACATAGCAACACGGGAGGAGCGAGAAGACAGGCTGACATTTCACACACAAGGCAAAGGTCTTGTCTGCGGGTTGAAACATTGTGACAGTGATTGAATTGGTTGAGAGTAGAATTCAATTTTGAGGGGACAAAGTTCCTATCTTCAACACACGCACAGATGCTCTCTCTTCTGTGCATGACTCAGGCGCCTGTTCTTCCAAGCTCCCTCGGGAACCCCTGCGCACGCCATGATAATATTAGTGACGAGAAAGTAGCAGAGGAGCACAGGGCTGTATTGGTGTCCTGCAGAGAGGGGGGGGGGGGGGGGGGGGGGCAGATGGTGTTGCGAATTATAGAAATATTACTACCTGTAATCCCCATCTGTCTGTTTATCATTCTGCTGTCTTTCTGTTAGCTATCCCCTGTGCTAGTTCTCACTCTGTACCCCCTCACTCACTCTGTCACTCTTCTGCTTTAACTATGTTACATCTGAATCCACCTTTTTTTGTAAGCATACCACTCACTCCAACCACACACACACACACACACACGCACTCTGAACTGTTTCATCACCATTTAATTCAAGCCACTTCCCAGGTCTGACATTTCATAGCGTTTCTGTTATGAAAGGTTCTGCAGCGTACGATGCAGGTAGTACATGAGACATATACTGGTGTGCCAGACATTCTTCTGTGGTGATAACTACTAGGCAGCTTTAACACTCATGTGTAAACTAGAGAGTGAAGTGTGAGCAGTAGCATCTCTCTGTCTATCTCTCAGTCTCTGTCTCCCCCCCTCTCTCCTCCTCTCCTTCTTTCTCTCTCTCTCTCTCTCTCTGTCTCTCTCTCCTTCCTCTCCCTCTCTCCTCCCCCCTCTCTCCCCTTCTCCCTCTCTCTCTCCTCCTCTCCCTCTCTCTCCTCTTCCCCCCCTCTCTCCTCCTCTCTCTCTCTCTCCCTCTCTCTCTCTCCTCCTCTCTCCCTCTCTCTTCCTCCCCCCCTCTCTCTCTCTCTGTCTTCCTTCCCCCCCTCTCTCTCTCTCCCTCTTCCTCTGTCTCTCTCTGTCTGAGTGGTTGTGTAGGAGGTCTGGGTGTGCCCACGCTCTTCTGCCTGGATGACTAACCGGCTTTGTCTCCGTCTGAAGCAGCATGGCCTCCAGCGCCGCAGCACAGCTCTCAGATCAGCCCCGTCTCCTGCTGTGCCGGGCTGAACCAGGGGTCAGCGAGAGTGTAGCTGGTTTGGAATCAGTGGATTGAGGAGCGGAGCTCTGTGCTGTGGAGCCGACTTAAAGAAAACACACACACATGCTCGTTCTTTGTGTTTAAACTGCGGAAAAGCCCAAAAGGGAGAATTACATTTTGTGGAAATAACCTGATGGTGTCCAACATAGTTTACAATTATTCGCAATTCGTCCGTGGTGAGAAACATTGTCAAATCAAGTCCATACTGTACATACTGTCTCAATATTGTTGGCATGGTGAACTAGGAAGGTGATTTATTACTGATGACATGGTATTCAAAATTATTTCTGGTTCAGGATTCGGTTTATTGTATGAGAATCTTTTTTTCTCCTCGTTCACTCTCCCTGCCTCCTCCCTCTCTTATCTTGCTCTTCTCCACCTGCGTCCCTGATCCACTCGTCTTTTTTCACCTCAGTCTTTTTCCCTTTCTCCCCGTCTCACTGAATTTGTGACTTTTAATCCAGACAAAACGTGGCCTGGTAGAAAATAAACCTCTGATCTGATTAAAGTCCAAAAGCAATTGAGGGAGAGCTCAGTTGCCTTGTTGGTACTGGTGTGTATTAAAACCCCCTATTACACAATCTGATCAGTGCTCCAGAATGAGTGTGAGTGTTTGTAAGCATGTGTGTCTATCAGCTGGTGACTCTCCATTTGTATAGAATCCCATTCCTGCTCACAAGTTAACAACCACACCTATAGACATACAAACACACACAAATGCTGACCACAAGACATTCATTTTTATACATTTTACCGATATAGACAACCCTTTGTTAAAATGAAAATTCAGTTTTTTTGTACATTAAATTCAAACAAATATTCAAAACGTATAGTTAATTGTGTTAATAAAACTATGCTGTTCACAAATCCAGTGTTCACTTCATCCAGCAAATTGTGTATCTTGTTTGGCTGAGGTATTTGCCTCAGCACATATTCCAGACACAAAGACTGCTGTCTCTTCCCTTACCCCCCTGGGACTCTGCTGTCTGTCTGCGAGTCAGTGGACCCATCTGTGAACAGTGTCTGTGTGTGTACTGGATGAGAGAGCACGCGTGTGTGTGTGTGTCTCAGTGTTTCTCTGCGTACAGTAGCATATGTGTGAGTGTGCGTACGGGTGGAGGGGAGACAGAATGTGGTCGGGTGGGGACGAGCCCTTGTGATCTCCCTGTTTTCAGTCACAAGGTCCCTCTGAAGCCTGGCTCAATCTCCTGCTCCGCCCGCTTCAACACGACCGTGGTTCTACGTGCGTTCAACACCTAACACATGCACAGATGGACACCTCAGCGTTGTCCGCAGCTTAACCACACACCTACAACTCCATGTTGTCTTAAGGGTCACTGTCGAAGATGCAGTGAGAGCTCTGCTCTCCCCTGCGTGAGCTTGGCTCAGTGGGAGTGGGGTTGAAGCTTGGGCTCTAACACGGTGTCACTGATTGATATTGATTAGGCCTGTAATTACCAGCTGGTCTGAGATTATCCTGCCTAACTGGGCAGGCAAAGAGAGAGAGAGAGAGAGAGAGAGGGAGAGAGAGGGAGAGAGCGAGGGTGGTCACTGTTCAACGTTTTTGAAAGCGAAAGTCATCCTTTCACTCTTTAATGTAAGCAATCTGTGATCTGACGAAGCTCTTCCTCACTATTGGAAATACAGAAAGAGAGAGACAGAGAGAGAGACATGACACAGAGAGAGAGAGAGAGTTTGGGACAGAAGGAGATGAGGCCAGAGACAGCAACTCCACAGGCTGATTAACGAGGATCTCCAGCAGAGCTCACGTCAGTCGCAAGGGGGAAGAATCTGAAAATGGAGGTTTACGAGTTCAGCTTGGAGACTTGGTGAAAGTATTAATCTGCTGCCAGAACGTTCTAAAGTGGAAACCATGCATGTGTCTCAAGGGAAGTTCAGACTCCTGAGACTTTATGTCCTGCAGCAATGTGGAGCTCCTGCTTAATTAAGCTCTGAAGGGAAAAACTAGTTTTATTAAAAAGAACAAAAGGAACGAGGGCCTCTTTTATGAGGCAGTGATGTAAGATGTATCATTGACAAACCTTGTACGGTAACAAATGGAACAGTCACTCACACTAACCCAACGAATACAGAGATGTAATCTGCAGATTGATCCACATTTCATGACATGATTTCTAACCTGGCTGTAGTTACGATCTGATACTTTGCATACCAGTGATACCGTAACTTACAAAATACATCATTTTTGTCTAGGACAACCAGAATATAAAAATGTAAACCAACTCTGACTTGCTGGAGGATAGAAAGTGTCTTCAAACCACACTTCAAATCTAAACACTGTTACGCCTGTACTGCACTCCCTAGTACAAGATGATGTGTGCGGCTACAGAATGAGTTAGTACTGTACAGTCCTCCTCTCTCTGGTTTGGGCTGTAGGCCTCCTGCTGGCTCCATAGAAATTTCTAGATCCGATTCTGCGGTGCCATGCCACTCTGAGGAGGGGAGTTGGTAGGTTGCAATCAACCGTGACAGTCTCCTATTTGGTGAATGACGGCAATTTAGTTAACTACAGCACAGAGTATTTACCCACTGCTGAGATGGGGAAGAGGGCCGCAGGTCTAGAATCCATGTGTTGCTTCTCTGACAGATGATTTACTAAATGCCAAGATTAGAAACACGATTAGCCCTCTTCTCCCCCCCGCCTCCCTCCGCAACCCTCACCCACCAAAACAGCTTGCTAATGTGCATGCAAAGTCATACAGAGCAGACAGCATCCATTTCCCCTGCACAGGGAATTCAGTTCCCCTGTCAGACACAAACCACATTACGTCCACACATACAGTTGCCAATTTTCCAATTTGAACATAACATTGGGTTTACTTGATCAATATGGAGGGGGGAGGGGCGCTCGTCAAGAAAGGTGTTGATCGATGCCGGGCGAGATGTGCTGATGCCAAGGCTGTCTGTTTTCATCTGTAATCGATGGGCGCAGGAGAGGGAGGGGTTGCCATGGCATTGCAGCAACCCTCACTAGGTTGGAGACTAAGGACTGTTGCAAATTGCCAAGACACTGTTGAACATTGGTGTGTTACCTGGACGACAGGGTTCTGTAGCCGGTGGTCAGACTGCAGCATGACATCCAGGAAATCCCTGAGCGGCCATTGAGAGTAATAAATATTATCAGTCCTTGATGTAAGTCCTTTTTTTTCTCTTTCAGTTTCGGTCCTCCACTGCTTATGTCATTTTGTTCAGGGTTGCCAAGCACCCGCCATTTTGCACTCAGGAGTGACAGGGTAAAGCGACCAGATTAGTAACACGATATTGCTGCAGTGTGTTTCTCCTCAAGGTCGTCTCCTCCAGCCCGTTAAATGATAAACTCAACCTCCTCTCTTGACACCGTGCTGCCTGTGCTACTGAGATCCATCCCAGAGGAGAGAGCCCAGGTGCTGGGAAACAGAATTCGTTTTTAATTCGCCATGCAAGTTGCACAAACACAGAATTTACTGTGGCAGGATAGAGCAAACATAGAATATATATGTAACTTAAATAAGACAGCGGGTTTTCCATCAAAAACATATTTCCCTAAAAGTTAAATGTCATTATGGAAACCGATATGTAAAGGTTAGACAGATTACTTTTAAATAATGAATACAAATGTAATCTTTTGAGTTTTCAGAAGACGCTTACAGAATTTTGGGGGGGATCTCTACGGGAAAACAATCTGATAAACCATTTTAAGAACCCCCTTTCGGCTCCAGTTGGAACATGTCCTTGGACACTTTCGGGAGATGGGGCTGATCTAGTGTCAGTTCTGACGATCAGATCCCAAACCCAGCCACTCTCCCCCAAATCAAACCCAACTGATCCCAAGCCAGTGCTCCTGGGTTGTGGGTCTGTTGTGAGGCTTCAAAGGCCTTGCTAACACTCTCAAGTCCTTAGAGTTGGCACGCCATCAATCCTGTTTACACCATAGCCAGAAGGGAAAAAACTAAATGGTGGCCTTTCAGTAACTTGTGCAATTGTGTAGTTGTCCAGGACATGGATCATCCAGGGTCAAAGAAGGCCCCAGCATGTGAACTCACACCTGTGAATGTGGGTTTTAAAGATATTTCTGTGTGGGTTTCACCTCGGGGGGTGGGAATGCAGGGTGACGTGAGATAATATCTGCAGGAGGAACTGCGAGGATGTGGCTGAAGCTAGCTGAAGGAGAGAGGAAGCTAGATGCGACGAAGCATGTTCACTCGGGGGCAAATAAAATAGATAAATACTCATTTAGCAGACTTTTTTATCCAAAGCGACTAACAGTAAGTACATGGACATTGTCCTTGAGGCAAGTAGGGTGAAGTGCCTTGCCCAAGGACACGACATCACATAGCCACAGCCGGGGGTCGAACTCACAACCTTCCGCTCATGAGGCCAAAGCCTTAACCTGCCTTAACCCGCCGAGCCATCTCACTCCCCTAACATGCAGCTCTACAGGGCCACATCAATGATAACTCGTGCTAAGTGATCACTCAACACATAAATGTTGGCCTGAGTGCGTGAACGAGTTAGGTGAATTACTAAGGAGGTCCTTTCTCTGTGCTGTGGATGTGGCAGGTTACAGCAGCCTCTCTGAGGCTGAGGTCATCCGAGGAGTTCAGTGTTAGTGGAGGCAATGGCTCTACTGTTTACCGATCACGAACACAGTGTTACATAATCTCTCCCCCTCGCACACAATAGATAGTATGAGCGCGAGGACACGCCACAGCAGGTTCCACTCAAGCTCCACATGCGATCTCCTTGTGGACAGGGCCAGACCGTAATGCCCTTTTGCAGATTCTTCTAAAACATTTGCAAGCGGCAACAGTAACAGGGAGGAGGGCCAAGTATGATGTGTTTTTGGGGCCAAACATCACTAGACTGAATGGATAAGCGTTGTTGATTCATGTCGGTCATTGTAATAAAAAATGTGTGGCCATGGATGCCAGAATATCTACAGGGCCAATGAGATGTAGCACTGCTCGTTCATATGACTTGGAAAGCGTGTGTGTGTGTGTGTGTGTGTGTGTGTGTGGAGGATGAGCTAGTTGTCACACTCATTATCTCCAGTGGCCTATTTCTCTGAGCAAAGTTCCCCAAGTTCCACCTAGTACACACACACACACATACACTCGCTTATCGTATGCACAACCTCCTTCTCCTCGGCCCCTCCCTGCATGTCGACATGAACACAAAGGAACCCCCCCCCCCCCCCCCCCCCATACACACAGTCACACACACACACTCGACTTTTGTTAGTCTATGACTGTTTGATTTGCCCCTGGACCAGAACTACACACAACACTCAGACAGACCCCCCCCACCGACCCCCCCCCCCCCCCCCTCACACACACTCTCATCCTTCCAACCCAAATCTCCCTCAGACACAAAGGACTGTTTTTTCGTGTGTGGATGTGTGCGAAAGCTGTCCGTTGCGTATTTGTTTCATTTACGCGTGGAAGCTCTGCTTGAAAAAATATGTGAGTGTGAGTCTGTTGCGTGTGTGAGTCTGTTGTGTGTGTGTTTGTGTGATTGTGTGTGAAGAACATGTAGCACAAGTGTGTGTGGGGAGGTCCGAATCACCTCAGCGGGTTGCCAGGGCGTTGCCAGACAGCTGAGACAGACAGAGAGAATATGGCTGGGTGTGTGTGTGTGTGTGTGTGTGGGTGTAGGGGAGAGATTGACAGGCACACAAGACAAATCCTCGTTACTGTATGTGTGAACCTATTGGAACTCCTAGTCAGTCTGAAAATCCAACATTTCTGATAAGCTCCTTAGCAGGGGTGAAATTTGATGAACCAGTGTCAGACAAGGCAAGCGGCCATCTTCCTATAAGGATGTGATTTGAGGAATGAGGTACCAGAGGATGTTTCCTCACTCAGACAGGGTGGGGCTCCAGACCCCCCCTGAAGCAGAAGAAGCTAGACTAGCGCGTCAGCTAAGCTGTCTGGCGGTGAAGCGAGAGGGCGGGCCCAACGACGCTCCCCTCCGCTGCCGTGCGAGCGCTCTGCCCCCTCTGGCGGCACTGCGCCATCGCAGGCCCCGGACACCATCTTGGATGATGTCATACACGGAGGACGCCACGCCCTTCTCTAGTTGTCGACCTCTCCAGCGCTCCTCCCTCTTTCTCTCACTGTTTCTTTTTCAAGCCCTTCTCTGTCGCTCTCTCCATCTCCTCCTCTGATCCTATTAGACGGCTTCGCAACAAGACTGTTTACTATTTAAACTGTGTCTGAGCGAATCACGATTGTGCTAGCGTTCAACAACCAATTATATTGTTAATTCATTATAATTCAAATTCATCAAAGTTAATGTGATTCAGGAGTGTATATCAAAATATATCGAAATATATCAATTTTTTACATGATGACTTTTGTAAATCAATTAGGCCTGCCTCTTAAATGCTTAATCAAGAACTTAGATCTTGATGCGTAATCGGATCCAGTAGATTTAGGTATTAGAGGTTTGAAGCGCTTGCTCCATTTCAACAATACTGTGAGTTTTTCCAGTTAACTAGACTAACACTCTCAATTCATCGAATTCTCTGTGACATACAGAGCTACTCCTATCCTAAGTGTCTTCTGATGAAGGTTATTAAGCCATGGCTGAGGGGCTACGTTTAATGTTACGTAACACGGTGTGATATTGTCCCTGCGTTTCTTGCGTCATCCCCCTTCTGATGCATTGTGGGATATGTCATTTCCTGTTCCAGGTGGAGTGACGGGAGGAAGTCTCTGAGCATGACCTCACCAGAAACTTCCAGAGGAGGCTGGGAGTGAGGGGGTTAATTACCCTGGTGACAGAGCGGGACCCTGCTGGGCTGAACGAAAGGCCAATCGGGATAGGGCTAATCCCCGTTGTCACGGTAACCCACCAGCTGCCGTCTCCATCCCGCATCCTCTCCAGGCGTCTTGTTTCAAGGTCCTCGCTTCCTGAATGTGATCGCTCAGCTGAGGCTGGATGATGAATCTGCTGCTTCTTAAAAAAAAAACAAGCTATAGAAACAGACACGAGGCATTTAGAGAAGCTTCTAGCGTAAGCCTGCTTTATGCTCCATTAGGGCGCTAGAACATTCTTAATCTCCAATCTGCTCGTGCGAAAATGTGCGCCTGGTGGAGGTTAGGGTCTGTGTCCCTGTGGTGAGGTGTCCTCTTCCTGTCTAAACACACGGTTCCTTCCCAGCCTTTCCTGCTGTGTACATCTGTGTCCCCCTGACATTTTCGGAGCCCAAACGCACATCCCTACCATGTCTCCTTCACAGCCTGCAGCACACTCACCGACAGTGTGTGCGTATGTGTGTGTGTGTGTTTATGGTGTTTGTGTGGGTTTAAATATCGATAGCAAGGATGTGTGTTTGGGGCCCTGGGACACACCTACGCCCTCTGTTTTTTGATTCCACAAAGACTGATCGGAGGGAACAGCATGGAGGGACTGCACCTCCCACATGTCTCCACAAACGAGGCCAGGGCGATATTCCCCTGGGACCTCTGTGGTTACGTAAGACGCGAGCATGTTTTGCGTCTCTGTGAACACGAGCAATGGTGGATGTTTGGCAATCCTGCACAAACCGTCTTCAGCTTCCGATGTCACGGTCCTTTTGTGGGCACGCTGCTTCTGTCGAGGTTTTTCAATTTTCTCCAATCGGTTTGGTCTCATGTGTTTAGTCACTGGTTGTTCCAACATGGCACTGTGTTTTCATTGACGTCATTTCTTCCTCAACACAACAAGCTCCCGTTCTACATCTCGAAGACGTTTCCAACACAAACACTCCCTCCGGGACCACAAAGGAATCCATTTTTGTTTCACTCACCATCTTTGATATTGACCAGAAAGGTTGAATCTCTCTCCATTTATCTCATTCTTTATCCCTCTCTTTCCCTCCCTCCTTCCCTCTCTGGTTCTCTCTTCCTATTTTCTGTCCCCACTCTCTCCATCTCTCTCCACGGGCTAGGGGGCGAGAGTACCTCTCGCCTGGGAGCTGAGTAAATTCTGCTGGCATACAAATAGGCTATTAGAGGGCTATTCATCACTGGTTAGAGGAACACAGACCAAGTCGCCTGCTTTGGAGCCAAGTTGCTCTGGAGATTCTAGGTGGCCTGGATACAGAGAGACAAAACAGGAAAAGCTAAAGGGAGACGACAGGAAAGACAGGGGGCTTAAACAATCCCAGTAGGCTGTGGAGTTTCTTTAGAACCGTGTCTTTCTTGCTTTCTTTCCGTTCTCCACCTCATCCCTCTTTTACGGAACCTCTCAAACGCCAAGGGCTGGCAGGATAGCAGTGAGAGACGGGAGGTGCGGGATGAAACTGAGGCTCGTGCTGTTACGCAACGCTGGCGTTTTATCCAACGCAATGCCATGAACAGCTGAGCTGAACAGAGGGAGAGAGAGGGAGGGAGAGAGAGAGAGACAAGCTGGTTAGAATGCCTCTCTTTTCTCCCTCTCCTTGAGTCGCTAAGCAGGGGGAGGGGTGGGGGTGGGGGGGGGGGGGAATAATCTGGGACAGCAGGGACCACGTGACCCGTTGCCATGACTACAGCAGCGGGGAGAGTGGAGCAGAGTGTGCTGAGTGTAATTGTGATGTGCGTTTTGTTCCTTCGTCCTGCTCACATCTTTTCCTTCCTCACTGGCTCACTGGCTTCACGCTCTCTCTTTCTCTCTCTCTCTCTCTTTCTACCTCCTATAAGTCCACTCTTACTACTGTAGGAGAGAATACTAGTCTGCTCTGTTTCTCGGGAAGTCTAGTGAGACTGACACCGAGTGTGTTGAATCTGTGAACACACCTTCACTCAAGGATTCTGTGTGCCTGCACTTCACTATTTGTCCTTTAGGGGGCAGCAGGGGCCAATGACGCTGAAGGATGAACCGTTTTATTAAGCTGTCCAGTACAGCAGAGACCAAAGAAGACATCTATGTCATCTAACGGGAGATGTTTAAAGCTTAATTTATGTAATGTTAGGCAACATAGTTGATGTTTTCATCATCTTGTGGATTTGTCAAATGTCTGAGAAGCTTACTGCACTGTAGGATCATCTGTGAGTCCTGTTTGAAATGTTAATCCAGAACATTTGGTTCAGCACATGGTGTCTCTTTGGGCACCTACACCGAGCAACACATAGTGTAGTGGGGAGAGGGAGAGAGAGAGAGGGCCTGAGCCGAAGAGGGCATCTTTTGTCCCAGAATCAGAATCATTTTTTATTTGCCATGCAAGTTACACAAACACAGAATTCACTTGGCAGGATGGAGCAAATAGAGAACCTATACAGGATTTAAATAAAGAAAATCTCTCTCACTCCTCCATTCGAATTCGATGACGCAGGACTTTGCACCTTGATCTAATCTGTTTTGGGGCTGCGCAGTACGGGGTCAACACTCCCATAAACCCTGGTGTGATGTACAGCAAGGTCACAAGGATGACCTGAGTCAATGAAGGGGCTAGATGTGAACAAAGGTGACCTTGATCAAATTGCGGAACTATATAGAGCATAAGTGAAGTGGTTTGCCACTCGCATACTCATTCAAACTCACTCATACTCACATAGACAATTTTCTTTTCCAATGCAGACACGTTTTGGGTGAAAAGGTACAAGAAAAGATTAACTGGGAACTTAAAATGTCAGAAGACTTGCGGATGGTCAACTGATTGTACTGGGAGGGAATGAGTGGAGGGAGACAACTGAAAAACTATTGACAGTTCAATGTGTCTCAGTTCATTCACCATTAGTGCATGACCAGAACAGCATGTAGCGCCATCTCTTGGTTACATGATGAACTGCATGCAAGGCTGGACTGGGACCCCAAGCAATTGCTGTGGCATTTCTGCTCAGACCAACCCACCACAAACCAGAACACCATTCTGGCTATCGCTGCAAATATCCATACGTTTAGGTAAATGATCATCATTGTCGTCATGACCCACACACACTAACTTCCGGGCCTGATCTTTATTGACCACTGATATATCGCTAAACATCAACGGTTTCTTTTTCGGTTCAGTTTCGTTTTGTGTAATGATTTTTTTGCCCCCCTTACCACTTTTGCACCCCTCTGATCGCTTGGTGATTTACTATCTTTTAGCATCATGCTTGCAAGTGGCCCTTAAATTGTTAACTTAAGTTTCCTGAATCTGCACATGAGCAGCAGACCACTCCACAAATAAGTATTGGTTGGTGGTTGAGAGTGATCTCTGTGGTGACCAGTGTAGCTCGATGACTGGTTTCCTCTAGATTAGGAGCGATTAACTGAGGCATAAGTCACCATATCCTCCTGTCGAATCTGTGAACACAACACAACTCAGCAAACAAAGAAATATGTTTATACACACTGTTTCAACACTGTACTACGCTATCTTTACTTACCTCTGGAGTTGGAGCAGCCTCATTTTTGCTGTGGTGGTCGATGACGGCATAGGTAGGGCCGTCATCATGTTCATCCTAGAAATGTCGTTTTACCAGAAGAGTTCAGCATGAATATGAGCGTTTACAATCAGTTAATTCAACGATTTGATTAGTGAAATATGTTTTTTTGTCGTGACACACTGAGAGATATTTAAAGTTCATAACATGAACTAACTGGTATCTCTTCCTTACCTTGTCTTCATAAGTAGGAGGGGTTTGCTGGTTCCCCATGCTGTTACGAACCATGTCTGTAGTCAAAGCCTACACAAAGTTGGAAAACGTGAACATCATTTTAGTTCACTGTTCATGTTTGTTGAATATGATCAAACTAAGACATTGGTACTCACAAGAGTGTCATTGGTTGACTTTCTTTTCTCTGAAAACAGCAAAAGAGAGAGAACAAGAAAACTCTCTCTATATAGATATGTATGAGGCTTCCCAAAGTGATATTTTCCATAAACTTCTATGGTCATCTATGAGGGTAACTTACTAGCGCTGTTCTTGTGAACTATGATGATGCTGACAGCCAGAAGGCAGAGTACAATTCCACCAATGGCTCCCCTCACTGCTGCTGCATTCACAGTCCATGGTGTTGATGTGGTGGAGAAGGGTGTTGAGCGACCTGCATGGTGTTACAAACCAGGATCACTAGCGTGTTCGGAACAGTGCACGTCAATAATTTAGAAAGGTGTTGCTGAAACTGGTTCAGTAAGATGGCTCATGCTTGATATCGCTAAGATTGAAGTGTGAGTCTGATTTTATTATGTTTGATGTGATATTACAAGGGAGTCAGATAGCTCAGCGGGTTAAGGCGTTGGCTTCATGATCAGAAGGTTGTGAGATCAAACCCCGGCCTTGGCTATGTGATGTTGTGTCCTTGGGCAAGGCACTTTACCTTACTTGCCTCATGGAGAATGTCCCTGTGCTTATTGTAAATCTCTTTGGATAAAAGTGTCTGCTTATTGAATAAATGTATTATAATCACCATTCATGTTATAACATTTCATATGTAATAACATTGGGTTAGCAGATGTTGACTGTAGTCTTTGGATCACAAGTTACATTAATAATGGTATAAAGATTAATAGTCATTATGTTGGTTATAGGCAACTTCATTGTCAACCTTATATTTCAAATCTAAGCTGTACTGCACCCATGTTAAACTCTTCGTAGTTAAAATGATAGTAACATACCCTTAATTTCTGGGGAAGTGGTGGTTGCAGAGGTGATTTCATCTGTTAGACCAGAAAATGTTATACATTGGGGGCACATCATGAGAATTGGATATTTTAAAACCTCAGAATATAGATCAGTCTACAGATTCGCAATTTATGATTATTTCAAAATCACTCCTGATATTCAATTGCATATACTTGGATAGTGCATGTACAATATTACTGAGATCAGAACGGACGTTGTTCATTTTGTTAAGGTCAGACATTCTATATTTGAAGTCACAGTTTACTGGTGGAGTCGAGGATTCTGTGACTGAGATGCTGGGTTTAAAATCCATGTTAGGTTTCATCATGTTCTTTCGTTGACTCTCTCCCTTTTTGAGATAACGTCGACAGGTGTATAGTCCAGCATCCTCAGGTGTGAGATTATGAACCACCAGAGAGCAGTTGGTGTCCACACTCAGTCTCTGTGCTCTGTCAGAGTCCTTTTTTATGACTCCATGCTCCACCAGCTCAGTGCTATTAAAGATCCATGTTGTAGAGGAGCAGTTTGGGTAAACCACATTCTTACACGGCAGAGTGCTGGTTTCTCCTACTTTATAATGGTACTTTATGATAGTGTCTCCATCTGGAGAGAAATACATTTCAGGAATGGTGAAATACACGGTTTCACTTTGTAAAATTATGAAGATAACATCATCATTTATCTTTCTGTTTGATGTCATGTTAAACACAAACATGATTTGTACACGGATGCTCATAACCCTAAATCTATCTTGAATGTAAAGTTCAATGTAAATTACATTTGGAGTATGATTAAAAATCTCTATGTGAATCTCTCTTGTAAATTAAACTCTAAACATTGTCTTCATCTTTTCCACATACATTCATTCCTCAATAATTCAATAATTATGGATGGTCCAGAGTCCAGATATTCCGCATTGTAAAATAAGATTGACTCAGGTTGTGATGCACTTTAAAGTAAACTAAATTATAGACTAATCTGTGTGCTGTTTTACCTGCTATGTGGAATCCAGTGGTCACAAATAATCCCAAAACAGCAAGACTAACCATAGTTCTTCTCTTCACAATCAACTCTCTCGTACTCTTTTCAGACAGATATGGTGGAGCTACTTTGGCTTGGTGATGTGGTTTCTTTATATCTATATATATCTGACGATCTTAACCAGAAAGGAAATGGCCTCACTTCTACATTTACATTTAGTCATTACAGACACTCTTCTTCAAAGTGACTTCTGAGAGAATGAGGAAATGTGAATACGTCATTCTTTAGTCCTGTTTTTACTGTCACACAGTAAAACCAATTTCTTACAAATTGCCACAAACATTAAATGTAATAGATTTGGTACCAAGATCCATATCTACATAATACTGGTGTACTTGTGCACAGGTCAAAAGTTTTGGAAACCCAGATATTTTGATTCTGGAAATGTATATAATTCAAGTCCAATGAATAACCTGCAATGGTAAAATATCAATCACTAGATTGCCAAGTGTAAAAATATCATATTTACATTTATTAATTTAACTTTTATCCAAGCGAGAGCTTTACAAAAGAGCATCGGTCACTGATCATAACAAAGTGATAGACCCCAGACATAGCAGGTTTATAGATTATGAAACCAACAAGTGCTGAGGGAAGAGACATAAGAGCCTTAAGCCGAACAAGTTACAATTATAAGGCAAGCATTATTTCGTTAGTGTGTGTGTGTTTTTGTTTCTGTACAGAGTGAGAGCTCCTGTCTCCCTGGGGGATCAAGAAATTGTGTGGCTCCCGCACCTCATTGGTTCTGCAGCCCGGCTGTGGCAGAGAGGGATTGGCTGCTCCACGAGGCGGGAATTATAAAAGCCGGCAGTGCTTGAGGACCTGGGGTGGTTTCTGATACTGTGCCTCAACCTCTGACCTTCATATTGAGATTCGTTAGTGTGCTTGTGAAACATCAGTCTGAGAGGGTCTTTGGTTAGGGAAGCAGTAGGGGTGAGACGTCTTTTTCGTTACTTCAGTATTTCTCCTGTTTTTGTTTAGGCTAGGGAGCTAGGATTAGCGATTGTTAATTCGTTTTCATTTTTTTTTCTTTTTTGGAAGTGGGAAAGATTGGGACAAGGGTCTTCCTTTCCTGATGCTAGCATTGAGAGAAAGTGTGCAGGAATCCAGAGAGAACGTGTGTCCAGTTAGAAATGTGTTAGACTATGTGAGCAGTTTTAAAGAGAGACTGCATAAGGCCATACATTGTTGGTATAGGTTCAATAAAACCACACGTACACAAATAAAATAATCTTATGATGTTTTAGGATGATTTCATAAGGGTCTCCAGTTTCATCACTTCCGGTCTTCGTTGCCTTTTCCTGAATTTAAATAAGTGTATTCAGGTGATCTCAGTTAGGCTTCTGAGCGACCCTTGGGGTTCATGCATGGCTACAACTGTGTAGTAGGTTTATTATGCCGATTATGAAGCATTTCAAATGATTGGCTTCCTCTACATTTGTGTTTGCATCTTGTCTTTCTCACAACGATGTTGGGTGATATGGCTGGAGGTGTTATAGAAAGGCGAAGACTTGTTTCATTGTGTACTACATTCCACTGAGATAGGAAGTGTATCTTACCACTCCATAGAGGGGGCTATTGCATGTGAAGAGCCTTGACTTGGTCTTGAAAAAGGTGAAGTAGTGTGTTTGAAACTCTGCAAAGTCCGGTCATCCTATGTTCTCTGCCTGATGTGATCTGCCCTCTAATCACCAGCCTGGCAGTTTTATTGACCACTGATATATCGCTAAACATCAACAATAAATTTTTCGGTTCGGTTTCGTTTTGTGTAATTATTTATTTGATCATTTTTGTGCCCCACTTACCACTTTTGTGCCCCTCTGATCACTTGGTGATTTACTATCTTTTAGAATCATGCTTGCATAGACGTTAGTAATGAAATAAATGCCCTTTCAATGGACAAAACAAAATAGCAGAAGCAAAATGAAGCAACAAGTGGCCTTAACTTCTTGTTTTCCTGAATCTGCACATGAGCAGCAGACCACTCCACCACAAGTGCTTTCCTTTAGATGAGTTTAAAAGTCTGTCAGAAATCACATTAATAGGCATAACAGATGGAGTGTATCAGTGTAGAAGCAATGCTAAATTTGTCAAACAAATAAGTATATACACGTTTTTTCATGAAGTTACATTGCATGAAAACTAACAAGATATGGTGCAACTGTAACAGTTCTCATGACATTTCTTTCCTTGAGGTTGGTTGGTGGTTGAGAGTGATCTCTGTGGTGACCAGTGTAGCTCGATGACTGGTTTCCTCTAGATTAGGAGCGATTAACTGAGGCATAAGTCACCATATCCTCCTGTCGAATCTGTGAACACAACACAACTCAGCAAACAAAGAAATATGTTTATACACACTGTTTCAACACTGTACTAGGCTATCTTTACTTACCTCTGGAGTTGGAGCAGCTTTATTTTTGCTATGGTGGTCGATGACGGCATAGGTAGGGCCGTCATCATGTTCATCCTAAAAGTGTAGTTTTACCAGAAGAGTTCAGCATGAATATGAGCGTTTACAATCGGTTAATTCAACGATTTGATCAATGAAATATGTTTTTTTGTCGTGACACACTGAGGGATATTTAAAGTTCATAACATGAACTAACTGGTATCTCTTCCTTACAAACAATGTCTTTAGTCAGAGCCTACACAAAGCTGGAAAACCTGAACATCATTTTAGTTCACTGTTCATGTTTGTTGAATATGATCAAACTAAGACATTGGTACTCACAAGAGTGTCATTGGTTGACTTTCTATTCTCTGAAAACAGCAAAAAACAAAGAGAGAAAAAGAATACTTTCTCAATATAGATATCTATGAGGCTTCCCAAATTCATATTTTCCATAAACTTCTATGGTCATCAATGAGGGTAGCTTACTAGCTCTGTTCTTGAAGATGATGATGATGATGATGATGATGATGACAGCCAGGAGGCAGAGTACGACTGCACCAATGGCTCCACTCACTGCTGCTGCATTCACAGTCCATGGTGTTGATGTGGTGGAGAATGGTGTTGAGTGACCTGCATGGTGTTACAAACCAGGATCACTAGCGTGTTCAGAACAGTGCACGTCAATAATTTAGCAAAGGTGTTGCTGAAACAGTTCATTTCAGTAAGATGGCTCATGCTTGATATCGCTGAGGTTGAAGAGATGTCTGATTGTATTTTGTTTGATGTGTTATTATAAAGACCATTCATGTTATAACGTTTCATATGTAATGACATTGGGTTAGCACATGTTAACTGTATTCTTTGGATCACAAGTTACGTTGATAATGATATAAAGATTAAAAGTCATTATGTTGGTTATAGGCACCTTCATTGTTAACCTTGTATTTCAAATCTAAACTGTACTGCACCCATGTTAAACTCTTCGTAGTTAAAATAATAGTAACATACCCTTAATTTCTGGGGAAGTGGTGGTTGCAGAGGTGATTTCATCTGTTAGACAAGAAAATGTTATACATTTGGGGCACATCATGAGAATTTGATATCTTAAAACCTCAGAATATAGATGAGTCTACAGATTTGCAATTTATTATCATTTAAAATCATTCTTGATATTCAATTGCATATACTTGGATAGTGCATGTACAATATTACTGAGATCAGAACGGATGTTGTTCATTTTGTTAAGGTCAGACATTCTATATTTGAAGTCACAGTTTACTGGTGGAGTCGAGGATACTGTGACTGAGATGCTGGGTTCAAAATCCATGTTAGGTTTCATCATGTTCTTTCCTTTATGAACCTACTTAGTTGAAAGTGACGTACTTACTGGGTTCAACATACAGTTGTACAGATGCATCATCCCCATGTTGACTCGCTCCCTTTCTGAGAAATTGTCGACAGGTGTATAGTCCAGTATCCTCAGGTGTGAAATTATGAACCACCAGAGAGCAGTTGGTGTCCACACTCAGTCTCTGTGCTCTGTCAGAGTCCTTTTTTATGACTCCATGGATAACCAGCTCAGTGCTCTCAAAGATCCATGTTGTAGAGGAGCAGTTTGGGTAAACCACATTCTTACATGGCAGAGTGATGTTTCCTCCTACTTTGTAGTGGAAAGGGTTTCCATCTGGAGAGAAATACATTTCAGGAATGGTGAAATACACGGTTTCACTTTGTAAAATTATGAAGATAACATCATCTTTTATCTTTCTGTTTGATGTCATGTTAAACACAAACATGATTTGTACACGGATGCTCATAACCCTAAATCTATCTTGAATGTAAAGTTCAACGTAAATTACATTTGGAGTATGATTAAAAATCTCTATGTGAATCTCTCTTGTAAATTAAACTCTAAACATTGTCTTCATCTTTTCCACATACATTCATTCCTCAATAATTCAATAATTATGGATGGTCCAGAGTCCAGATATTCTGCATTGTAAAATAAGATTGACTCAGGTTGTGATGCATTTAAAAGTAAACTAAATTATAGACTAATCTGTGTGCTGTTTTACCTGCTATGTGGAATCCAGTGGTCACAAATAATCCCAAAACAGCAAGACTAACCATAGTTCTTCTCTTCACAATCAACTCTCTCGTACTCTTTTCAGACAGATAAGGTGGATCTACTTTGGCTTGATGATTTGGTTTCTTTTTGTCTATATATATCTGCCGATCTTAACCAAAAAGGAAATGGCCTCACTTCTACATTTACATTTAGTCATTACAGACACTCTTCTTCAAAGTGACTTCTGAGAGAATGAGGAAATGTGAATACGTCATTCTTTAGTCTCTTAAGAAGTTGTCACAGTAAAACCAATTCCCTACAAATCCCAAATTGATAAATTTGATAAATTTGGTACCAAGATCCATATCTACATGCTTTTGGTGTACTTGTGCACAGGTCAAAAGTTTTGGAACCCCCATATTTTTACAGTTTTTCTGGAAATGTATATAGTTCAAGTCCAATAAATAACCCGCAATATTAAAATAGCAATCAGTAGATTGCCAAGCATAAAAATATTATATTTACATTCATTAATTTAGCTTTTATCCAAAGACTTCAAAGAGAGAGCTTTACAAAAGAGCATCAGTCACTGATCATAACAAAGTGATAGACCCCGAACATATCGGGTTTATAGATAATGAAACCAAGAAGTGCCAAGGGAAGAGACATGAGAGGATTCAGCTGAACAAGTTACAATTATAAGGCAAGCATCTCCAACAGGCAGTGGTGTACCTGTAAGAAGCAAACAATAAAGCCAGAACAATAGCAACAACAGTAGATCATCTGGCTGCGAGTATTAAAAAGCCTACTTAAAAGGTATATAAATATATAAAATGTTTCCAGTTGTTCTATCAATTTACACAGTTCAGTTACTATATATATATACTGTATATACATATTTATATGTATATATATATATAATTATGATTACCAAAACTGACAAATTACATACATTTCCGAATGATCCAAAAGGCTGTTTTCCAAACGATCAGAAAAGCTGTCATGGATTTGAAATGTACACACTCTTCTGCAGCAATGAAAGCAATTCAATATAATTGAGATTGCGCTGAGTTAACTGTAAGACAAGGATGTGATTACATAATCTAATAGAGTTCTAATATTTAATGTCCCTGTAATATCTAAAGGGGCAGAAAGAAAAGATATGTCTTCTGTAGCATCACAGTATCACTGAGAAACATTATTTAAACCTTTAAACTACTAAATAATGTGGCTATAGTCCTCCAATTCAGACCAATAGGAAATCCCTACTGGCACTGCTGCCTTCACCTTTGACCCCTAGAGCCTCTGCGTCAGGTTTGTAATTGGTGTAAGGCCCAAGGATAGATTGGATGTGAAGTGTGGACCAATCTCATTAGAAAGGAGATTATGGCGACATCGATGTACCTCAGCAAGAGTGAGGTCATGATGGTTTGTGTTGATTTACCTGGAATACATTTATGATAGAGGCTTAGTCTAGACACGCACCAAGCCAAGTTTCAAAGTTGATGACCTACCTTGAAACAGTTGAGAAGCTCTTTCACACTGTTAAAGGGGTTTAAAAGGCCACTGCATAAACTGTTAGAAGTGAATGAAACACAGATCAAGGTGTCGCAGTGAAAGGCAGAAAGTCCCCAGACCGAAACACAGGCTGACATCTTGGTTATGCTGGGCCTCTTGTGGTTGTACAAACCCAACCCATTTCCTCCACAATGTCGTTTACTCTCATAACATAATATGGATGCCATCAATCCACAAACTAACTACAATCCGGCCCCTTGGACTAGTGAAAATACATTGACAAGTTAATGCCAGAGAAGTCATCGCAAAAAAACGCTGCTCCTGTTTGCTTTCTCACCCATCTCAGGAAGAAGAGGGGCTTTTTCCAGAAGAGTTTTTCCTTGTCTTCTTTTATGTTTGGATATAGATGGTGATCTGTATCTGTAAAGAACTCTGTGACATTTCTTGTATTGTTTGTGTTTGAATGATGCCATAAAAAAATGTGCCAAAGGATTTAAAATGAACAAAAGATTAGATTTTCTACAACATTTTAAAAACTCTTGTTATTTTATTAAGGCTGCCCTTTTGTGTCCTGTGTGGGCAGAGGCACAAGAAAATTGTCAACTGTTCTACAGTATGAGAGATACGTCTAAATTGAAGGTCTTAAGACAGACATCTTACATCCATGTTCAGTCCAACTACACAACAATGGATACTGTCCATGAAATAAATAGCTGTAAAAGCTGAATAGAACTCCTCTTTCAAGTCTATGACTATGTGATGTCTAAACTTTGCAGAAGAATAACTGATTTGCAGAGTTCTTGCACAAGAGAGACTCCTGTCCAGCTAAGGTCAAGAGGTCCACAGAGTGAGACTTGGCGATATACAAATTTAGAGAGGTCAAGTCCAAGAGACTCATCTTATAAATAACACAACAGTTGAAGGCAACTCAAATTTGCTGTTGTTATTTCTGTCTGCTGAGTTAAACGTCTCTAAATATTTATATCCACAAACTGTCACGCATGTGTCTCAAACGGAACATGTTAGCTACATGTCAATGTACTAATCTAAGCAGCCATAGTTCTTCTTAGGCCAAGTGAATGTCCAATTCCATTGCTGAGTATGGCACAAGGACAGAGTTAGCAAAAATACGTTTTCAGACAGACCTTCCAGCATAATTTCAGAAGAGGCAGATATTCAGTCGTATTCAAGCACTCCCAGGGCCTTTACTTTAGTTCAAAGTTTGACAGTTCTTCTGTTTGAGTTGAAATTCCTCCTCTTGCATAGTTGTAAGCCTACTCAGACACATCTGTCATCGGATGTAGCTGCTAATTGTCAATGAATCCAATTCCTTGTTCACTTCTGGTCAGTTGAACAGTGTTGGGCGATGTTAGCTGGCCACAGGAATCTGACGAGTTGGCACCTCTTGCTGGGCAACACTGGGAACGTTGATGTTAGGGTCATCGTCTACCTGGTAGCACTTGCCGAGGTTCTTGATAATATTGAAGTTGGAGCGGGCTGTCTCGGCGATGCTGTTCTCCAGGAGCCAGCCATCCGACTCCGAGTCCAGATCACCCAGCAGTAGAAGGTTCTCCATGGCTGTCTGGAGGTAACGCACCCCTGTTAAAACCAAAAGCTGTTTGGGAAGAGATGGAAGGAAACTAATTTGAATGGTCATTGAATTAAACAATCGCAACAATAGCAAAGAAATCTGCATCAAATTCCGTCAAAGCAAAGCTTTGAAAGGAGAAGAAATCCCACCTCGAACAGCCAGATGATGAGCACGGTGCAGCCAATGGACTGCATGATGTTGGTGTAGTGGTCGAGCAGGGCCTGGTGGCAGCCTCTCTTCCACAGGTTGCGCTCCTCGGTCTGGTAGTCGTAGTTGTAGTGGGCAGAGTTGTTGGTGACCTGCTGCTGGATGCAGGGTCTCGGAGAGTAGGTGTTGCAGCAGCTGAAAGGGACCCCGTCCATGAGGTACTTCCCCTCCACGTTGCTCCTGAAACGGCTGGAGCAGAGGGAGGTGGAGGGGTGGCGACAACATGGGTAATAAGGTTTTATGAATACAGGTTCTGGGGTGGAATTTGGGGTGGAATTGGAAACACAAGGGCCTACTACCTCTCTGGGTCTACAGCCATGTAACCCTTATCCAGTGAGCCTCTCATGTGGCCTTCGAATTCACTCATCAATCCTATGTTGCATGCAATGAAATGCATGGACTCCATGGGCAATAGTTACCAGAAATTTCTGTCGTAACTAGCCATCTTAAACATCAAATTATGATTATGAACAGTTTTCATTAGCTAGTAACGACTAAATATCACAGCAGATATGATACCCAGACCATGAAGAGGTAGAACACAGGCTGTACTGTAACTTCTATGCACTTACTCTGAGACTTCACTACTGGTCATATCCAGGTAGCGATTGCTGATCCACTGGATGTGGAACCAATCACGGTAACCCACATTTCCGCAACACTGGAACTGGATTTGCAACATGTCCACGGTGCGCTTGAGGTAACATCGCCCTGGGGTGTCTGTGTCTTTGTAGTAACGCATGGCATCGCGCAGCCCTTGAAACAGCGACTCCTCCAGTTCGTTATGCATGGTGTAGCACATGAGGGCCCCTACGAGGATGCAGAAGGTGAAGAAGAAGGTGCACACGATGTACGGAAGCATCAAGATCTTCCAGCGCAGGAACTTGGTGGTGTCGACACAGTCGTAGCAGATCTTGCCGCCCAGGAAGTTAATGCAGCAGGCCACGAGGCCTGTAGCAATGAGCATGTTGGGTACAGAGTGGATTTCACGGTCCGACATCAGTTCCCGACGCTTTTGAATCTCTATTTTGAGAAAAAGACCCAGGCTGAAGAGGATAATGCCTGTTACCACAGAAATCCAGTTGAGTACCCACAAGACCTGAGCCAGCTTGCCTCGATCGGTCTTGGTAAATGTCACCTTTAGGACGGCCATTTTGTCCGGTTGTTTTTATTGATGGTTTGTTTCTTTCTCATTCAGGGATATGATTCTGAAAGTTCAGTGTGAGGATTAAGGAGGTTAGGACGGAAGGTGAATATTTAAAGGGTGTTACGGCTGAAGGACAGACTGGTAGACAGAGCAAGAATAAATGTGTCGCTGTTTTCTGAAAGACTTCATAAGCAGCTTAGCAGATGTATTTTTGTACTCCTGGTTAGTGTCCTTAACCATGTTAGAGTTCAGGCCCTGAAAGAAAGAAGGAGAAACAAGGACAAAGTTATTAGTTTCCACTAGAAGTCCTCATTATATTAACATGGTTGGTTTACAGCACTGAATGAATGCAGCTATTTAGAGCTAATTTAATTAATCAAACGATAGCAATAATTTAAATAGGTCATATATAACTGATAAATCCTGCAATATATATTTTCAAAGTATATCTTTATGCTACTTTACGTGATATATTTACGCTGTATGTGTACTGTGACCATGAATAATGTGGATGTTATTTCTTCATTTATACAAAACCACATAATTTCATTATTAAACTATCTGTATTTCAATGATTAAGTCAGCTGACAAAAGACATAGTTCTGCTTCGTACTGCATAGTACAAGATCGATCAGATCTGAAAACCTGTACCCCCACCAAGCAGCTGTGGTAGAAAGGACGTCCTGTAGTCTTACCTGTGATGCTGTCACATGGTCAGTATATAAGGCACTTGGAACATCTTATCGCCGATGGAAAACTTTGATATTCCCTTATTCCAAAAGTCATCTTCAGTGAAGGTATTGGCAAGAACATGGTAACTGTGTCAACATGGAGGAGCTAAGGGTGGAGTGTCTCCTCTTTACAATCCTGCCCCACCATCGTCCAGTAAAGTCCTAATCCCCTTATCATTTGTAAACCCCATAAGCTCAAGAATCCTTGCTTCTAACCACCTGGCTCAAACAACAGGCAGGCGATAGCATGAGCCCAGGTTTCCTTCACATCAATCAAGTCACCAACAACATTTTTGTTGATCACTTGTAATCTCTGCAAAATCAATTAAATTAAATCATTAAGCTCAAGCGATTAAAGCATGTCTCCATGGTGCATTCACAGAGAAATCACACTAGCAGCATGAACTACAACACTATCTATAGTACTGTAAGTAGCTGCGTTTCTCCTTTGACAATGAACACAAGGTGGCAACAGTTCCTTGTTGGCAGGCAGCAAATGCTGATGTAAACTCTGGATAGCCTTTGACTGACTGTACTTTCCAGGTCCATCTCAAAATAGCAAGTGGCTCTCTACTGCCACTAGGTCAATGAGGTTGAATGAGTCATAGGATTGGCCTCCAAACCGACCGAACATGCTTAATTTGGTGATTTAAAACCACTAATTTGGTTGCCAAATCACAAGTTTTGTATTTTTTATTGAAGGCAACAATGTTAACTCATGATGGCATACATGTTGGTCTGTACTTGGTAAACAGAATGTACTGAATCTGTTTTCAACCATAGGGTATTGTGAGAAATGACTCATTTGTACATTTGAACCTGCAGTAAATATTGTCAGTAATTAGGAAGATGCAACAGCTTAAGGAAAGTGTTGTGAAAAGTATTAGTTGTTTTTTGGAAAAGCACCCATACAACCAATTTAACCCAAAATGGTTTTGGGTGATAAAATCTGAATGATGTTCTCTGTGATTCATGATGAATCCCTGAAGGAAATTATCTGCGCTGCACAAGGAGGTTTCCAGCCTCGCATCTCTGACGCTGAGCAAAGCAGCTTCCCATGGCTGCTGAGCAGAGGCGCAATGGCCCTTGACAATTTTCTTTTCGGTCAGTGCATCCTTTATTTTCTAGCTTTTTTATTTGGCTTTACCTGTGTTGTACCGCTATCGGAAAACAGCGATGATTTTCAGGGGAAATGCATTCTGTTCACCGAGGGAATGTGGCAGGATGAAAACATGACAGTGGGAAAGCAGCGCTTCATGATCCGGGAATGGGCATCAGGATCCTCCTGCCGGTTTATCACTTTCGTCGGCATCCTCTCCCTCATTCTCTCTGCTATTCAAGCATGGCGGACGTGTTTCTATCTTTGTAAAGGCCACGACGAGTGGGTGAAGCGATACAATTTGAAACACCATCTTTATTACGTTTATCTATGAAGCATATTCCGTACAGAAAGCAACTCGTCAGATGGAGACGACACATGCTTGGGCATCCTAATATGACTCATTACTTGATTAATGCACATCATGCATTTTACGGCTCATGATGTTTATTTTGTCGCCTACATCACAGTTAAATAGAAAGCCTTCTATCGGAAATTGCTTTCAAAACTGTAAACCCAATCGTACCATTACGTTTCATTTATGATGTATTTCTGTCATCCTCAAAACATGTGTTGCTTTTGTCATATCAGTTGTATATGTCATATTTGTTCTACTTAAGAGTCACTATCATTCTTGATTTTACTAGCAACCACTGAACCTGTAATATAATTTAGTGCCATTGCCTTCCATGAAAAAAGGGCAATTACTGTTTGCCCTGAAAATGTACACTATAGTAATCTTTGAACTGTGAAAGTACAGTAAGGTTTAATACCACTTAGGTTGATTTTGGTGTAGTGCAGAAAGAAACACGTTGTTTATTCTTTGCAACTTGTCTGAATTGCTCTCTTTACCTCTTTTCAGTACCTTCTTCCATGCCTTCCTGAACTTGCTGTTGAGCTTGCTGCTTGTGTTCTTGGTGTTCCTGGCCAGCACTGTCACCAGTGTGGGCTTTGCCTCCTGGTGTGATGCTGTCACAGAACAGGGATCCATGCCCAGCAGGTGGGATATTGTGGAAATGCCAGATCTCCTCTGACTGTTATAAAATATCTGTAAAGTAGAAGGTTTGAGTCTCATGTGGCAGGTTGACAGTTTGTAGTTTTTTCTCTGTAGCTGGGAGGATCTGCAGGACACTGATCTGGAACTCGGTGTAGATAACTCCTCTTTTTATGATCAGTTTGCCATTGCACAGGTAACAGTGCACATTTGCACTTCACAGCACCGACATATTGATGTCCAGTACAAAACCTATAACATTTTAATACTTTTTGTCAAACAGTATTTAGTATTTAATTATTTAGTGTTGAAAGTACTAGAATACGTGATTTCTCACTCTCTTCTTTCACTAGTTTGGCCTGTGGTCAGCTTGGTTGACATGGCTAGCCATCACAGTCATGGCCTTCCTTAAAGTTTACCAGAACCACCGTCAAGAGGACCTCCTGGAGAGTCTGGTCCATGAGAAGGAGCTGCTGCTAGGCAGGGGTTCTCCTCGCAGGGCCTCTGGATCTGACGAACACATTGGAATGATCTAGCATGAATACATCTTGGACTACGAAGAGGTGAACATGCTAAGGCTAATCTTCTTATCAGACATTGAGTATACACACTTTGACCCAATATAATTAGATAAAGTATATAGACCTTTTGACACAGTTCCACGTATTATTTGGCTGGGTGCCATTTATTTCTAAATAAAAAGTAAATACAAAAGTGTTCTCTACCTTTAAGGTGCGACCATACATCATGTATATGGTTTACATGTATACGTAAGTGCATAAGTGATATATACAATTTGTATTATTGAAACGAGATACTTAATTAATTGTGTTGTACTTTTAAGGTTAAGCCAAAGCACATGTCAAGCATTGTTTACTTTCTACTTAACATTCCCTATGTACAACACAGTTGCTTTAGAAGAAGTTCCTAGGGAATCGCCATGACAATGCCCAGTCCAGTCCAAGGCGTCCTGTCCTCTGGTACATAAACAACAACACTGCCAGAGCTAACAGTAGTAAGACTGAGTAACTCAGCAGAGACACAAATGGTCTTCTGCTCGGACTGTAAAACTCTGGAGAAAAAGAGAGAGAGAGAGAGAGAGAGAGAGAGAAAGAGAGAGAGAGAGAGAGATGGAAGAGTTCTGTTTTAGAAACTACTGTGCATGACGAATGATGATCACAGATTCAGTAGAGAGCTGTGCGACGTTTACTTTGATGTTTTCATCATTTAGAAGACCTGACATGTCATTCTATTTCAGTTATGAATGCACACACACACACATACGATCGAAAAAGAAGAATATCCTGAAAAGAATGTCTTTCTGTGGAGGAATTTAGTTTACCATGCACAGTGACTTCAGGATCCTGGAAATGGACCCTTCGTTTGTGCATGGTTCCCATGTCTGTGCTACATTGACTTGAATTTCTTCTTAGTATCGAGTGTGGTAACTCAAATGTTGGCCTACTGACCTCCACCTTCAGGAGATAAGAAAAACCCTATAACATTTGAGGTACTGAGACTATCCCTACAAAGCAATCAATACAATAAAAATACTCAGCAAAACAACATAAAAATCATCAACATGCTATTGAATAAAATACAGTAGTTTCTCACCATGTGTGTTTTTGCTTCCTTTAAGCGATGGGGGCCTTCAGAGTGGTGCAGTTGTTGGCCCCCTTGGCCAAACTCTGCATTCCTGGGTGACTGTCCCAGAGCTGCTGTATCTGTCAACATGGACAGGTTGACCAGAAGTCTCTGGGGGAAAACAGAAGAGCAACATGTTCAGGCTACTGCTCCTTATTCTCTGTTCCTTATCAGGCATTCATGATTACAGTTAGGTTGATTCAGGGTTGACATGATTGTTTTTCCGCTCATACAAACGAAAAAGGGTTTCACAATGAAATGATAACAATGCAGATCAAACAAACGTCACACAATCCTTTAAACAATTTCATTTTCATTTTGTCGAATCCTCTTAGAATTCTATCAAAACAACGTCCTTGGCAAGACAGTAAATTGCTCATGTGTTATACGTATAGAAATGATCCCTTATAGTCCCCTAATGGGGAAAATTCAGAGGCGCACACATTTATTCAATGCATTGGCCAGGATTCGAACCCCCACCGGGATTGAAACCCAGGCTTTCTGCACATGGTAGGCAAGAATCCTACCACTGAACCACCGGTGTATAAAATAGTTGGCGTGTATCCATTATCAAGCTGTTGATATAATATTTTCCTTGTAGGTAAATATAAATGTACTGTAACTCTCCACTTAAACGAAGAGTTAGTTAGTTTACAAGTCTTATGAACAGGTTCAGATATAAGGATTATTTGTTAACATGAAATGCAAGCATGAACATGAGAGAACAATTACCAAATGATCTTTTGGAAATGCATGCTGCTTATCCCGAGAGTTCACAGTGATAGCCGTGATTGTCGACCGTACATGCAAAGCTTACCTTAAAGTAATGTTGAAACACAAACATCCATAAAATGTAAACCAGAAAGCAAAAGATGTGCACACTGTCTCCTAGAGCAGAAGTAGTACAACACAACCCCCCCCCCCCCTTTTTTTTATTAAGATTGGCACTTTGACAAACTGTCTACGCACACAAGCACTGTCCTAAATGCACTAACACCCACACATACACTCACACACAAACATCCCACCATCCTGGCTTTTATAAGTGACAAATTACAGTTGATATCTAGAAGCTAAAGCGTGGTCTAAGTGTGTAAATAGAATTAAACCCAACGTAAACATTTACTGTGCAACATCTCCTTCTGAGAAGACTTGAACTTGTTATTTATGGCTCTTCATGGCTGTTGTTAAATATCGTGCGTCACATTCTCTCTGTCACTTTATCTTACGTAACCCTTGATAGTCTAGCACAGCAACATTGAGATACACTATAAGTACGCACTCAAGAATAGGACTGTTAGAATGGTTATGTGTCAGTGCTGAGAGGCTATTAATAAACCGTTGTGAAACGCTTTATTAAGTTTGTATCAACTACTATGTTACTCTCTGGCAAGACATTTACATTTATTCATTTAGCAGATGCTTTTATCCAAAGCGACTTACAAGAGAGAGCTTTTACAAAGAGCATCGGTCACTGAGCATATCAACGTGATGTGGGGCTTTTAGATCGTGAAACATACATCGTGAGAACCAAGTGCCAAGGGAAGAGATGTAAGAGCATTACACAACGATTGCATCAACACATAAGGATTGCAAACAATAATGCAAGAAAGCAAAAACGCTGGTGAGTCACCACATGGGGACCGACAAGTACTTCTGAGAAATATCAGACTATATTTCTAAGTACCATACTATTCCTAAGTGCCATTAAATTCTTGGAATAAGTGAGTTCTTTTGAAGGTGAATAGGCAGTCTGTGCTTCTGATGGAGGAGGGGAATTGATTCCACCATTGGGGAGCCAGGCAGTGGAAGAGTTTATGTTGGGCTCTGGTGCTCTTAAGGGTGGGGACCACTAGACGGTTGTTAGCAGACGACCGTAGGTGGCGGGCGGGGGTATAAGGCCGGAAGAGAGAGTTGATATATCTTGGGGCAGTCCTGTTTACTGCTCAATACCTACAGAAACAACATTATAGTTACACAGGAACTTCTACATAGTCACTTCATCATGGTTTAGTATAAAATCTGGTGTGAAGGAGGTAGCCTACTCACCTATTGACACCCCTCTCCTACACTGTGCCTTCTTACACTTTGGTAATTAGATGACATGACACCCTAAAACCATTAATTACATAGTGTTCTCAGTGTAATCTCAGAGGTAATCTCATTGTAAAGATTCAGTACTAATCTATCTTCGTTATGTTATTTCAAGGTCAGACCCAATGTCATGTTTTCTTTTTATGAATTTGAATAAGTTGTACAAACATCCATGGTATGTCTGTTCAATGCATTTTCAATTATTTGATATGGCCATTATAGCTATTAAGCAAACTCATACACAGGTTAATGGGTTCACAACAGGTCAATGCTAATCATTCGTTCAGTATGACTGCTTTCTATCATCCAGTCTCAATCCGTCTTCACTGATTCACCTTCTTCAAACTGAAATACTGAGCAATGACCACAAGAGGGCGACATAATCTTATTTATGAGGCTTGGTCACGTTTTACCTTTCAGACATATACAATACAACTTACTAGATCCTATCCAATTTCTGCACTTTTTCTTTTAGCATTTGTAAGTCAATCATCATAGATATCTAGATCGGAAGCTTGATATACATCTAAGTTTAAAAATGCGCATACATTTGTAGTCAACACAGGGGGTGGTCTGTAGTGAAAAATTTACTTTCTGAAGATACTGTAGCCATGCTCATGAATACAAAGGTCCCCAGTAAATCTGTTTTATGGAGCTATCTCATACATTTATGTATAGGAGGGATAAAGGAACATCTCAAATATCTAAGTCGATAAGGAAAAGGTCAGCAAGTTTCCCAAATCTTTGAACTTAAATTAAGTTCAGGAAAAAAGGGAAATGATCAAGGCAATGACATTAAATGTTTTCATGGTCCGTAATGTGCATCATAGGAAGTCAGGTGCTCGAGCTGGTAATCAGAAGGTTCCCGATCTGAATCTCAACCATGCCAATATAATGTTGTCTCCTTGGGCAAGGCACTTCACCCTACTTGACTCAGTAGAATGTCCCTGTACTTGCTTTAAGTCACTCTGGATAAGAGCATCTGCAAAATGACTAAAGGTAATGTAAATGTCAATCCTATCATCAGCATGCCAACAACATCCTACACACCCTAATATTAGATACATTGCAGGCCTTGTCACAACTTTGTCACAGTGATGTGGGCCTATGGGAATGCTTACATAGAAAAACGTGTAGAAAACATGTAATACACATTCCCACCCTACATGTCGTTCATTAGCAGTACTGTGATGGATGGACTGCCATACTGAGCTAAGCTGTCACAGATGCACGCAGCCTTGACGAGTTCCTTGTTTTCAGACATGCTCAGCACTTCCTGTGAGGAAAGGACTGTCGCACACCTCTTAACCCACTCTAACTCTCAATGAACACTGAGGTGCCTATCTCAGGTATCAGATTCTGTATGATTGTTGTACCTAAGCACCATTCACAATGACATCACATTATCTTCAACTATTAAGATATTCAAGATGTTTGAAATATCTTACATTACAAGTATGCCACAGAAAACATTGGCCATTTCTGTGAAAACTGGGCCACAAGGACGGCCATCAAGACACCAGGAAGATACTTTTTGGTTCTTTGGTGAAACAAGACATTAAAGTTCTGACAGATTGAGACTTCCAGACTGAATAAAACTTTGAGTTCGACCCACGTTTACGTTGACTATAAATTTTCTTCCAACCTCATTGTTCTTGCACATACTAAAATAAGTCTAGTCTAGTGTCCCAGAACTAAGGCTAGAAAAGTGGGTTTGCATTTTTGGGGCGTTAGTAGTGACTGCTGTTTTTGGGCGAGTCTTTGTCCTACTTATGTCAAATGGCTGCACTAGTTCAGCGAGTCCTGGGATGTAGGGTTAAGATGACACGGGCTAATAATTCACCAATCGTAAATCATCCAAGAAAGAGAAAGAAACAAAGTGACTGTCTGAGATTTACAACCCTTAAGTTTTATTATCATTCCTGGCAAGGAGGGTTCACTCTGTTGTGACATCTGGAAGATTCCGTGTTACTAAGTAGGTCGTTGAGTTTTGGATGCTGGCAAAACAGATCCCATTGTCAGGGTTAACCAGGACTATCCACACCCTTTACTGTAAACGCACGTTGGAAGGTGTGGCTCTCACCCTGAAGCCTAACCACAGCAAAGAGTGATTTATGGTCTCGAAGATATTATCAAAAAAGGCACGTTAACGTGACATTACTTAGTGGAATGTTGAACTCATCTTTATGGTTTAATTATTTAGAGGAAGGATGTGCTCAAGTGTGGGAAAGTCAACAGTACTTCTTAAGGTTAGATATGTAGTGTACATGTATAAGCTCAACATGGGGCCTCAAATGGTAAAAAAAGAAAATACAGTACAAAAACCAATAGTATCACTATTTTTGTGGTAAAGATGTGTGGCTGCTGTTTTACCATCTTTCAGTATTAAGACAGTTTCACATTAGTTACTTAATCTGGATTGAAGAAAATGGACTACAATGAGTGCAAAAATGAACATTATATGAAATACATTGAAAATATATCTGATTTTAAAATGGACATATAAAAGGGTTAAATTTAGCTGTTAACAAAGGAACCGAATTCCAAATGTCTGCATATTTTCCGTCCACCATCCAGAAAACTGAACCTCACGCACTTTGATGTTTGGAATCTTAGAAGTGTGTTCGCATGAATGCACACAGTAACTGATGTAAATGGGAATCCCATGTGCTGGCTAGATGTAGCACAATCTTTTCTACAAACACAATTGTGTCTTTAAACAGAAGAGTAGAGTGTCATGAGATACATAAATATCACACATAAATCATTGCTGTATTTGACAACCGGAGGATTGAACTGGTTATTCTGTCTGAATCCAACAAGCTGGAAGATAGCTGAGGGTGTATCTGTATACACTGTATATGAACCTTGGATTTACCAGCTCTACATCTTGCCAGAATAACTGTCAATATGGCTGATATTTTTGTCCAGGTATAACATCAAATGATTGGCCAGTGTCCAAAAGGCTGATATTTAGTATATGAGTACCATTCATCAGCTCTGATTAGTGACATGCCAAAATATCCCAGTAGGGGGAGATGGTCACTTACTACCATTAAGCGTATCATTAAAAGTGATGCCATGTCTTAAGAAACCATAGTCGACTTCTTCTTCAGTAGAAATGTCTATCCATAATTCATTTTCTTCTCAATGCTCGTCTCTGCTGCTGCTTTGAATCACCCCTTACAATTGAAGTCACCCTATTACAGATTAGTTCCAAGAAGCAGATGCGAAGAAAAACCAGACAAACCGGACCGGACTTATGGCAGAGTTAAAGCCTGATATATTGCAAGGCAGTTCTAAATTGATTTTGCGTGGCAGATGGTGCTTGCGAACAATAATGTACATGGCACCACGTGTCATGTATCAGACAGGGTTTTTATTTTTCATGAGGTTGGGGTGACTGAAACTCTATTAAAGAGATAACAGATGGCGACAAAATTGTGGAATAACATTAAGGCACACTGGCTAGTATGACTGACAGAACTTCAATATTCAGCATCCACCCAGTTCTCCTTGAGGCAATTGTTAACCTGTTGCTTATTGTGGCATGTCAACAGCTTTGGTAGAGCTCACAGAGTAGTTACCAATCAAGAGCATTCAATGACAAAGCATCAATGGTATTTTTGAATGAGATTTTTTGTTACTGGTTGGTGAGCAGCCAATCAGAATGTTGCTGATTCATGGACCTGTGTCGGCAGGGCAATCAAGAAGTGGATCCAACCTGGAACACAAACAAATCAACATGTGAACATCATGTGGGACTGCAAGCCACTCCTGATTATGATGCACTTAAGAAGCCTTAACATTAGTTAGGAGGGTGCTGTTTGTTTATCAGTCACAGACAGATTGGAGACCTGGATTTAAGAGCTCTGTAATTTAGAAGTCACTTCATCCAGTGTCGGTGGAGTTGAATCAAATTCTTCACACTCCTCTCCTTAGAAGGTCAATTGCTCCAAAAAGAAGTATGAAATGACCTGTATGATAGCTCGATAGGAGCCCGCTACCAAATCCAACACAGGTTTTAATGAAGACTCCACCACTGGAATAAAGCCTGACTGTGCTTCAGAACTTCAAGGCTTCGCTGATGTTTTTCATGAGAGTCCCTTCTGGAAAAGACACATGATAAAACCGACGGTGCCATGACTAAAACCCACCGTGTCCATCTTCCATTGATGCCGCACAGAGAAGCATCTCCTTTCATTTGTTAATGGCATCTTCCGTTTTATAATCCGTTCATGCGGCGAGGCTTTTGAAATGTCAACGTTTGGGTCCAGGGGTTTGAATTGGTGCCATTAACAAGGGATGAATCACATGGCAGTGCTGGAGGACGAGCACTCAGGGAGGAGGAGGTGTCAAATGTCCTTAAGGCTCGTGGTTAACGGAATATTTATATATTTCTATAAACTCTTGTCATTTGGCTATAGAAGGAAACACAAGGAGGGAGCACAAGAACATCTGAAAGATGAGTTCTGCTCTGGATTTACCTTGGTGATCAAATGAAGGATGAAACTGAAGAAAGTTTCTTGAGAAAACAACTTCTGGAACGCATACAGTTATATAATATAAATGGACAATAAACAGTTCATCAATAAAAATGGTCTCGCTCATTTACAGTTAGTAGACGCTCTTATCCAGAGCGACTTATAGCTAGTACAGGGACACAGTGTAACATAGCCACAGCCGGGAATCAAACTCGCAAACTTCCGATTCATGAGCCCAACGACTTAACCGTTGAGCCACCTGATTCCCCCTTCCCCTGGTTTATTTATTCCCTAGCTTTCTTCTGACAATTTATGTCTGTCCAGTAAAGATAAAAAGTTAAAGGAGTTATTTGAAAACACAGACGCTGGGCTGTCCCCAGGTGGTTCTGTCCAAGGATCAGAGGAATCAGAGACTGCTTTTGAACAGACAGATGCCTGATCGATATCATGTTTACCAAAGACACACTTAAAAAACACCCTGCTGTACTCATTCAACAGAAGTTTTTTTTTTCATTCTTTTTGACAAAGGGATGAGTCAAGGGACTGTTGAAGGAATACTTTGACAGTCTTCAAATTCGATTTCAAGGTTCTCCTTAACTTTATTTCTTCCGATACAATTCATTAAATGTCATATATATATATTTAATGGGAAATATGCAAAGTCTAAGTATATGAGAAGTAGGAAAGCAAACGACATATGGATACACATTGAGCCTACAGAAAACATAGATGTATTACTATTGAATTAAACCAGCTGGTTTCGCTTAAAAACAACCCTCATTCAACCTTTTGATGATGAAGGTAGGATTCAAGATGGCTGCCAGACATGTCCAAACAATGGCCTAGAAAAAATTCCTTTTAGAAAACCAGGCAAAGTCAGGAATGGAACTGTCATTAAGGTAGCGGTCTCTGCCGTGCATAAAAAATGCATTGTACACTTCAGAAAACAAAATCCATTTGTCCAAAAACCTGAATGACCCACAAAGGCTTGATTGACTCTTCCAGTGGTAATTTGCAACCTGTAATTTAAGGCAATTTCAAAGGAACATCATGAAAATTCCCATGTGTACATGGCTAAGTGAGTCAATCCCATCATAGTGTGAGGGGGTTAGATGTTTGCTGGGTAAATTGTAGCGAGATAAATGGACGCACATCACAATGTAGCCATTACAGTTTGAGTGGGCACACGTTACTGCACTACAGGGACAGGAGGAATGGACAGAGGTTAGGATAGCTGCAGAACATATCGTTGTCAACACATCACCAACTGACAGTTGTGACATTGGATGGTTGTTATAGCAACTCAAGTTTGTTACCCATAATTTGTTTCCATGCCTTCATGGGACTTAAACCTCCATTTCTTTTGAAGCTTAGTCATTACTCTTCATATGTAGCATTTACTGTGGTTACTGTGGATAACAATGCATCATCTTCAGGGTTTGACGTTGTATGGCAAGGATGAAGTCAAGGTATACTGTTTACAATCAAAGATACTCCAAAATATCAACAGTTTGTTACTTTACAGCACTTAGAGCAAAAGTGAAGCCAAATGAAAATGGTTTTAAGACAAAGGAAAACTTTTAAACAGCAGATCAAAGCGTAAGTTCAGACATTTAAACACAACTGGACTCTCATTGTTGAATCCAATGTGGAATCCTGACAGTGGAATGTCGCTCAAGAGGAAATGTTAATTAGCAAATGAAGACCAAAACGGACACCAAATGGAAAAGAAATAGTCATTATACCAAAGGACATTTCAAAAGGATATTGTCTAGCATAAACGAAGGTATATAATAAAATAATTGCTTTTCCGCAAGTAATCTTAATGAGATATTTCAATACAACATGGTATATAGGCCACTTCTATAGCTCACATACAAACATCAGCCAAGGATTGCTCTTTTATATAGAACAGTACCAGTAATTGAACATAAAAAAATAGCAGTCAATTAATTAAGTTATTATGATATTTCAAATGTAATAAACTATATAATTATCTTTGCTTAGGAAGCACAGCTCTGTAGACGTACATGGACATTAGGTACACTGACAGTATGTACTGTAGGCACTGCATGTGACTTTTTAAAGGAGCCTTGATCATCCCCCTCCTCCCTCCCTCCTCCCCCCCCCCCTCCCAACAAGTAACTAGTTCATCTAGGTGTGAATAACCCTATTTTCCTTTGTTCATATTTCGACATTGTTTCGAACGATGCAAAGTCTGTCTGATGTTATATTTCACCATCTGTACTTTCTCTCCAAACCAGGAGGAGAAAATCGACCCTGCCTCATCCACTTTGCTCAGCTGTTTCTGTTCCTCCATGAACTTCCGGTATGTTCTTCTGTTTCATCAGGGCTGAACAGCGCTGCTTCATAGTCTGACTGTCTGACTTATCAAACAAATGTACTTCTTTAAGTTTCCGCCATCCGGATCACTTCTAATCTCCACGGTCTTTTGTGTGGAATAACTACCTCAACTCTGCTCACATTTTGCAGCCGTCTGCATCTGATAGCGTGTAGCTTTGAAACAGAGTGTTTGAAGTGTGATAGGGTTATTTCCAGTGCCAGAAAACCGTAAGCTATTACATACAGAGAATGGAGTGATTTTGCGAACCTGTAGGAACACAAAGCACGGACTAAACAAGAGCACTTGGACTGGAGACACACAGACACAGACAGACACACATATTGGTTACACAAACACAAAATTGAACCAACCGTCAGCTAAACCCTTCACAAACACACAGGCAACTGAACAGAATCCCTTTACAAAGAACTGCTGGAAATGGAAAAACCTGATTACATTCTGATTTAAAAAGTGTTTTTATGGTAATTTTACGTTGCGATGAAACGTTTACCTGCAGGCATTTACACATACAACAACTAGAGCTACAATAACCGTGATTGCACCTTCCATTTAAGTGGAAGTGCCATGTTTACGTGGGAGATGAGAGAACCTTATACGTTAGTACATTATCCTGCTAAAGGGTGATACTGGAAGTGCGACCATCATTCCACAGGGATGTCGGAAGACAAAACAAAAAAAAGTGAAAAGATTCAATTTTTTCATACAAAGGAGTTGAAGAGAGATTGCAGTGTTCAAGAGTTCAATGCAGATTACCCTTGGGTGTAAATCCCTTGTGTGTGTGTGTGTATGTGTGTTTGTAACACAGGGTACAAAAAGGGCAAACGCACGGCAACCACCCATCCAGACACCACCAGATTAAATAACTCCAAACTTCGGAAAAATAGCACTCAAACCCCTAACAAATAAAATAAATACTAATAAAAAACTAATAAACCCACTGTCTCCTGGAAGAAAAAAAAAACGGTATACTGTTACGCGGGCAAAAGGTTATAATTTAATTGGATATGAATTATATATTAGATTGTGGGCATACAGTATTGGTGGGTGGTGGAGGGGTCACAAGACCCACAATATTGCTCAGCAAATCTCATGGGAGTCTCACAGGGTGATATAATGAGAATGCGACCGAGGTATAGAATTCCAACATAGCAGACCCTCTTACAGTGTCAGGCAAACCCCATGAAAATGAAGGAACTGGATCCTGTCTGGAATAGGATGTTATCCGAGCAGGAGAGCAGATAATTGGACCACGGGAAATGCGACAGCAGGTCATTGGAACATTGTTCTGCTCTCAGGACCATGTGTGGTCAGCTGTGATTGGATACTGACTTGGAGAAAGGCAGCTTAGCAACATGTCACTTCTGCCTAGACTTGGATTTTTGCGAGACAGAAGTATGGATGCGACCATTCCGAGATTCCCTCCATCACAGAACCTTGAATGGAGGCGTGTCAGCCGAGTAAAGTCAGCCATTGGTATTCTGGTGCCTCATCTCAGTTCGGAGTGCAGTGGTAGTGAATCAGGGTGGTAATGCAGGTCTTGTCTGCGTTTGCATTATCACCAAGCGGATGGCTAGTCCTCTGGTCACCTTGACTGTGGCTTGAAACCACTAGCCTTGTACTGTTTCCTAGGCAGTACAAGCCCCCCCCCCACTCACCCCCCCATGCCCCCTCCCTCCTCCCCCTCTCCCCCACACACCGTTTTTTCTTTTCAAGGCTAGGAAATATACCACTATTAAATCTTGCAACGTTAATGGCACTGTTGTGAGCACTAACCATCCATTTTGTTGTTTTGTCACCAAGCTTTTTATGGGCGTTTCTTTTTCTTTTCTATTTCTATTCAGCTTCAGACTCGGGAGTGTGAATCTGTACGCTGCTGTGTACATTGTGCTACTGTTTGCACTTTGCTGTGGATATTGTACGGCGTAGCCGTGCTGTGGAACATCTACTCAGTAAAGCTCACCGTTATATTTGTCTTGTTGTCTTTTTTAATATCAGACTGGTCTTTACGGGGGGGTTTCATGGTTATCTCGTTGACGAGTTCATTAAGTGCATTAAAATATATTTCATAAGACTCGGAGCAAACCGCTGTTCTCGTCATTGTCTTGACAGTGGGTCAGACCTGCTCTTCACGCTGTCTGAACCGTTCACAAGTTTTACTCTCTAAAGTGAAAGCAGAGACTATCAGACGAAAAGAAACAGTCCCATCACAAGCCCGTCAAGACGAACAAACTCCAAACACTGAACGATGAGGAAAGCATATTTTCCATGGCGATCAAACTCACCATCTCATTGACATCTTCACGGCCCCCTTATGCTTTAATTCAACAGTTCTGACGTGAAAGACATCAGGGTCTGAGTGACCGACTGATAATGAAAACAGCAATTCAAATACCAGCGGGCTGTTTGGCTCCGGGCAGAGAGGGCCCCATCTCACCCTGACCCCCAATTACAGCTGCATCAATGATTCAAGTCGATCACACTTCCAGAACGCCTGTCTCAAGACACATCCGTCCATTATAGCTTTGATCAGGATTTCAGTTTATTAACTAAATAAATCCTCTATCACTAACATACCATGGCTCTTCCACCGAGTCAAACATTTGGACAGCGTTGCTCTTGTTCACAGTAGTGTCCAAGGTTGCCCTGGCAACGCCTTAGACAGTGGCCTGCCTGGTCGAAGGGGGGTATTGGGGGGTTTTTAAGCGCTGGATAAGGATGTGGGTACCACTCCCCCCCCCCCCCCCCCCCCACCTCTTTGATGCCACCCCCTCCCCACCCCGGTTACTTCCTGCGGGAGCGAGGGTCCATTTCCACAATTGATCTGTTTGTGTGATACTGAGTGAGTCGAATGGATGTGTTGAAGGGATATTGTGAGGGATGTGGTCAATTTAAAGTCCAGGTACACAGATGGTGGTCTGTCAGGTCGGTATGGGTGTTGTTTGGGATGTCATAACGTCACTCCTCCAGGTGGCACCTTCTTAGGGGTGTTGTATTGGTTTGTACGTTTAGCTTAACATCTCAGCATGGTTATGGTTGTTGGATGTTACAGCAGTGATGACGGCTGTTTATTTGACAGTAAGTCTTCAGTACAATAGGCTCTCACAAAGCTAGCTTTTATATGGTCAAATGGCCTGGAAATGAAAGATTGATCTCTATGATATGGAGCTGTGTGGTTTGAATGTGATGCAGAGATAAAAGCCACTAAAATGCGTGACAAGAAGCCAATATGTTACATGCGGACAACAAGTAGTACAATCAGCCAGTCACATGCTCAGGTTCACATGTCCTTTCCATCACACAGTCACACACACGCGTGTTCGCATGTTCACCCTTCTGTTTCTGTACTTTTGCTACAGTGTCATTTCAAGCCCATGAAGGCACACACAGATATACACACACACACACACAACATATTCTTTTCCGCTTCAAACGCAACACGTGTGGTGAGGAACACCTGCGGAGGCAACACTACCCGATACGTGCGCTTACACCTGCTAGAGCAGGAGGTTAAAGGTCACCCCCCCCCCCCCCCATCTGAGTGCTCGAGGGGTCCACTGAGGGGCCTGAGGGGTCCACCTGCCAGCGCGTCACGCCCACCTTCTGAGAAGGCAGAGCACGGTTCATAGTCAGTACTCAGGTGTTTCCGCAGCGCTCAGATCTGGTCTTCTTACTCAGCACCCCCACTTCTACCATCTATGATCAGGCATGCGTAGAACCACCAGACTATAAACGTATTAAATAATTCACGATGTGTTTTGTATTTTTGAGTTTTTGGAAGATCTTTGGGTGGCCTAGAATCCAAATGGTCCAACGTGGTGTCCTATCTCTCTGAGATCAATACTAACTAGTAAGGTGGTAATACATGTATTGATCATCGGTCCCCAGGGAGAACTATGCCCGTGGGGCCAAACAGCGCTACTGCCTGTCTGAACCTGAAACTAAAATAAATTCACGAGAAAATTATCTTGACCCTAAATGAAAGTAAGCATCTTTTGTAAAAATTCCATTGTAAAACTTACTCTTAGTCAGAATACCAGTTGTTTCACAGTGTTCACTGTTCTTACTGAATTAATAGTTCTTTATTTGAGTCCTTTCAGACAACATCTAGTCTAGTTGCGTTCTAAAATAGATTAATTGAAGACAAAAACAAGAGGTATGTTATTTATATTGTTTAGAACTGTGATGAATATAACATGTTATGGTCAGGGAGTCAAAAGGTAGTGATGTAATCGTTAACCTGCACAAATACTGTACATATCAGAGGGGTCAAGAGGGGGGTCAAACTCTGGTCCTCAAGGGCTGAATAGCGACATACATATGATATACTGAGGGACCCTTAGAGGTGGGAAAATAAACTAGAGAGGGTACTATTTCTGGAGGGAAAACCTAGCATGCACAAAGCTTAATCCAAGCTAACAACCGCCTTCCTCTTTGCCCTCTCTCTCGCTCCCCCCCCCTCTCCCTTTCCCCCCTCCCTCATCTGTTCTCTCCCCCCCTCCTCTCTCTCCCCCCCTCTCTCCGGCTCACATCCATGATCAACGCGGCCATGATCTGACATGAGCCCAAGGCAATGGACTCCAGGATTAATGCCACACCAGCAAAAAATAAATGCCCAGATTTACACCCCTCCTGGATGGTTGCAGGCCCTGGTCACACAGGACAGGCTGATGGACATGGTTTATTTCTTCCAAAGAAGTCAAACTGTTAACTGTCTTGGTCTGTGGAGATCTGCTCAAGACTGAAGTCTTAGAATTACATGATTAAGCGTGTGATATTAATATTTTTGTATGTTAGCATTTTTACCTACATAGATAATGAACAATATAACTTTTTGATGTCTTATGTACATCGCTGTCATTTCTAAGATACCCTAGGATTTTTTGTAATATCATTACACTCTTCTTGCAACAGCTATACTCTGTAATGAGCGTTTGTACAACCTATTTTGAACGTATCTTCAAAGAGTTGAGTTTGTTTTGCCTACGATTCTCTTTTCCTTCCTTCTGTATATTTGAAGATGGAAATTTCAAACAAGGAACTAGCTGACAGGTGCCTCGAAAAAAAAGAAAATATCACAGCCAAGAAGATAGAACTTCTGTCTTGTGTTCTGTGTGTCAGTGTAATTAGCTGCATGTAATTGTGTTGTTATATAAGAAGACGGACTGCTGATTATGCAGAACCCATAGTAAAACAGTTGAGGTAAACACTATGTGTCCTATTCATAGAAGAAAGGTCTCACTGCTGCACTTAGAGGTGTGCATCACTGAATGTTCTGAAAGTGCCAGCTTCTTGTCTCAGCGCTCTCATTATGTGGAATATTGTTTGCGTGCCTGGCAATTAATGCCAATTTAGATGGCGCAATGGCTTCCTGCAAGATATTGTGCCGTGAGATATGTGTGACTTACGTTGGTTATCTCTTTATCAAAGTCTAAGTACAGCTTTTGCTCTTTTGTTTGGTGCTTTGTAGAGTGGGAAACATGCGAAGTCAGAAACCACTCCACTTCATCCAGTACACACACACACACACACAGGGTGACAGATCAACAACAGAGACACAGTGCTAATGAACTCAAACACAGGCAATCAAGAGGAAGTTCAAGTATGTGTTTTGACATGGATGTTTTGACTGTCTCAAATCCCGGAGCTGCCTGAAATCCTTTTCTCATGTGTTTTCCTCCAGTCAGACACACACACGCCCACACACACACACACACACACACGTGCTTCCACATGTCAATTAGAACACAGGGTGAAAGCAAGGCCTCGCGTAGGCCAGGCCTGTCAATTAACGTTGCTTCTGCGTTTCCGCGCTTCCCTCAAGGCCGAGGCAGACGTAGGCTCCTTCTCTCCCTGCGCTGCCTCTCAAGGTTGCATGAAAGGGAGACGTTTCTTCCTCCCCACCCCCTCTCCTCCCCCCAGAGGCCACGAGTTACGCAAGTCTCTCACAATGCCTTGCCTCCGTTGTTCTATCATCCGAGGGAAGTGGTTGCATTTGGCCTCCTGCACCCGATCCACCACTGTTATGCAACAGCTTGAGGTGATGGGGTGAGAGAGTGACCAGCAGAAGATGGTTGTACAGTGTGCAACAAATAACCCCTTACCCATACCTATACCACAACACATTTTAACTCATGACCCCGGGTCATAACATTGAGTGACTTAAGCAACTAGTCAAACTGTTTTCATACAGTGACACACATGTACTCATATAATGTATGTAAACACATGTAAAGAAAAGTACAATGATGTGAAACGGTTCATGCCACATATTATAGCTGATCAAGATGAGGCAATAGCAATCTAATGCTAACATTTCAGACCGAAACTCAACTAGATCTAAATACTATTCCCTCCCAACAGTTTTTTACATTTTATTCTTATTGCCAGTTCCTATTATCCTAATACGCTGTCAGAAAATACTTGGTTTACCAGGATTGGTCATATTGCAAGATGCCTTATTTGCCTTCAGTGTGTCTAACCAGCCAGCTTCCTGTGTTAGTACTGAAGGAAGGTTAGTATGGACTATAAACACTATTAGCTACCCCATGTTGCTGAAACTCCACTAAAGCATGATCATGCTATAACACGCCTTCCACAGATTCATAGCGGCTCCCCCCCCCCCTCCTGTTATTGCATCTTCCCCACCTAGCCCCCAGAAATCATCGGGCGGTCACATCTTATTTCCTGTGCGGCGCACTCTTCGGGCGAGTGGATCATTTGAAGTGTTCCCATGCCGCCCGGGGTACGGCCGTTTCGCTAAACAAATGACGGCCATTTTGCATTATTCATGGCGCGGGTGGTAAAAAACAATCAAAGTGGGCGGCAGACGCGATGCACCACTGCTAAGGCAATAAAAACAGAGGGGGTGGGAGCAGTGGGGTGGGGGTGGGGGGGTATCAATGATGTCACAGGGTTTTGCCCTTATGCATTGCAGAGGGCCTGGGGGGCTATCAAGTGGCAGGGAAGCAAGAGGAGAGGCTGTGACTGTAAATCCAGACTCCCTGGTGTGTGTACATGCTCACAGACAGGCGTGCCCACACATACATACATGTCCAAGGACAGCCATCAACACCCATTAGAAGATATTGCCACAGCAACGGCTGATAGCCGTGCAAATACATACCTGATATTGGGTTTCAGCATGTTTATGGTCAATGCAAGCTAGCTTCTGTGGATGGCCTGGGAATTGACAACCAAAACACAAAAAGCTGAAAAATACTTGGGGTTTCTTTGTTAACCTGCAAATGTTGGCTGCTGGTCATGCTTTTGGCATACATTCAACCATTTAATGTTGGGTAACACTATTAAATTCTGCATTCATCTGCACCTCACCAGATCCACACCAACTGCCTCTGTCACTGCTCAGAGAGCTTTGCCATTTGGAAATATTGGGAGATTACATTTCCGCCCAGGTTTACTACACAGGTAATTTGAGCCCTGTAAGAAATCCCTAGTGTGTCAGTGACCTGCCGTCATAATATGATTAGAACCTTTGGCGAGGCCTGTTGGAGGTAATTTAGGAACTGTAGCCCATTTATGAGCGATAATGACACTTTAATAAAGTCAGAATGAATACATTCCAGGCCACAGGTGGCATATGATGATGAATTGAACAGCAAAATATAATAAGAAGGATAAAGTAAGCAGGGCATGGTGTGAGTTTAATCCAACTCAATTTTTTTAACTTTCAGCATCAAGGATTGTCATTGTTTATTTTGAAGTGCTGCACAACTGCTGAGCTATGCTTGGATAGCCTAATACTAATACTAATACTAATACTAATATACTAATACTAAGCCTAATACTTTATGCAGCATTGCTTATTTTCAGGAACTTGACTTTCAGGATATTTTTCAGGGTTTTAATTTATGTGAGCGTGTATGTTAGTGTGTGTGGTTAGGTGATAAACCATTGAACAGCTCTGAGTACCCCAGCGCTACATGTTATTAAATTAGATGCTGAGTGATTCACTGTCTGCTCACATCTGTTTGGTCATCTTTTACTGGGAAAGTCACCTACGTCTTTGTCCAGCCTTCCAGTCTTCAGACTGAACCTACACAAATCTCTGTAAAGCCAGTCGCTGGTGATCCCTTCAAGTCTAAATCTCTACGGTGTCTTTTCTGTTTCGCTTCCCTCTTCCCTCATAAATACATCAGAAGATATCTGGCATCTCAAACCTGAACCAATCACTGGGTAGGAGACGAAGCGCAGGCCAATATGGCTGAGATCCTATCGGAAGGTCAAGGGGTCGCTCAGGTGCTCGGGACCATATGGAGGTAGGGTCATCTTGAACTTGTATCATGGCTCATACTGTGCAGTCTGTTTCTGCTCCATGCTCGTCTGTTCTTTCAAATCCATTTATTTATGTCTCAATCCCTGGAAACCTCTAGATCCCCTCAGATTGCACAGCTACATTAGTAACTGCCTCATTGGTCAAATAGGAAGCTACCTGATAAGGATGTAGTCAAACCCATACAACATACACACACACACACTTATATACTCCACCCCCCCCCACACACACACACACACACACAGCAGTGGCCTGCCAGACCACCATTAACCTGTTTTCAATTAAAAAAGAAAATGGAGATATGATGACAATATGAAACTCACTTAGCTTTTTGCTAATGCCTAATTGAATTAAACCGTGGAGAGATCTAATGATGTCTTTTTGACGAGAAATAGATCTTTATTGGTTAATGACTTAACATGAACACCCATGCTCCGTCTATTAAAGCCTATTATTATTATTACTATTATGATAAACCAGGGAGGAGAAGCTTGCAGGGGTCATCTGGTATATGACTTGCATTCCCTCACATTCACAGATGAACTGTATCCTTGGACAATTCCATTTGAAATGGTACCTTTGCATATCTGCTACCACGTATTTCCTCAGAAACTAAGCAATTTCAGAAACCGGAGCCAGATTAGAAGCCTCTGAACGCTTTCATCATTCATAATCTCTCTTTTCGTCCGCTCTCTCTCTCTCTCTCTCTTTCTTCCACTTTCTCACTCTCACACACACAGTCGAACACACCTGCATACACGCAAGCACACACATACCCACACAGACACACACAGGTGTGAGCACGTACAGCCCCCCCCCCCCCCCCCCCCCCTCAGTGTCGAAGCACACTGCATCGGCTGTGGTGATTGACAGGATGAAAAGCCTGTTAGTCAGTTATCAGTGCTCAGCGTGTGGGAGCTGACAGGGAGATGATGAAGATAAATACGGGGCTGGGACCTGGGTCCTGGATCATTTAACACCATCAGTGAGTTCAGGAAATTCATACGGCACTTTCCACAGCGTTGAGATTCATTGTAGGAGACTTATATTAGGAAGTTATGAACAGTACGGATGTGTGTGTGTGTGTGTGGGGGGGGGATTCCCTAAGCATTCATACTGTAAAAACCGTTACAGAGCAAGGTTGTATTTGAGTTCTGGGGCTTTCGATGAAGGCCAATGAAGTGGACAGGCCACTTTATTTGGGACACCATATCATCTTTACAGACTAAACCGAGTATAGTTAAGCATTTTATAAATAACTTGTCATAACTACTATTTCTTTGAGGCAATGACCATGTAAAAGCACTGTAGACTTTAGCACCAGTACAGTATAGAAAGCTACAATAATGAATGTTTCTGTCATACAACCAGTTCTCTTCTTACATGTAACATGATGCCTCAAATATTGGATCAACTTTTGACAAACGTCTCAAGAGGGTTTCCTTCTGAAAGGGATTCCATTAAGTCACTGGCCAATGATATTGTTCTCATTCATAAGAAGTGAAAGGAAATGCTCATTTGAATTTTGAGCTTTGAATGACATTTGTATTTAATCATATTTAAAATGACATATTTCAACATGGTGTAATGCTTCAGAATCAGAACTGATTCAAATCAGTGGATAGAAGCAAACTTTTAGAATATGAACGTGTCCACCATGTTAAACTCTGGGGTAAAGACGGTGTGTAGCCTTCCATACATACAGCCTTCCAGCACATACGCCACCACTGTGTTTAGAGCAACAGCTTTCATAGTGTTGACACATCACAGACACCAACCAGATCCCTGTGTTTGTCTTCATGAAGCACGCTGTCATTTCTGATTAACTCAGTTTAGCGGTGTAATGTAAGTGGTCTCATTCCCTGCCAGCCTGGGGACATGGAAATAAAAGCAAAGCACAAATTCATCAATTTCTCTAGCCTCAAACTAGACCGAACAAGTAAGGGGGGAGGGGAGGGGGGGGGGTCATTTAAGCATGTTTTGAGGATGGACACTAGCATGGTTTGAATTGGTTTTGAGGGGTATTCTATGGTGGCTTAGCGGCTGTGATTGAAGACACTCCCAGTAATGTAGCCCTCAGGGAATTCTTGATGAAACGGATTGAGATACGGCAGAGTCAGTACGGTCTAAACTACAGAAGTCCCTATCTCTCTTTAGTGGCCCTGCCGTCATCTTTTGTAATCAAAGACAAAGTTCCATCAATATATATGGGATTACTATGAGATGAATTCAAGGATTGGTTTTGTCAGAATACACCATTAAACAAACTGGTAGGAACAGTAGCTGAGTTTTGCAGCTGGCCATTTGTTTGACGTCTGGCATGATGGCATCCATCTAGGCTAAAAGCTCTAGCATAAAGGCCAGCCCTCAAAATCTCAACCTGAGGCTGGAAGCAGTGCAGTCAACCAAGAGGAAAGGGCCACAAAGGGCATTTGATAAAGCAATCCTCCCTAACAACTGAAACCCATTTCTTGCTGAAATTAGGCTGATATTGTAGGGAAGGCCCAGTATCTATAACTAAAATATCTGCGACGTGACTGTGCATCTCTTCAGGTAATTTCCCCGCTGTCACTGAGAAACATGAATCATTGATGCAACCTCTCTCCTCAGTTCATCACCGCAGGCTAACATTGCTTGTTCCTATTGTTGCACAGTATAGCAGCTAATCTGTTGCCCCCTCTCAGATTGAATCAAGTGGCTGTATCGGTGCTTTGCAACCCTTTATACGAGCTCTCGTGGAGACGGATGGAAGCGTGTGCAGGTGTAAGTCATCTCTGGAGCTTTTATGGGTCCAGTGCAGAATTAGCATCAGCCAAAAGGCCCCAGATGCTCCGGGGTGTAAAGTTTTACGAACAGCCCAAGACGATGAAGTGGAGGCTGGGGGAGCGACCAGGCTTTTTATGGGCTCCTGGTGGTATTCAGGTGCCAGTCCCTCCTCTGGTAATAAAGTGACGGGCTTCGATAAGTCTCTGACTTGTTCTGTGAATCGTTTTATGTGCTTTCTCTCAGCAGCTGGTCTCAAGTGGCATTTGAAGACGAATTTAATCTGCTAGTTAAAAGCATCATTTGTGAAAGGTACTTTACCAGACATTGTATATACGGTGCGGAAACAATTGACATGAGGAGGTGACTTAGCGACCGGCCGTCACGAATGTCCAGCCATGATATGTTTGGACCTGGATCAGCTGGCACAGCTGGCTGCATCGGGACAACAGACATTGTGTGAAGACACCTCAGAAAATGAAGCTTGTTCTGTCATGTTCAATTCACCTCCAAAAGCTGTATCATCTTACTATTCACGCTACATCCCTAACTCACATCCTCCAGCCCTGTTAATGAACAGCCCCTGTAATGGACAAATAATCACGCTAATTAAAAAGAAAATGGTTAGCCTTACATTCATTAAGCAGATTCTTCACAAACCATTTGCTGATGCATTATCCTCGCTGGATGAATGCACTTCAAGAATGGTGATGGCTGAGTTCTCACTTGAACAGTTTTATTGCGTGAAAAGGTAAACTCTGTGTCTTCTAGGCTCGTCGTTTCCAACAACAATGCATCGACAGCGGTATATATATTTTTTTACTTAATGAAATCTTTACTTTTTTTTGTAAAGTCACGTTTCATTAGAATCATTAATGGAATTCTCTAAAGCAGTGATTATTCTTAGTTCAACTTGACTAAAATAAAAAAGCCCTTTTTTACCTTTTCATCTGCAGCAGAAACAGAACAGAGAATGTAAAATCAAGATTAATTTGTGTCGCCAGACGGCATTTCAGGATGGTTACACCCCGAAAGGGCACGCTGCGAAATTAGAGCCAGAGGCCCAACCAGTCCACATCCAGGAAACCTGTTAAGTGGAATAACCAAGACCATGTCTCCATGTGCCAGCACGCCAACATCCATGCACACACACACGCACACACACACGCACACACACACGCACACACACACGCACACACACACACGCACACACACATGTTGAGAGGGTAGGTAGTCTAGATATCGTTCAATAACAATAAATTATTAAATATTAAGTAAGTTCAGAACTAATATAACTGTGATATTTGATTTAAACAAATGTGCTTAAGGGGAGAGTCAGGAACACTTATTAGTGTTGAGAGGAGCCTTTGTAGATTTCTATTTTCCTTCAAAGGAGAATAGTTAATAATTATGAACTGTACTTGCAGGGCCTGGGTCTCTTATTTACTCTACCACTAGCAGTGTATAGGGTGAAGAAGCACCGTGAGTGTTCATTGGAGGACATATTATCTGGTTGCTCATGCTTTCTATTTGGAAGCAGCTCATCCTACCTGACAGTCCCCCCCCCCTCCCAAACTGCTTTATATAGACTGAAACATCTGCATTGTGTGGTTCCGCCTCCTGTAAATTCAAGAAAAAAAGCAAATTATTCAAACTCTCTTCTCATTAGAGTATGGACCTTGTTGCAAGATGTAATTACACAGAGCTGTCCAGTATCAATGTGCTTTCTCTGAATTACCAGTGAAATGAACACGCCATAATGAAACAGTAATGAGCTGCCTTGCAGTCTAATTATATGGTCAGTATTTCTATCCAGTAGCCAATGTTTACGAGCAAGCAGTAGATTGCATTAGTTGATTTGGTTTATCGCTGAAAGTCGTCTCTACATCTGCTCCTTAGTTCTCCATACAATCTGGGCCGCCTGACAGCAAGATAAGAGCAAGCAAATCGTGTTTCAATTCCATAAAGGAGAAAAATCTGCACGTTTGTAATATATTAATTGTTGTTTCATGATAAGGTGATTAGTGAGTATTGAGTGAGCAGAATGAAGTCGCTTGTATTTTATCTTAGAAATGGTGCTAAAGGCGATGATTTAATCTGGAAGGAAATGTCATTAGGTTTATCATAACAGCACAGATATCTCAGGAGCGTTTCCAGTCAGGCAGGGAAGGACAGTTTTTAACAGTAATTGTAATATAAAAATGAGATATACTTCAATAGTTATGTATCCAAGTTTATAGGTGTTGATTGCCTCAACTTCTTATTATTCACCCCTGCATACAAGTGCTTCTGAAACCCTTTGAGTTGTGTGTTTTCCATGCAGCACCAGGTGCTGTTTTCAGAATAATAAATGTTATTTCTGGCCTCGACGTGATATCTTTAATCAATTCAAAATCGCGTCCAGGAGATTTAATTCAATTTCACGTTGCTATGGAGCTGTTTTTCTGTGAGCTTTTTCCAAATTTTTTCCTTGGGTGTTGGGGGACCAGAGCGATTTAATCACACCATTACACCGATGACATGTGAGAGTGTTCCTACCCGCGTGTTCAGTCTGTGCTCTCTTGTGTGTTTGTGTGTGTTATGCAAACAATCCAATCCATCCCCCGACCAATCACTGCATTTCCAACAAACCTCTTTGTTTCCCCTTCAGCTATGCATCTATTATGAAAAAAAATAAGAAGATTAGATTACATTTTCTCTTGGATATAAGAGCAAGCAACCGGAGAGCCATAAGGGTGGTCAAGACCTCTCCTTCAAATCTGTCATTCTGATAGTCAGCAGTGAACTTCCCACCAACAAACTGGGTTTATATTTCCGACTCAATCTTCAACATGATCATACACAACACGTGCTGGGTTTTTTTCAGCTCTTCCCATTGTTTGGTTTGCACACACTTTTGTACAAAACTTTGGATGAAAACTTCCGCAGAATAAAATACAGTAGAGTACAGTATCCGAAAATGTATCGTGAATCGTTACATTGTGTACTGAATAGTCTCTTCAAATGACCAATTATTTTAATTACAACCCCCCAAAAAACATATCTTTCCAGACAAAAGGAAAGCCCATCCCGCCTCACGCCAGAACTAAAGCATTGTCCTTTTGTCTTGGCGGAGTAACGGACAAGTTCTCCACTCTGTCCAACAAGCCACTGAATGCATTCTGCTCTTCCTTTTGTCTCTAGGCAGTGAATCCCACCAGTCTCTCCCAGCACGTCTGCTCTGACATAAGTTTGCAGACTGTCAGGGGGTTATCTAGGAGTTTCTGTTACCCTGCACACGTCTGGGGCAGCACAGAGAGAGAGGTGGTTGGAGAAATGGAGAGAGCTGAGAGAGAGCGGAGAGACAAAGAGCTGAGCCGCAGAGAGACGGAGGGGTGGGCGCCAGGGAGGAACACAAATCCCTGGCTTGATGCGGTATTAATCACCATATGGAGGAGAATGAGAGAGATGAATCTCACTGATCGCTTCCCATCACGGAATCATTATGAGCCTTGTACAGCGTATTCCTCTTATTAACAAATTGCCAGGACATCTGCTGAGCGTGCTCAACCTAGAGAGTGAGACTGGGAATGTGTGTGTGTGTGAGAGAGAGAGAGAGAGAGAGAGAGAAAGAGAGAGACAGAATGAAGGACAGTGTGGCTGAGTAATGATAGTAGATCATCAGCAATAACAGCTTAATGGAATCACAGAGATTAAATTCTCACATTTCACTGCCTCTTGGGGCAGGGAGAGGACGGATACAGGAAACCTGTGCTGGACATGGGCCCTGCCCATAATTTAGTTGGGAGGTTTTTGAAATGGCAAATGAAAACAGGCCAGGAGCCTAGAAATACTAAAAAAATTCCCCTACTGCATTGTAAAAAACAATAGAATTTATGCTATTCTTTCATTCAAGCCAACTCTATGACTTTTAAATATAAAACACAAAATATACTTTTTCTTTTTTCTTCCTTCTGTTTTCTGACGATCCAACCATCCAAGGATTTGAACATGTGGAAGAAACTTCTGTCCATCTTCCGTGAGGGTCTGACCATCTGTTAAGGTTCTGGGTCTACAAATACTTGACAACTAGCTGACGGGAGAGAGAGTTTAACATACACCTCGACAATCAGATACTGTATCAAAGACATGAGCCTGTCATCAGAACACAATAGGTTATAGTAAGAACAGATGTAAAGGAATCACAAGACAGAAAACAGATCAGATTATACGTTAAAAGCTGATCTACTGATTGTGATTACACACATCAGCACAGAAGAAATCATCAATTCCTTCCGCATCCACGCGCAGGGAAAACTTGCGTCTAACGAACTCCTACACGCTGCAATCATGGCAGAACTCAAGAGTGCCGGCCTCCTCTCTCTATCTGTGTTCTCTGTTCTTTTCTGTTCTCCAGGCCCGGGATTATGGGCAGAGGTAAGGAGGTTGTTACTGTCATTAGGTTCACCTGCACCCTGTGCCTTCATCTCTTCTCCTTATCTTCTTCTTCACTTGTCTTGGTAACCTCTCTCCATTCAACATGTTTGGTTTTGGATGTTTAGACATTTTTGTTTTGACCCCCTATTTGCTCCCCCCTCACCCCTTCAATGACACCACTACTCTACTGCCTCACACCTCATGCCTGTTTTTGTCCATTCATTTCTTTAAATAACCGTTTGAGCTTGTTGTATTGTGCCAACACTCTGTCACTGCTTTGGAGCGAGTGGTGAACCTAACACCATCACAAGATGTCAATGAACACATGAACTCCATGGCACCAGCTACCATGTGTCAAACTGAGAAACAATAGAAAGAAATGTAAGAGAGCGGAATGAAGGAGGATTCTCAAATGGGGGGTTAAATGGAAAGTATTGAACATCCCTGGCACCATGCAGGGACTTGATTGCTGGTCGATAACAAAGGCCACGCTCAATAACAAAAAAAAATCGAAACCTGAGGTTGATGTAGACCTCATGTTGTTATTTTGGATAGGTTGTTTCTCTCACTTCACTACATTTCGCCCGCCCGCAGCCCTTTGAAAGCATTCCCTTTCTTTCTTAAGAGGTTTGGACAGAGTGGTGTTACTGTGGGATTTAATGTGGAGTGATCGAATGTGGAATTGAATCTAAAAGGCCAACTCCAGTGTAGAATCAGGATCAGAATGGGTTTTTATTCACCATGAAAGTTTGCATTGACAAGGAACTTACAACACAGAATTTACATACAGTAGTAGTTATCTAGTCGTTATCTGCATATTTACTTTAATAAAGATGCACATTTATTTTTAAAGTCACAATCAATATGTTGGCATGTTGGCACGTTTATCTGTTGATTACATTAGCTTACAGCAAACCTGAACTGGAATGCTGTACAGGTACCCTATTGTATCTTGTGGTAACATTTGGGGCTGTGTAGTTATTCTCTACCCCCATGTAAGGTTAACCCCAACACTAACAAGGAAGTCTTACCCATGCAAACATATCAAGGGATGGACTTAATAGGTTACTATAAGATACGAAAATTTTACTATAAGATAATAACTGTTTACTATAAGATAATAACTTTTTCAATGTATTAACCCAGCTATGCATGGTTCAGGTGTTTTTGAGTCCCCCAGACCAAGACTACACAGATGTAGTCCATCTCAACCTCGGGGAAGTTAGGTTGTCAAAATGTCTTCTTTTGTCCACTCTCCTTACTGGTGATCCTCAACTTGTGGGCCCCAGATGGACCAGCTGGATTAATCTAATATTCAATTTATTTGGATCTGCTCCCACAGACTTCCAGAAAAAATGTCTGAGCAAGATAATACATCCTCATTTCCCCCCCCCCCCAACAACAGACAGCACCTCAGACTGGTTTGGACTGGACTGGTTGCCAAATCCCAGTCATACTATCAAAAACCTGTCGTATCACCCTGATTCACCACGATACTGACATGGTAATCTTGTCAGTTTTCCTACAAGTGGTAATTGCCACCTGTTTTGCATTCTAAGGCAGCAGGATCAATCAAAGTAGGTATTGATCCCCTGGTCTCGCTCTGCTGGCGGGGGTCTGGATCTATTCTTCCTGTTCAAACTCCCCTCTGCAATGCTGATCACCCTCTGGCCAAATATGGCAGCAGAGGCTCAGTGCTAATGGGGAGTCTGCAATTCAGTCTCACTTTTCCAATACGGATCCTTGATCTTCATGTCTCTGGTGTCCGTCTGGCCCCAGGACAAGGCAGGGAAGTGGGGCAGGGGGTAGGGGAGTGGAGGGGCGGATGGGCTGCTTATTAGGGAGGTACTTCGAGAGGTCTCGGGAGATGGACGCAGGCATGGAGACGGTCAATGATTCTAATAATGAGAGCTCTTGTGGGGAAACTCACGTGCAAGTATGCAATACCACCCGCCCTCGCCTCTCTGTTAGTTGGACATCAACTGAGAGCTGAGTGGAAAACATTTAGTAAGTTAGCCAATGAGACAATGCAGGCTTTGTGATTTAGCTGCTCATCAAGGTGGAGACATGAGCAGAGTGAAAGTTTCCTGGGGTTCAGACTGCTAGTATCCCACCAGGAAGCCCTGGGAGATACTGTTGGGCAAAATAAACCAACCCAATATCCCACAATCCACTTACAGACTTGAATGTATTTCGGGTGGAATGAGATGAGACGATGCCGGCTTTGTGATTTAGCTGCTCATCAAGGTGCAAGGCTAAGAACAACTCTGCAGGGGGTCGTTATGAGTGACCAAGATGAAAGTCTGGATCTCGTTAAGACTAATAAGGGATGGCTGGATTTGGTTAGCCTTGATATTTCATTCATTTAGCAGACACTTTTATAAAATAATGAGCACGATTTCTGCAGTTTATAGTCAAGGAACGGTCTGTGTTTACTGGCCACATTACAAAGTAACCATATCTCAGTTCCCAAGCTCAGGGAACAAAAGTACTGTACAGTGCAACAAAATGATTAGGATGAAGTTCCACAGTGGACATCAATTCTTTATTATTTGATTCTACCATCTGTTAGAGCTATAGATAGATTCTTATCTAGATTCTAGATAAACGACAGAAATGACCAGTGTACAGAAACCACATCTTGGGCCACTTCATGTGGTTTTTACTGTGAGGTAGCCGGTCGTGACTAAGCAAAACCCAAAAGCACATCAGTTAATCTTTTGAGGGTTTATCTTTCGCAATATTGATACAGTATCTGTAGTAAAATCCTAGTTGGACCAACCCATAATTCCTTTCAGTTTTTGTTTTTTCTACTGTGTTTTTGAGACTTTACCACTCCTGAAACTGTTTTACTGTGATGTCGTGTCCTTAGGCAAGGTACTTCACCCCACTTGCTGCAGGGGGATTGTCCCTGTACTTTATGTAAGTTGCTTTGGGTAAAAGTATCTGCTAAATAAACATTAATTTATTATTCATATGCATATATGTTTCTACTGCATGCTCCTCCTACAAATACCCTCATTAAAACATTTCCCGCCCTGGTCCCGCCCTGGCCCCACCCTCTCTCCACCTCAGCCCACCCCAGTACTAATGAGCTTCCCCTGGGGCAAGGGTTTACCTCTGAAAGGGTTAAAGGACCAGCATGTCACCCATCTGAAAGTGCCATCTAGCCGTGACACCTTGCTAATTGTCCCCCAAATGCATGTCGTTTGTCATGACTGGAGGGTGAGACGCACGCACACTGGTTGTTGAATGAAATAAATTCAAGACAAACTAATGCCATTCAACATGTTACAGCACCGCAAACCAAAATGTGTGCTGCTCTGAAAGAGAGAACCCTTAAACGCTCACCAGACAAAGGCACATAGATGCACACGTACACACAAACCCCCTTCTTTGCCCTGCCTCGTGTCTTCATCTCCAGGCGCTGCTTGTATGCCATCTGAATCACATTTTTAAAGCAGGAAAACATCAGCTTGCCCTAGGTGAGACCAGTGTGAGAGAACCTTTCAAGCCTCGGCCATTAAATATTGATAAAGCTTGGTTCCCTGTGATCCATTAGAAGAGAGAGAGAAAGGACCTGTGAGTCTGCTGACTATTCTGCCATTGTTACTGTTACCAAGCCTGCTGTGAATGTGCCATCCCTAATACAATATTGTTTGATTTATTCAGGACTACACAACATGTTTGAGCAACCATTTGTAACCCAACTAAAAATGACTAATAGATCTACGACTGTGCAATGATCACATCGAAGGTGTTTCGATTTTCACAGAAATTTAATTCATTAGTTTGGGACTTGAAACAGTCCGACTAAAACCTTATACCGTATATAATCTAAGAAATAACATTGTTCTAGATTTACGATCAAACATTCAACTTCATAAACAGTAATTGAATACTGCTAAGACAATGGGCCAATGCTCATTTGAACTGGAAACAAAATATCGCTAGAACTAAATATCTGTGTGTGTCCACCCCCCCCACACACCCACACACTTACACACATACTGTTCTCCATTCATAAGTGCAGCACTGACCCCATCAGTTAAATGCTCTGATTTTCATGCCTTTATGGAACAATGAATATAATAACTACTGTTCCCTTTTATGCTGATTAGCAGAAAAAGGGGATGTTAAACTGAACAAAGGCCCATTCTTTTCTGAAAATTAACTTGGTCAGAGATTCTGTCTGATTATGAGAACCTTTTTGTGGTTGAAGTGTTTTAAGGAAAGATTCTGGATAAATCTCTCAGATACATTTACAACAATCTGCAACACATTCCGATGAACCGCAGTTGAGGTAATACAAATGAATCATGGGGACTCATTTGTTGTCATGGGCTTAGTGCCAAAGCTGTCTTTCCACTTACAAGGTTTTACCTTAAATTACCCCCAAAAAGAAGGTGGGAGGGAAAATTCATGGAGGTATGGGAGGGAAAACTCCAAATTTATAATATTATTTTTACAATAATATTCATGCATTTTTTTCAGGAAGACTGGAATTGCTGAGCTAAATTAAGGCTTTTAGACAGACCCCATGGCAGTATGCAGCCTTATACTGTAGGCAACATATCTAAATGTAGTGTGTGTTGGTTGGTTGGTGCACAGTGATTTTCAAATCAACTGTTGGACCTCATGTAGACAAGTTGCCTTGCATACAAAGTTTGAAAGGGTCTGCCAACTTTCCACATGCGCTGGAACTAAGCATGACAATAATGACAAATCAAGGTTGTAATGTTGCTTGCTTGCTAGTTAAATATGTTTTTCATAAGTTAAATGTCAGTGCTAAAAGAAAAATCGCTAAATCGATCATCTATACACTTTAACCTCAAAGGGAGGGATTACACACCCACAGTCAGTGTACTGGACATTCAGCTCTTTAACATTATCCAGCTGTGCTTACACACTGGCTCCAAAGCAAGGAGCTTTTTTCAACCACAACCTCAGCTTCATAAATCCTATTTTCCAGTCAGCAAATCAATGAGCTCATGGATGGGAGAGTGAGTTATACCACTGATCCACTATCAATATGGAGATCAGAGTGAACACTGGTAGGTTCATTGATAGCATGCATGCTTGGGCAGTATGTACAGTACTTGTGGGGTATTGTCCAATGTATTGTCTTGCAATTGATCTGTAATTGAAAACCAACTAGCTTTATGAGGTCCCCAGGGTTCAATTTAGGGTTAAAGTCGAAACGACGGACCCGGCAAGTCCTGGGCTATTGCAAAGGGAGATACATTCTTGAGGGGGGACACATGATATTCTATTAATCGTCCATCTCCCTTGTGAACATGATGAGAAACTTCATTAAAGGTTTGAGCAGATGTTACGATTTGTGTGAAGGTGTCATTTGCCAGCATGTCCTTCATGTCAGGTTTATGTCTGGTGTCTGAGTGTGTGTGTGTGTGTGTGTGTGTGTGTAGGCATGTGTGTGGTGTGTGGTGTGTGGGTGGGCAGGTGCTCAATTCTTCAGTAAAAAGTAACGGCACCCCTGAAGACTTGAACAGAAGCCATAATCTCATCCCAGATTGTGCTCAGCTGTTAGCGTCCTGCAGCGTGGATGCAGTTTCCAGCCCTGTCAGCCATATGGATGTCTTACTCCCCCCCTGCCTGCAATCATCTACCCAAGTGGTGGGGAAAACAGACTGGTCCTGTGGAGCTTCGTGCTGGGTGTGTAAATAACAATAGTCAGACCCAGTAAGAGAGCAATGGGAACAGGCCTGAGATGCTAAACTGTTTGTAAACCAAGAAGACTAACCTGATATGTTGCTCGCCAGTGTGTTTAAAACATCTGAGGTGATTGATGAAGGTTTCTTACCTATCTATTGTTTTATAGGATTAACTACCACTGATTAATGTGAAAAAGAACGGGGGGGAACGATTCATTTGAATGGGTAAGTGAATCAGATGTTTACCAGATGCATTTCTGATGTCTGGGTTCTCAATCAACTCCAACACTCCATGGCTGTCTCCTCCTCCAGCCAATGACAAGACAGATCATGGGAAACACTTAGGGAAAGAGGAAGTGTCTGGATGCCTTAAGCCAAAGACGCAGTCCTTGTCACCTTTGTTCTTCTTCATTCTTAATGAAGAGGGTTTTGAGCAAAGCAAGGATCAATACGCCTTCTCATTAGTAAGCAAACCACAAATTGTCCATGCAACAGAACCTTTGCATGGTACTGGTAAAATAGGTGTCTTAGTTATTTTTGCTATAGCAGCATGTACTGTAGGCAGAATATGACCAAAATGAGAAAGTTTAGCGTGTTATTTTACCCATGGGTAGTATATTCAACTTAATTCTGCATGGCGGCTGCCTCTGGGCAAAAGCTGAAACAACTGTAAAATTATTTCTACTACCCAAACCACTTAACTCCTCAAATGTCTTCCTGAAATCTTTATGAGACTTTTATGGCGTGAGACGAAAGGCAAATGTCTGAACTTTAAGAGTTGTGCAAATCTATATTTTTTTGTAGACAATACTTCTCCTTTAAATGGTTTTCTTATCAAAGCAAGGTCTGTATGTCTCAAAGAAAAAGAAAGCTGACTCTAACTGAAGTCTACTGTGTATTTCACCATCAAACGCCTTGGCAAAAACCCAAGGCCAGTCTTTTGGACGCAACAGAGAAATCGATAGTCGTGATTGGAGTGTGAAGAGAGGGTCAACACAGAGGCCCATCCTGCTGATCCAAGCATCGCCGGCAGACCTCCCTCACTCGAGCGCATCGACCTCCGACACTGTGGTTCACCGCCACCTTCCTTATTTTCTCCATTCGCTTAGCTTCTGGTTGTAATGTCCGCTCCAGATATTTACGACGACTTGGCGGGGGCCTGTTTCTCCAGGGCGTCGCAAAAAGCAAGGTAATCAAACCTGGGATTCGTCCCTGGGCAACACTTGTCAGGGGCTTGCTGTGCGAAGCCACCGGGCCTGCCGCCCAGCACTGGAGTGCTGTAAAACAAGAAGCCCTCTGAGGTACATTAACTGGACAATTTGCGACTTGGCCATGAATGAGGAGGTGAGTCAGGTTAAGGACTGATGGTCTGGTATGGTGATCAAGCGAAACTGGCTGGTGGTCGGCACACATTTTTCTGAAAGTGCATCGCCATACTGGAACACAGACTTTCAAAACGGTAAAACGCAAGATAAAGATCATTAAGCTATGTTCGTTTGTGATTAGATGAGATATAAATCAAGTGGATCCCTGTGTCATGAAAACACTGCCAGATGAGAAAACTGCAGCATGAACCCCGATTATGCAATGTGGACACACAAATATCATGTCTTTGTAAACGTTACTCAAGGTGACCTCGACTACTTGGCACTGACAGAAATTGCCTACACAGCACTAACAAGCTTCAACAGATGTGTACCTAGACGTAGGTAAAGCAGTCCAGACGAAACCCGTGCCAAAAAACACACCTGCTAGTTGTGGCTCATGTACAAAAAAGATCATTTTAGCTTCTTCATGCCTCATTGCTCATTTTCTTATAATTGGTGTTGAATCTCCCAGTTAAAGTTGAATGTTACGAAAGAGGACAGAATAACCTTCAGAGATGCTCAGAGACATGGAGGCTTCATGAAAGAAGATTATGTCTGAATTTATACTTTAATAACTGCCTGTAGTACGATACAGTTAAAGAAGCATAGTTCACTTGCCTCCTTGGAACCTTGATTTGACTCCTATAGGTCACTGACCCACCAGTGCATTTTAAATGGATTTTTCAGAACTAAATTACAATGATGAGACAGTGGGGGACCTTGCGGAACATTAACAGCATTGCAGTGAACCACATGGACCTGGTGACAACTAACTGACACGCTCAAAAGCTACTGAAGAAGTACTGACATCATACTGATTTATTAAACAATCTTCAGACACATACTGAATGCGTCGATGAGGTACAACGTCAAGGAGAGGTAGGTCAGATGAGGACATTTGTAATGTTCCCAACCCAATAAGAGGGAATCGCTAATGCACTAATGCGCTGAGTGAAAAGAATACAAAGAAGTAGTGCCAAACAACAGTTTGGGAGCTTTGAATCGACAAGCACTTAGCGCTTTCCCCGACAGTGGGATGTAATTGTGAAACACTTACCAGCCATTAACTGAGGACTTGCATTTTAGCTTTGCTTCAGATCTAACAGGTAAAATGATAGCCATCAGAAGTGTTAGAGTTACTCCATTTGATATGAGAATTAGATTGCTGTTAAAAAAGTAAAAATACAAAAATACAAAATAAAAAATACAAAATAAAATAAAATAGTCAAGACGAAAAATAATCTCTTCCATTCTCTCTTGCCGGCTAGCTCTATTGTCATATAAATCTGTCGGCAATGAACTGCATTAGAAGGCCAATTTGTCTTAGCTCAGGCATTTATAAGAGACACTTTTAAAATGCTGTTGTAAAAGCTAAAAGCCTCCAAATGCCAAATGTGTTTCATTGTCTGAGATCCGCTCACATGGCGCTGCAGGTTTAGTGCCATTTAAGCAGCGCCAGCTGACACATGCTCTGGGTCTTAAACTGGCCTGTAACAGGTTCTGTAAGACCTGCTCTATAAGACCTTCTCTATAAGACCTGCTCTGTAAGACCTGCTCTGTAAGACCTGCTCTATAAGACCTGCTCTATAAGACCTTCTCTATAAGACCTGCTCTATAAGACCTGCTCTATAAGACCTGCTCTGTAAGACCTGCTCTATAAGACCTGCTCTATAAGACCTGCTCTATAAGACCTGCTCTGTAAGACCTGCTCTATAAGACCTTCTCTATAAAACCTGCTCTATAAGACCTGCTCTGTAAGACCTGCTCTATAAGACCTGCTCTATAAGACCTGCTCTATAAGACCTGCTTGAACCTGTGCTGAATAAGGAAGAAGAGCACGGAGGAAACACAACAAGCTCGGCCAGGCAGATAACACACCCGTGGGGAGATAGAGATGGTATGGAATAGAACATCCTGATTGAAGTCACCGTTGTGAAATCTTTATTTTTAGCAGAGGATGTACTCTCTGCAACAAACAAAAAAAACCTGAGTTAGTGAGATGTATGGATGGGAATGGTATGTTAGACATTCTTTCATTATTTACCGCATATTAGCGGTGCCGCTTATTCCCGTTAGGGGTCAAAGGTGACTGGAGCCTATCCCAGTTACTTTGGGGCCTTAGGCACTGGACACCCTGGACTGGGGCCAGCTAGTCGCAGGGCTATCACACAGACAGTGACAGACAACATAGAGAGAACCATTCACTCACACAGTCATACACTAGGGGACATTTTTCACAATGTCCAATTAACCTACCACTTCCATGTCTTTGGATGGTGGGAGGAAGCCGGAGTGCCCAGAGAGAACCCACGGTGACACGGGGAGGCCATGCAGACTCCACCCAGAGAGAGAGATCAGATTCAAACTCTCGATCTCCTTGTTGTGAGGCGAGAGAGCATTTCAGACAAGTAACAGTCTGTTAGGGTGAGATGTGCTAGTGCTAAAGGCACAGCGATGAGTCGGACATGCTGAGTCATCTCTGACGATAAGACCCAGAGTAAAATGATTAAATCATCAGGTGATAATGCCCTACTGGCATTAGAGAGAGACAGAGGGAGAGTGAGAGAGAGAGAGAGGGAGAGAGAGAGTGAGAGAGAGAGAGAGAGAGAGAGAGGGAGAGAGGGGGAGAGAGAGAGGGAGAGAGAGAGAGAGTGAGAGAGGGTGCATATGACCATGATAAAGTGACATAGCACATTGAGAGCTTGTGTCATGTGGGAATGATCCACATGATCCATGATGCGTTCAGATGACATACAAACCACTTAACCCTACCCTTTTCTGACAACACCATTTTTTTTCAATGTCTCGCGGGTGGGCGGGACTGAACTTTCGGACTATAAAGGTTTTGGGATGAACAAAGGCTGGGGTCACCGAACATGTTTAAAGAAGAGATGCTTGTGGTTTCTCCCTCTCTACTTGAGGGTGTACTCAAATGTGATGTTGGTAAACCAAGTGTATTCAAGCCAAGAGATTGAATGGGAGCCATGCTGTTGCTTAATCCTTGTAGACTATTTCCACTTGTGTTAGATTTGATAATGGTTCCTTTGTTATTGCATTGCAGTTGGTGAGGCACAGATGGTGGAGGTAATTGTCTTGAATTTTTAAAGCATGATTATTCAGCAAACACTGTGCGCTCCTGAGGCAAGCTATGCAGCATGCATAATGAAACCTAACTTTCAATTGAGTATGTCAAAGCGTAACATTCCTGGAAATGTACCGTTTAGTTTTACTTTACATTTGATATTTTGTTATGTTTTATACATGACATTGTTTGTAATTTAATAGGACTAAAGATCAGCCACCATGCAAAACACCAGGATGGATGGGAAATGATGTAAAGATTGATATGTGTTACATGCATATTCCGCCTTTCACTTTTTATAGTATGCTCTTGAAAGTATATACGTTTCTCTATTAATTAAGTATTTTAACAGGCTGATGTTGAAGAACATGCTTGTATCAAACTGTTTGAAAAACCAAGAGCCTTTCGGTGCTTTGAGACATCATCATTTATTTACCTGAGGAATGTCTTTATCAACACTGAGTGAAACGCTGATACATTTCCCAAATGACAGAAATCAAAACAGGCCTTTCCTGGACTTGGAATTTCTCAACGGATCTTTTAGCTGAAGTTCTGAAACGTTCTCATAAACCCTCAATGCAGACCGCAAGCTCCCACACACACACACACACACACACACACACACACACACGTGTCCCCAGTCCAAGAATGACTGATGACCCTGCCTATATCAGTTGCACACAGACGTTATGCAATTGAAGGAACTTACAGCGGGACGTAACTGGAGCGTGCCTACTGAAAGTTGGGACTCCCGTGTCAGACGTCTTTATCGTCACCTCGGAGATCTCATGCCTCATTGCTTGCGTGGCACCACTTCTAAAAGGACTTGGGCTTAGATCATTGGAACAGAAGATGTGCCAATGTTCCCTCAAATTGTTCAAGTATGTGTTTCATGTTCCAACAGATAGAAGGAGTTATGTCTGTGACCAGACACACATCTAGACCCCCTCAGCAATAACTTACTCCCTCTTGTCTCATTTGGCTCTGACCTCTTCCTAATCTTACGTCTTCCGTTTTTAGCCGTCTTTTTTGGAGGTTCCCATTTCCCTTTGACAAAGGGAACCCCTTTGACTAGTCCAGTACTAGTCATTGTCCTCAAAATAACCCTGTGATGAACTCAGCAATGTGATTCTCGTGAAAAGCATCAGGGCAGATTTGATCGCGCGCACATTTTGTCTCAGTTCAGCCGCGTGCCTTCCGGGCCTCGGTGACGCGCCGAAGCAGCTGCCCCTCTTTGTCACGTTCCCTCGCCACTTAAGGGCCTCGTCGATGTGCGGCAAGGTTTTGTTCAGTAACGTGGATAGCTGGAAGCAGAGGATCCGTGCGAGCCGGACCTGCAGGACGTTCCAAGCAAGCCTGACATCACAGAGGAAGACAACACGTCCTCGGGCTGCCAGGGCACACGTGTTTCTGAGGTAAACCCTGATGTGCTTAGCCAGGAAACAAACGATAAATACCTGAAGTCTTGGGGAAGGGGGGGGGGGGGATCAGTACGGAAGAGTGAGCTGCCTCAAAGTAGGAAAGAATCACAGTGTAATCGCACCGTGTCGTTATCGCACTCTTATCCTAAGTGCACAACAACCGCATTCTCACCAGCCCGACGTGTCAAATTACTTTAGAAGAGGTACAGGAAGCGTAGTATTCACAGTGCTTCTGTATTTAAAGTGGAATAACGTGAGGGAGAGGTTCATAAAGTGGTCTGTCTCGTTAGAATACATAAGGAGAAGCTGCTCTCTGACAATCGAATGATCCTGAAAGAGGGGGATCTGTAACAAAGACTGTGACTTTTTCTCTAAGGAAAGACGCAAAGGAACAATCTTAACCACATCAGAACCAGGTGACGCCTTCAAAGACTGTTCTGACCTCTGTACCTAAGAACACCTGAGTAGTGCTGTGGTAAGATCCATCACCTCCTTTAGCATTCTAGGTGATGATAATCTACATATGAATACATACTGTAAGGATTTTCTGAATCGTTGAAAAAGCTGAATGTTCTTGTCACCACAGCAGAGTTGTACATGTGGGCACATTAACAAGCAATTAAAAAATTTGCATGGACGGCAAGACTTTTCACCGACGAGCTTTGGGAGTGTCTACAATAGAGGAAGAGGAGTCTGCATGATGTAGAAACTGAAGTCTGTCGGGAGGTCTGTGATTGGGAGGTGCTTGCTCCGAGCACATCTTATAAATATGCAATGTCCTGTGTTGAATATGCAGCAAATCCCTACCAGCTATTTATATAGTACCACTTTTAATTACTGCCCCATGAAAAAGGAGATCGTTGGCCTGTGGCTCAGTCTCGTACCTCGGAGCTGCTAATGAAATAAATTGCAGCGCGGTGTTCCTGTGAATAAATTACTGTTGGGGGCATCATTTATTTTCATCAAAAAAATTACCATGTCAAGGTAGTTAACTGGGCCTCGTCTCATGCTGTATATCAAGTACTTCATTCTGAGGAGGAATGAGGGGGGATTTCAGCATGTCACCTTGAAACCTTCTACTTTCTGACTTGCTCTCATCCTTTTGGGGTTTTCTGCGCATTCACGTTCAAACTAGTTGCGTTCGTTCTGCCACAAAATAGACCATTTTGGAAACATACACTTATTTCCTAAATGCAAATCTAAACCCTGCTTGTGATAGAATTCCCCCTGTTAACGTAATGTTACATTCAAACACATATTTCCATGTTAAAATCAGCAGTGGGGACGTTTATGGTCGGCTTTGTTCAAAACCGAGTCTCAAGCCATAATTGATTGTGCGTGGTCCATGTGTGTGCTGGTGAGATAACCGTAATAAAACACACAAACGTGTTTTTGGCCATTAATGAACCACCGTAAGACCCTTGTAGATAAAAGAAACACGGATGCTGTAGAGCCTCTACGTAAATAAATACGATTATTGTCAACACATTCAGGCAGGTAGTTAATATGGTTTACACTGGCAACCGGGTTGAAGAGTTCACCAATGGCTTCAGTCCCATGTGGGTCAACAAAGTTCATCAAGCACAATAAATTTAGATGAGCGCTGACTTAACATAAAGATCAGCTTTGGTAGGAGAAGTCATGTTGGGTTTTTTTACATGCAAAATATGATGCAATCAAGCCAATCCATATACTATACAGGCTGTGACAATACAGCAGTTATTTAACTGAATTACACAATCCTACATTATGACCCTTTTATCCCATCTCTAAGGTCTAAGTGTTTGTTCACTGTTTTAAGCAGTGAAGGGGCTTAGTAGAGCCATGATTCACATGGCTTTAATTCATCCGATACATTTACGTTTACAGAACATTGCAGGCAGCTCTTATCAGAAAAAGCAATTTTCTTTTTAAGAAGTCAAAGATGCTGCTGAAGAGGATTTCCCAACATGCACTGCTGCTCTTCAGCCAAAAGGAATTCGGCGCTGCTGGCCGGTCTGGCCACTTCCTGTCTGATTAGCCCTGTGACTGATTAGCGCAAATGAGGATGCTAATTGGACTGCAGTGTCCATGTTGCAAGGTCATCATGGGAGGCTGGTGGGTCATAATGGCCCTATTGGAACAATATTCATGATCATTACCACACATACCAAACAGCTGACACCACACACTCCCGGGCAAATGGCGATACACCTTTCAACAGGAACGTTAGAATAGTGTCAACATGGTGGAACAACAGCCAATACTGCTGCAAACCTGAAATGATTGACCAAATGAGCTCAGTGATTTCAAGGAAGATTTATCTCCCACAAAATCAATGTAAGAAAGAATACTTTGATCCATTTGCAGTCTATGATTATGTCACTTGCCTCTGATGCAAAGTATCTATCCTTGTCTACATGTCAAGAAAAGCATGTATGAGGATAGATACATATTCAGGAATATTCTTCAGGACCAGTTTTATGGTACGCAGGACACTCCTACTCTGTAGTATCATCCGTAATATCCAATAAACTAAATGTAAAATCTCCGCTAGTTCCATCTTGGAGCCCTGTTCTTTTTGATGCATGCACCACTACAGCAGAGGAGACAAGCGACCACACCCACAGAGCTCAACCCAATTACAGACCCAGCCTCCTCCAATCAGCTCTGGCTAACTTCATTAGTGTCCTCTCACCATATGAGCTGGTCAGAGGAGGGAAACATGGGAGGAAATCAACCTTGCTCAGACCACCGAGGGCTGGAATTGATTTGTATGCAGAAAGGTTTTCATTGGGCTTTCATGTTGACCTGTTTCAAATCGCTCTCCCCTGAAAAATCCCCGGTTGTGCTTTCATGTTAAAGATGATGCGGTTATCGAGGTGATTTTCAGTACATTTCAACAAGTGACCTTGTCATATAAGTTTCTCAAATAAGCAATTTGAGAAACTGATCCAAAAGGAGACGATCGTCCCTAATCATTTTTCAAAAGATTGCTTTCATGTGGAGATATTTGTAATGATAAGAAAATACGCAATGAAAGTTGAGGCTGCCAATTTGAAACTGGCATCAGAGGTCACTCCTTACTTATGTGGTCCATTGTGTTTCAATCTGATTTGATTCCACAATTCAATTGGCTTTCTTTGTCATTATTGGAAAGCACAATCATTCAATCAGCACTGCTCTGCCCCAAGATGCATCTGCTGGAAAACCTTTTTCTATCTGGCAATAAAATGACTTTGCTTCAATGTTCTCTCCCGAAGGATTCCTCAGAGAAGTATTGGAGATTTTAAAAGACTTTCCAGCAGGATCCAGACGTTCATCATACACACAAGTGTTTTCATTCACTAATTATGCAGGTTGAATCCAATTCCAGCATCCTTTCATATCCCAAATGAGAAACCCCCCCTCCATTCCCACAGTTTACACCCAATCAGTGTTTGTTTGATGATGAAATAACATACATGGTTTGTCTCTTCATAAAAGAAGAATTAGAACACTGCAATAAATAAATAAAAATCACTGTCACCAGGATGGCAGATAACGTAAAAAGAATGCCACCATTACTGTAATGGTGTGCCAAATGACAATCCAGATTATGGACTGTGTACAGATAATATATATATTTCGAAACTTTGATTGTTGGTTGATAGCCTTCTTCAAAGCAGATGGGTTGGGGGTGGGTCCTGCTCATTTCTCTTACCTCGCAGAACCAGCCGTCTGACACATTTTCTGAATTAGCACCTATTAATATTCAGTGGCATCAGCAAATAGTGCCCGCTTGCGTTTTCAAAATTAAGAAAGGTAATAGAATTTACCGTCAATGTCTTGGCAGAGAACTCTGGAACATAATATCGCCTATCAGTTTTCATTAACCTCTTCTGTGCCGTAAAGTGCACAAGTGTCATCTCAGTTTACCTCAGCTTGTGGAGCCAAACGACCAGTGTCACGTTTGACCATGAGGACGGGGGTGGGGGAGGGTGGGGGCCGGGGGTGGGGGAGGCTGGGGGCCGGTTCTTGATCCAATGAGAAATGGATTCACACGTGGAATGGATGTCAAAAACAATGAAATTCATTCCAGCATCGACTTAATGGAAATGAATGTTTGGAAGGAAGAACGGAATGTCTGAAGAAGTTAATTACATTTCTATTGGATAGCCTAGATGAGGAACAGGAGCGGAGAGATCAGGGTATTAGGTCATTTACATCAGTCTTCTGCAAAGGTTATTAACGGTATACACCCAATTGAAACAAATAACATGCAACAAATTGTAGTAGTGACCATGGAGAATGTCCCTCTCCTCAATCTGATTCATGTCCATCATGACCAAGTCAAACCATCATTTTACGACAGCTTGAGAATCGTTGGGGTGTAATCGTTCGGCCATTTTTTTGGTGTGAAGTAATGTAGTGCTACTCTCGAAAAGACTGGGCGTGGGGGGTGGGGGTGGGGGTGGAGGGGTCAGCATGAGATTTAAGCTCATAGTTAGCGCTCTCATTCCATTGGATTGAAGTAGAAGCCAGTGTGACAAGTAGTTTATTGTCTTTTGGACAAATGAATCAAATACATTATAGGAACCTCCAAAACGATCTAAGGCACTCTGGTGTCGGTAGTTTAATTAAAGTTTAATTTAGCTTTCACCGTGCTGAAAAGGAATCAGCGTTAAGAAAAACACATTTCATCTTTCACTTCAATTGTATAGTACAATATCCATGTAGCGTATTACCCAGAAGGTATGAGGTTTCTGCATGGCGATGAGGAAGTCAAAGGGTTTGATTTGCAGTTTTATTGTCACAAAGCATTACAAAATATCAGAAATGTTTTGGTGGGTGAAGAAGGCAATTCTCGCAGAATAAAAAGATAATATTCCTATAGGCAGACTTAAGACATATACAGTACTGATGCTGCCCTTCTTGGTTGATACAATATCGACTGTGAGTTTCAGTCACACGGTGATAAGGTGGGAGGCTCCCAGTCTAGAGTAGGAGGCTGGACACTTTGATCTGTATTGATACAAGCCTTGGGTTATGGTTACCCTTTTGCATCCCTCTAGCAGAGTGGATTAAGGTTGTACTTGGTGTGCATGTGTGTGTGCTGCAGTGTGCGTGAGCGAGGGGAGAGAGTGCTGCATGTGTGTGTCTGTGTGCGTGGAAACTGGAGAGAAAGGGATGGTTTCTGTCCGTGAAAGGATGAAAGCATGTGTGCTTTGTGTGTGTGAGTGCGTGCATGTGTGTGTGTGTGTAAGCGGGAGAGAACGAGACAGAGTTTGTGTTTGTGTGTATGAGAATGATAGAGCACTGCATGTGTGTGAGTGAGAGAGAGAGAGAGAGAGAGGGGGAGGGGGGGGAGGAGACAGTCTGGCAGCCACAGTGGGGGCTTCGACACACAGGCTTGGCTAGCCTCATGCCTGTGTGAACCAGACAGAAACTCACTGGCATGTATGAGAACACACACATCTAGGATTTTCAAAGTAGTTTGAGGGGATAGTATGTGTATAATGTGTGTGTGAGTGTGTGTGTGTGTGTGTGTGTGTGTGTGTGTGTGGAGGGGGTTGGGGATGGCTGAGGACTCTTCAATAGACATCAGCTACAGTGGAAAGCCAGATAGGAATGGCAGAGAGAGAAGAGACACATGAAGGATCACACTGAACCATCAACTTGAAACAACATCGACATTGCTATCAAAGAAAAAGCATTTTGGAACAATTATACCGAACATAAAAATAAGACATGCGACATCAAAAACGAGGTCTACTTATCCAGCTGAAGCCAAATGCTTAAATGCAAAATTAAGTGTCTACGCTGTCAATCACTGATGCTTTCCAGGGATGAAAATACCCTCAAGGGAAACAAATTGAAGCCACCAGAGAGAGAGAGAGAGAGAGAGAGACTTGTTGATTGCTCTTGTTCAGCGTTTTTTGAATACATAAGCAGCTGTGTTTCATTTTTGTACTTCATACTGTTTGGTTATGAATTGGTAAGTGGGGGGGAAATAATTGAGAAAAACTAAATGGTAAAGAGTCCTGTTGTTGCTGAGAGAGAGAGAGAGAGAGAAAGAGAGAGAGAGAGAGAGAGAGGCAGGCGATAAGGTGAGAGTTTATAGAAAGGAGGCACATGAAGTGTGTGTATGTGGGTGAAAAGGATTGGGATGTATTGGTAAACTGGGACTGAGAGAGTTGAAGCAGCTGTAAACACACAGTAGTGAGGATCAATCTGTTGGCACAGGGGCTTTGCTCAGCGCACCACTGCACAATCCTTTGATTTCTAGGAATATCTTTCTCCATACACTTTGTACTGAGGCAGCAGATGCAATGTGGACTGTTTTTGGCTTCGTTTCTACTCTTTCTTTTGTCCTTCTTTTTCTCTCTCTCTCTCTCTCTCTCTCTATGTCTCTCTGTCCATCTCTTGCTCTCTATGAACCTAAGTCACATCCCTGATTCAATAGTCATGCGCGTTCCTTCAAACAGACAAACACACATGCTCATGTTCAGACATACAATAGAAGTGAGGGAGGTAATAGACACTCACTCACCCAGCCACAATTAAACACAACGAAACAGACCTAATGCACTCCCACCCACACCGCCACCCATTTCTGAATTCCAGTGCACATACACAGCAGCATGCATTATTCACCAAGCTCTACCCTACTCTTCCTTCAGACGCGCATCCTTCACATGAACTAACAAAGCGCAAAGGACATCCACAGGAGACGTCAGCTACAGCGTAACCAATCTGCCCCTCTCACCTCTCGCAAAGTATGTGTGTTTGTAAGCAGGTGGGCTCGTGTCCGCATTCATTGAGATGAGCGATGCTCTGCATAACAATATGTTTTCCTTACAGTGATCGTGTCTATGGAAACGAGGCGTTTTACGTGGCTCCACAGCACGGTTCTCCAACCCTGCTCCCTGGAAAGCTACCTGCCTGTTTGCTTTTGCTCCAACCACAGTCATTTGACCCGATTCTGCACTAGTTGACTGATCAACCAGCTAATCGTTTGAATCAGGTGTTGTGGAATAGCACTGGTGCTAAAATAGCACAGGTAGCTCTCCAGGAACGTGAAGTCGGAGAGTGAGATGTCTAGTTAGTGGATAGATACACTCAGACAGAACACACAAGAAAAAACGTGTTATTAAGTCTAATGATGTCACGGCCCTGCCAGAGTATGTGGTTTTACGGCACATTAAATAATACATGAACCCTTTGAAACAGGGTCCCTGGTCACTAACAACACCGTCTGTAAGACTTGTAAACAACCTTTTCAATAATACATAGAATCTGATCCTCATCACAGGGTTTTTAAGCTTGAGGTTTAATGGTGCTTAAGTTATAGTATAGCATCCATCAAGCAAATATTGATATGTTGTGATGGGGCTCTGTGCTGCATTGACTAAATCTGGACACTTGATACTGGGCGGTGCGGATCCTTTTCTCTCTCAGATGACTGTCTCCCCCTCCTCTCGTGCTCCCCATCTCTTAGCCTCCACCGGCTCTCCCTCTCTCACGCCTTCCTACGACTTGAACCCCCGCCCAGATTCTCATCATCTCGGTAATTGAGGTGCTGGGGAGGGTAAAAAGGGGGAGGGGGGGGAGGATAGGATGGGGAGGAGGAGGGGGAGGGGGAGCAGAATCTATTTCAGCTTGACATCAGACACTCGGGGTGGACGGGCGGCTGTGTGCAGAATGCTAACGCACTCCTTCAGCGTGGATGTGTCAGTTCTAATGGCTGTTTTGTCTCCTCGATCACCTCCTTCATTAGCCTGAAGCTGACACCAGTGGGTACAGAGTCACATTATACAGCCGCACCAGGACATTAGCGTTCCCCCTTATTATTCTCAAAACATTCCAGATAGACAGGCTGCATGACTTGGCAGGATCCAGCTACAGCTTTTCTTTGTTGTTTTTACTCAGAGAGCTAGAGGGAAAGCTCTAGAAGCAAAGTAAATAACTCAATAAATTATCAATAATGTAGACTGTATCCTTAGCAAGTCTTACAGGTTATTGCCAAGAAATGGTCTCTAATATGCTTAATTTTACACATTTAATACTTACCAATAAAGCTTCCTGGAGCTTGGGTAGACTGAAGGTCATTCGTCATCAACACTGTGACTGCTAATCCACTGGTAAACGAGCCAAATGATGGATGCTGCATACAAAGAATCCCTTCATCACACCTAAACACTCGTGCCACAGAATGGCCGCCGACTTCTAAACCATTTGCCGCACATAACGATGTCATCTTGGGGTTTACCCAATCGATACCTCAAAGCGGGGGACGGGGGACGGACGACCACCCAGCCGTGAAGGAGAGCGTGAAGGCACCTCCAGTGACCGAACTGGCCTCTGAAATAACGGCTAGAGTCTGTCAGTTCTGATCAACACACCAGGGTGAGGAGACTGCCATCTTATCTACTGGAAGGAGAACTACTAAAGAAACTTTCAACAGAATGATCTTGTTGGACCTGTTTGGTTTGTGAAATATGTTAAAAAGCCTGTACTGCAGAACACTAAATACTATCATTAAATACAACTGATACCTAAATATAAATGAGCTTATGTGGTCTTTAGGATAAGCAATGCTTGCTCCACTAAGGCCTACATTTCAAGGACCAACCCATCTGCCAACACGCTGATCCGACTTTGCAACAAGTAATCTTGTAGCATCAGGTGGCTTTTTATACAGTCGCATTCCACCTAATGATCTCAGGATCGTGTGAGACGTGAATCTTAAGAGACGCAGATCCTAAAGGTTCAGACATGTTGGAAGCGTTCACGCTCTGGTCAATTTCCAGCCAGCGACTCATCTTCTTCTATATCCTGCGCTCGACACTCAGCGCTCAGCAGGGGGGTTGAGATCACACAGTTGGACACTGATACATTGTTGTTGGTTGTCTGTGTCTCTCTCCTCCCCAGGACAGCAGTCCTGTTTGTTTGAGCTTTATCGGGGGACGGAGGGAGGAGGGAGGATGAAGAGTCTCAAAGTTTATGTTATCTTGGGCTGGGCAACCAGACCTCTAGAACAGCCCATACAACAGGGGGAGCTAGGGAGACACAGTGGACTTTCAGGGAGTAAGGCAAACAGGTTACTGAGTTAACGAGTCAGTAAGATCCCAAGAATTTACAGTTGAGCCTTTTCTAAACCATAAAGAAAATAGCAGAAAAATGAACATCGCAGTACATTAGTGTCTGTTTATTGAAGAGGAAATGAAGGTACTTTCTCTTTCTTGTGGCGAAATATGTGTAATATACTGTCCTCAGTTCAGTTTAATTATCCAACTCATTCCGGGCCATTCGCAAAAGGAATAAAGAATTTGCTTAATAAACTGGATCGGTATAGCATGCTTCTGTAGCTAAATCTCTTTGGCAGTTATTGAAGGTTTAGTAGTTAGGAGTTCAGTTGCCACAATTAATGTTTTCTTGGAGGAAATAATCATCTTCAGAACCCTCTCCCTCCTCACTTATCTTATTAAATAATTAACGCTAATGATCCATGAGCTTCACTCCCACAGCATGGCCATTGGTGTATAAGTACTGTGTGTGTGTGTGTGTGTTAGTGAGTGAGTAAAGAAAAACGCGATATCTTTAATTTGACCCAAGTTAAATGTTTGCAACAAGATTCATAAAGAAATCCGAACTTATATGACATGGATACACAATCTATGTTTCTTTCTTTTCTTTAATTCTTTCCTTCTGTCTTTCTTTCTTTCTATTGATCCTCATTGGAATACTCACCCATCAAGAAGCTCTCATTGGGGAGGATGTGGGAGATGAGAGGAAATCATTAGCAACCAACCGCTCATTACCGGGACACACGCCAGACCTGTGACAGCCTGCCCAGTTGCCGCGGTGACCAGCAGAGGAGAGGAAACATCAAATGCTGCTAAAAGGGCGAACACCTTCATAAAGCCTCATCAGCATCAGTGCTACCAGCTGTGTCTGGCCTTGTCCCAGAGCTCTGTTCAGTGCCTGCTTAACCTGCTGCTCCAGTTGCTCCCTGCCTTATGCATTTTACATGCTTACTTGGGGCTTTGAATTGCAGACAAAAGGCCTGGGTTTGGGGGCAGGGAAGCCTGCTCTGCTTCAGGACCAGAGTTCTGGGATCCCTCCTGCTAAGGGAAGCCCATTTGAACTCAGGGGAGTATAGGGGGAACAGAAGGAGGGGACAAGGGGAAAGAGAACGTCCCTATGGCTTCGGCGAACACCCCCCCCCTCCCCACATCTCCCTCCCTCCCCCACTATATTTAATATTCATTTTGGGAAGCAGGCAGGCAGTCCCACCCCACCTCCAAAGACCTCTTCAGATCTCTGGGTCTGTTTGATGTCTGAGTTGGGTTCCCGCCCAGCAGAGCTGACCCTGAGGGCGCCCGACACTGTCACCGGTTCAACAAAGCGGTTTCCAACGGAAATCCACGTTTTTTTCCATGCAAACAGTCGGAAAAACGGTCAGACGTCTGGAGGAGATGAGGCCAAATCCTCAATTGAGCAGTGTGACTGTGCAGGGTACCTCTCCTCTGTGTTCCATTTACCAGAATGGGTTGGAGGGACGGAGGAAGGGAGGCGGAAAGGCGGAGAGAATAGGGGAGAACACACATGGATGATTACAGGGAGGTGAGGAAGGACGAAGATGTGCTCATTCACCTAGAGCGTTTGACCTTGTCCACGTGTCGTGTGGATGGAGCCATTTTCCAGCTCCGTGTGTATCTGAGGTGCCAAGTCAAACAGGGGATTTTCACTCAACTTCCCCACTTCAACTGAGGCATGCTGGCATTTGCAAGACCTCAGCAGGCACCCATTTTGGAAGGGAGGCTTTTTAAAAACCAATTGAAAGCCAAAGACATTATCCTGCCCAATGGGCTGGAATGCTGAAGGGTTGAAGAGGTGCACGTGCATCTCTCACAGGTTTGGAAGTCAAATCAGCAGCACAAAGGCAAGGTGGAGACATTCATTTCTTCCACACAAAGTGTGTTCTTGGGCACATGCTTTATATTGTTCTTGAAGAAAGTAGTCACCAATAAATTGCCTATTAGGCGTGCATGGGGCCAGTTTTTTTTGTTTTTTTTTACCTTGAAAGGGAGCTTTGGTAGGCATTTTCAAGGCTTTAACACCTGTTCAAAGTGGGTCCTTGTTTTTTGAGAAAAAAATACTGTCTCAAAAATTGCATCTATACTTTGAAGACATTTCATTTGAAGATCTTAATCGTTTTATTACCTTTTATTAAACCTTTAATGTTCAATTCTCAATTCTCTCTAGAGTCTAGACCATCACAGGTGCTGTATTGGCACAGATGTTCAGAAATTCAGTTTCCAATTCTCTGGTGTCACATAAAGAAGGGGTGTCCCTTGACCCCTTGGCTCAGTTTGATGATCAAATAAACAGTACCTTCATCTCCATTTTACCGACAAAAAAGTCATTTTATGCCTATCATGACATGCCAAGATCATATAGAACTGAAATTTCCTACAACAATATATTGCACTATTCAACATTGCTTCTATTCAGATCATTTGGTTGGCATAAAATGGGTAACAGTTCCATGTATAAACACACAGATTTAAATGCAAAGAACAATAAACAATGTCATTACAATTACATGCCGCCAAAACATACAAAAAGGTGGCAAAAATAAGAACCCGTCTTCACGATTGCACCACAGTGGCCTCTTTACATATTTAGGTAGTTTTTTATGGTGTAGGGCATTTAATCTATTGTCACCATGCCCAGTGGTTATTGAGACACCAGGTTTTATAGCAACGTGATTTACGTAGACTTGTGGTACATTAACGATACAATAGGGAATCCTGTAACATCCATATTCATAAGAGGCTGCGCTCTAAAGGGACATCAGGGAGGACTGTGCTCTTCCCATTTAAAGCCTCCCTCCCCTTTTTCAATCACCATCCCAAAACCTTTTGTAACTGGAATCTGTTAGCATTACTTAGCTTAGCAACAGAAAAGGCTAGCATCAATGCAGGGGTGAGAGGTCAGATCTCAAGAGAGTTGACACCAGATTACCACAAATGAGCAAAAATGGGAATCAATGCAATTTAGCTCTGCAACCAAATGAGTGGAAGCAGCTGAAATTGTAGCCTGCAACTGTTCCTGATATGTTGTAGGTTGACGGTGCACCCATGTCAAATAATAAAAATACATAAATACAACTGCCAAGATTTTTTGGGCCTGTGTGGATATATCCTAACTCACACACAAGCCTTTTTTGTTTATGATGGTTGACAATTTACATGATTCAACCCAAAATTGTGTAATTCAACACAAAATCGTTGTTGTGACAATGTTTCTTAGGCATTCACAATTTCCTTTTCTTCATCGTAACAATGTAGACAAGAAGGATCACCTGTTGGTTGTCAATTGCGAGGTTAATGTCTACAAATAATCATCCAAACCCTCTATCAGAGAGAGAAGACCCTGTAGACACACACTGACATCTCTGAAAGACCATTGAATAATAAATAAGCAGATTTATCAAAGAGAGGCAGCAAAATGTAACATTATGTCAGACCTTTAGGGCACTAATCGATGAGGTGTGCCACCGAAACAGCTGAAATGTAATTGACGGCAACAGTTCCACGGGTGTAGGTCAGGTGACAAACAGTAATTAAGACGGTGGAGAGATCTGCTAACAGCTTGTCATGGTGGATGGGAGTGGGGGGGGAAATAGATTGCTCACCACCTCTCCAATGCAGGCTAATTTACTCGTAAATGACTCAATAAAAAAACATTTCATCTCGGTTGCCATGGCACAGCAAAGCCCTAAAAAGTGATGGAGGGCTTTGTGTCCAGTTAGAAAGATAACATTTAGTTTGCAGCAGATTGCAGCGTTACAGACATGTTGTTAGCAAAAGCCGTTTTCATCCCAACAAGGAAATTAAAGTGAGGCATCAGAAAATCCTGACCGTCTCCTGGGTGACAAAGAATAGTTTTTAACAAGCTGATAGATGAAGGACCGTATAAAGAGGCTACATTCCCTCTGAACAACCCACAGAGCTTATAGGGTCCTTGGACGTTTTCTATGCATTAATGAGAGTGTGTGTAGGTGAACTGAAGCATCTTGAGTAACAGATAGGTTTCAGTGGAGAAGAGGGATTCTAATGGGCTCCACGAAAATGCCAGATACGTGTTGATGCATTTGGAAGAATATAATAGCTTTTGTGCCATCGAGTAATTTAGTATGCAGTTCAAAATGGAACTTTTGATGCAGTTTAATATGGGTCTTTCCGCTCTCTGCGGTTTGACAAATGGGCTGCATCTTTGTGGCAACCTCATTGGAAATAATAGATACTAGAGTTGGGTGGATAAAAAAAGCATCATTACAAAATCTATCATTTGTAGATTTGAGGAATTTGAAAATGATGAAACAAAGTCAGTGATTTAACATAAATTATAACCTAATTATACTTGCAAGGTTGATCAGAAATGACCAGGTGAATAAAAAGGTTCTATAAGTACATTCTATTTATGCTTTAATTTGCACTCATTCTAAACATGATTGATGGGTTTCCAGTTGGTGTCATTCAGTCACTTTAGTTTAATCAACATTCCCAACAGTTCATAATTAACAGTCTATCATATTTAATGTGTCCACCACATACGGTTAACTGAGTTGCAAATTAAAAAAATGTCATTGTAAGACAGGGTTCTCTACCGTGTGCCGAGGTAAGCACAACTCCAACATGATTAAAAAAGCTTCCAATTTGACCCTGTGACATAAAATATCATTACATTGCTAATTGACATAGATTGAAAAATGAGAGTTGTGCCATGTACTGGGGCTACTAGCTCATTTAAGTATGTATTTTCCATATTTTCAATCATTATCCTGTTCGGCTGTACCCCTTTTTACACTGTTGATACTGTCTACCTTGTCCTATTGTATCGGACAGGTGGATTTTGTCGACAAACAACGGCTGGTTCAGAGAAAATGTATTCTAGCATCTCTATTATGTATCAGATCCATATACCAGCTAACTTGTACTGTCAGCAGTGAAATACAACATTGGAACAGCAATGCCTCATGTTCTTTTACACACATAACCACTGTTACAGGTTCTTCAAAATGGCTCCTCTCCAATCTGGCAACATCAGACCCTGTTCAGACTCCAGGTTGGCATGGACATCACGAAATATGTGACCAAAACCATTAAACTGATTTCATTGATTTCAGTCATCCTGCTGTCTCTGACCGCTAATGAATAAAGATGAGCAGAATCAATACACCAGCCCTCATATACACATCTTCATTGCATCCACACTGTCCTCACACAACTCGGAAACATGGACACACACACACACTGAGTTCAGGTCGATTCCAGACAGGCTGGACGCAGCATGATTCAGACATCTTGCCCAGACGTTGGCCGATGGCCACAGTAACCATTTATTTTCCTGCTACATGTTGGATTGTGTGCATGTTACTACGGCTGTGACTTGCCAGACTAACGTGGTGGTTTCCTTCCTTCTTGATGCTAATTAACCCTGTCCCTCTTCCTCAGTTCCCTCAACAGACGAATCAAAACACAGCTGAGATCACTGAGACCTGTCACCAACGTGTTGTGTGTCGATCGCATCCTCTCAGGTAGTGCTATGGGGGAGGCAGCATTTGGACCGCCTCTTGCAGGTGTGGGTAATAGCCAATCCGGACCGCAGACGCTCGTGTTTCCATGTGTTTGGTCTCTAAATCATGACGTCATCATGCAGCAGAGCAACATAATTGAAGCAAAACCCACGCAGGAGTTAGAAGAGATGGATCGAGTGCATCCCTCATGTCATCACACTGGATGAAACAATGGGAGAATGCTGACAAAGACAAAGGTGTCCATGAAATGAGTTTTGCAAATTAAAGGGGGAGATTGAGCGTTGAATGGTAAATTAGAAATCATTTCTGAAATTGAAATGCGTTCATGTTGATTATGTTGATGGAAGCACATCCTGGATTCTAATGTCACCCAGCCAAACAGATTGGATATGGAAACTATATACTGTTTGACATTTCTACCAGCATTTCAAATAATTACTTTGATTCTTTAGGCCTTTGAAAGAATGTAGATCAAGTTTTTGTGTTGTGTTATCGTGAAAGAACATGCTTGTGAACATTCCATCATCCAAATGATAATGAGATCATCATATGTATGGGTCAGGGGTGTATGGTTTACACCTTCGCTTAACAGGCTTGGTCATTAACAATAATAAACAACTTTAATTAGCAGTGCACCCTGTAAAAAGAGCTGTAACATCCCTGCCTCTCTAAAGAGTAATATTGAAGGAAGATCGAGTGCAGAAAGAGGGTGAAAGAAGAAAGTGTGAAAGACACGATGAGCACATTCCCTTGTAAAAAGAGACCTTGCTGAGGTAATACAAAAATGAAATGAAAAGTGTGTTACATTTCAAACAATGCTAGCTTTGTCGGGTTTAAAAAAGGGCATACTGTCAGGTAGGTTGACTTGGATCACCAAATATTTACCTGCGATGGAGGGTTCAGAAATGTTAAGTAAAAGAGGCTGAAACTTGTTGTACATTTAAAAGTATGATAGACGTTACAATATAACATTTTAAGCAGAAAGTGAGTTTCCAACCTTGTTTCGTTAGCATTTCATAACCCAAAGATTTTCCATCAAAGTGCTGACAGACGCAAGAACCACGTCAATAGGAAATGGAATGGAATATTTTTCACTCATTTTCTCGGATTACCCCTGATTCTGAGATGTAACCGCCTCTGGTTTCCGTGTCAGCACAAACTCCCAGGCTCTGTTTTGCCGCTGTTTTGAATTAACACGTTAACAACCATCCCCCATTCTTCAGCGCTGTTTGACGCTTGGCTGGGAGAACTCTGAGATTTACACCCTAAAGGTAAATCCTTTGAACATATACTTTATTATGTTCTCTATGATGGTGGAAAAGATGTCACCGGTTTGCAAAGCGAATGTGTAATTCATAATGTGACAGCCAGACAGCCCTGCTCCTGTTCTCATTCACCAACTGATCAGCAGCGACTACTGTACGAGCGTCGAGCGCTGCACCCCACAACACAGCTTTGTAGAGATATGTCAAGTGAGCGCGTCTAAGGTGAGATACTGGTGCACCTCTGTAGATAATATCCAGGGGATTTAACCGACTTTCCCTGGCCTTAAGATGATGGTGACACTTGAATATTGAGATTAAACTGTTTATATCACCAGCCACAGCCTGCACAGTGGGAGCACCTGTTCAGAGGAGAAAACGTCCAAATGAAAAGTGGATGTTTATGCAATGACAAACGTCATGGTGAGACTGTGATTATAATTACAACAGCCCACCAGCAGGCTACATTGTGTTGTAAAGCCCAGGGGAAAAACAGCATGTGTGTGTGTGTGGTCAGCTTCTTTTTAGCCTGTGCTAATCCCCACATCCCTCTAATGAGCTATATTGACGTGTCAAAGTAAGCACAGACCCTCTTCAGCCAATCACACTTTGACCTTCATCCACACAGAAGGGAATTCAAAGGACCGAGTCCTTGACAACTCTACCCATTTATCTCAAAGTCCCATCAATATGGGATCTCCTTAAGTCCATGAGAAGTTAATTCTATTGATGCAGACCACAGGAGCTGCAGGAGGCTGCATGTGTTTGGCCTTCACCACGAGCCTGGCTCTTGCCTGAATCTTCACCCGCTTTCTTCAGCTCCTCCTGAGTGATCCGTGGTGCTTTTCTGAATCAGATGAGGATCTGTTTGAGGCCTTCTGTAGCTGGATTGGTTGATTCTCTGACAGAAGCCAGTCATTGTAAAGGAATGTGTTCAGATGGTCTAATGTAAGGTTCCCCTTCATTTGGTCACGCTGCCTGTTGTGTAGATCCGGTAGATCCTTCCACCAGTTTAACCAACTCAAACCCATAATGCATATAAAGGAGTGTAGACGCCCTTGCATGATGACATCATATTCAATTCCATGTCCAGCACATACTCAAGAGACTTCCTAAGAACCATGATGCCACTGCATCTGCACAACATATCTTACTGTATCAGTTCTGTCTCATCTGTGTGGTTAGGCTGATGCTATCAACATGCAGTCGGTTGTAATCCAGTCTTTTGCGTTTAACCTTATGGGTGTGTGATTACATTGCTTCATTACAAAGCCACATAGTACTATCACGTGTCGATGTAACATTTAAGACCATCATGCCATTATTGTGCTGTTATATTTTTGGTACAATATAAGGTACAATTCTGCACACTGAAACAACATAAGATTTTGCATGCAGTAACGTTGCACATGAACAAGAAGATTTTGGGGGTTTTGTAAAAGATTTGAATAGATAATGAATGACAGTATAAACCCCTTACTATCTGCAACAGAAATGAGAAATGGTCACAGCCCTACAGTTTTGACGTTTTCCACGACAGAGACATGACATGCTTTGGTGCCTTTGGTAATCCAGGTGGCGAGAGTTCAGATGGACTGACAGTGAGCTGGGTTTGAACATGAAGTGGAAGCCATGAGTCGATCACTGCATCTACTGCTGGAGCAGCACAGTGTGTTCAGACACACTATCAGAAGCAGCCAGCAGTTCAAGGCAGCCAAGCAGATGATAAAAAAGGAAATAGCTTAATCGAAAACGGTGGGCAGCGATGTGTCCCTTTGTATCTTTACTCTACTCTGTCGTATATCTTCAAATCTTACGGCTTACTTGGCATAGCATTCTGCATGAGTTTTTTTTTTCTTTGTATTGTGGGTACAGTTTTGTACACAATTTTGGGAATGGGACAAGCAGCATATTTGTGATGACATTTTAGTGCGGCATAAGATTTACTCAAGTACAAGATTTACCTTGTACAACACCAATTGACCACAAATTGAGCCCTAAGGTTTATTTTAGTTGCCATTACACTGTGCTAGCTGAGGCTAGCCCATGTAACATAATAATAATTCATCTTTAAAAGACGTACAAGTTCTAACATACCGACCGTGTCAATGTATCAATCAATAGCATTGAAAAGGTGTACAAATGTGTTATTATTGAGTGATGTTTTGTGCTGCACACTTAACCCTAAACCAGCACAATTAGTCTATACAGGTGATCATCTGTTCCATCAATTTGATCACATTAGTCACTGTAAAAAGGGAATAAATAATGATAATCAAAACCATAATCAGTCAAGTTTGGTCTGTGGCCATGCTACCCCTACTGGATAGTTTGTGAAATATTTTAAACATTATTTTTGCAGCTGTGTGAAGTGCAGTAGTGTATATTAAGCTCCCCATCACCTTTCCAGACATGGGACAATCATTCTGTGATGACATTCCTGAGCGGCTTGCCGACTGTGCTGATGTCTCGACAAATGGGTTAGCAGAATGGCTGTGGTTAGCTGAGAGAGATGAGTGTCTCTACTGAGCTTTGAAATCCTAATCCGAGAGAATGTAAATGTTATATTTCAGCACAGGATTTGAACTGAATACACGTGCACAGGGTACATTTTGATGGATGACTCTTATGGACTTTTCTTGTCCTACTAAACATATCCTGTCTGTGGAATCCTTGTCACCCGCCCCTTGCGAAGGCTCTTTGTATAAATGTAGAGTGTGCAATATAAGCTAAGGGTGATGCTCCATCTGAGAAAATATAGATGATGGCAAGGAAGGTAAAAGGAAAAGGGCTGTATAAACATGGCCACATGTGTCTGCCTTTATGGTCCCTGTCTGTGTGTCTCGAATATCTGGCTGTGTGGAAAGTAAATAATAAGGCACTAAATAGGGATGCATAAAAAAGGAATAACATTGCCTATAACGGGATGAAGTCTCTGTGATGATCCTGTTGTTTGAGATTTGATTGACTGACGGTAAGTGCATTGTTATAGGGTTTTAAGACAACAGGAGGGGAGGGGGGGGGGCATGGTGATGTGGGCCACCAAAACAAGCGGCGTTATTCCTCTGCTTAGCTGAAAGAGCCACGACTGGGCTGACGACAGGAAGACGGCCATTACGTGTCATCAACTGATTCAAGGTTTTTTATTGGTGGAAATCAACGGTTTCAACGGTCTGAATATCAAATGCCAATCATTGGGAGTATTAGCTTTTTCGATTTCCATGGCAACATCTATGACTGTCCTGAAAAGCTGAATAAATACAAGGCTTGATGCCCCCAAACCACACAACTACAAATTTGTATTTTCTTAATGTTGGGTTTGAAATGTACCCTCCAGTCACTTCTGATTATAATTTCCCCCACTTCCCACTGAAAACCTGGATTCTATTTGTTTCTTGCACAATTTATTTCCTTCCCGATGAAATAAGTACGCTTAAACATACTTAAACTCTAAATAACCCAAAAATATGAATGTGTCTATAGGTTGCTTCTATGAAACTCTGAAAAATAGAGGACGGTCAACAATTACAGATAAAATCAAACCTCCGTCTACCACTTTATGATAAGTAATAGAAGATCAATTAGTCCCAAAGATAGGATCTGCAGTAGATTATTGAGCAACTGGAGAAGAGCATAGGAGAAAGTGCAGGTGGGCATCAGATGGGCATCATGCCTAATACTAGGCAGTTAGGTGTATTATAAAGTGTTGAGAGTGTGTGCATTTCCCCAATGACATTTTGAAACTATTTTATTGTATCTAATTAATAATACTGTATGTCCCAGATTGATTACTAGATGTCACAATAATATTCTTCTTGTACAGGGGTGGGCAATTCCAGGACCTGAGGGCCGCTGTCCTGAAGGTTTTAGATGTTTCCCTGGTCTAGCACACCTGATTCTAATGAAGGGTCGTTATCAAGCTCTGTGGAAGCCTCACAATTACCCTCCATTAGAATCAGGTGTGCTAAAGCAGGTAAACATCTATAATCTTCAGGACAGACGCCCTCAGGGCTTGAAACTGCACACCACCATTCTTGTAGCACATCTTTCAACCAGGAGCAACATAGGATACTGTTGTGCATTTACAGTGCTAAATATTGTATTTCTCAAGAAAGGATTTACCTCAAAGTGTGAGTATTCACTTTGAATTCAATGTAATGCACATGCAGACATTTTAATATTCTTATGTTTTCAGTATTAACCTGCCCACCAAGTAAATTCCTTGTTATTTAAAGTTATGTTCTAACTTTAAAAAGCCATAGATTGTGCAAAGCAGTTTGCAGTGCCAAATATGTCAGGCAACGTTCCAATGCTGCCTTTGAAAACCAAAACACGCTTTGTATTAGAGGAAGCTCAGCTGTTCTTCACCCTGAGTGCAACCACATTAACATCCATGTGTACTCAGACAGAATGGTGCTGCGGTGCCGGTGTTCTCTAACTCAACTTTGCTGCAAGGGGAAATCAGCAGTAGAAATGGCATTAGATGTTCTTATCATAGCATGTCCTGCTTGCATGTGTTGATTCTAAGCATCTGTGGTTAATTACCATGCAAAGTGGTAGATTTGTCACTAAAGTAATACTGTACTTATGTTAATGTCTGTACTATATACTGTACTTATGTTAATGTAGGTACTATATACTGTACTTATGTTAATGTAGGTACTATATACTGTACTTATGTTAATGTCTGCAAAATAGAGGTGTGAAAATAAATAAACAAATGCATTTCACATCCATAGTGATATAAAGAATAGGATTCACATCCTTTATTAACATGAGGCGATGCAAATCCACAAACTGTATATTTTAATAATTTTTATTTTTGTACATTTTATTTTTTACAAATATTAGAAAACTGTACATTATAAGACCAAATACAATAAAAAGCTTGATATAATAAAATCTTACATTAGTAGATCAAGACCACTCAAAATGTACTGGTTTGGCAAACATTTTTACGTTCCTGGTCAATGCCATCCATGGACCACCTTAAAAAAGAATAATTATGCATTTTACAAAAAAAGGGTCACAACGATCTCATGCAGATCATGAAGTATGGCCTGAGAGTGCCTCGTTTGCAGGAAAGAACAAGAATAAAAAGTTAGAAAAATGTTTCAACCCCTTAACAGAGGTCATGTGTTGCAAGAGAAAGATATGTTGCCTATAAAATAAGAGGTAATTATTTGGACACCTTGATAAACCTTAGGAGAATATATCAATGTCTTCTTTTACAAAACAATACTGTACCTAGAGTAATTTTACGGGACTCTCGAGGGGAGCAATTGTTTTCAAACCACCTCAAGGTTTATAGAACGGCCAGCACTAAGTCTGTTTCAACACCAGCCTCTTAAAGAAAGGTTTGTGACCTATACAGTCTATATAATACAGAAGGAATATCGTTTCACTCGTACAGTACTTGTAGGACAGACTCATTGGTGACTCAGGATTAGAATGCATAGTCAAAGCCGATTCGTTCATCAGTGGCAACTCTTCATACTGTAACAGATGGAATTTGTGCTTTATTCTCCCAGCCCAGTGAAGACGGCTTGGTTTAGCCCTAATGACATACTTGGACGTGTGTCTCCACTCATAACAAACATCTATCCCAAGTAAACTACAGAGGAGGCAATGTGTGAGTATGTTTAGACCTTTACAGATTTAGGGTAGGGTTTCATTGTGAACTTTACAGTAACACCATTTCCTAAATGATTACACGACACACCAGGTTGTGTGGGCACTCTTTACCAGAAAACTCATGTTCTGGATCCTGAGTGACAGCTGGCACTGGGTATGACTTAGGAGTTGTGATCACTAACACCAAACGTTGCATCACAGACCTCATCTAAGACCTCCGGAAAAAGTTTCATTTTCTGTGTGCTGAACAGAACGGTCCTGTGGGTAACTAAGAGAGACAGGGAGACATTCTGTACGGATTGTAATGTTTCTGCTCAATTGACTGCAACTGAGCTTGTAAAAATCTTGGATGTAATCAAAGCTGACAGGCTCATTCCATTTGTAACGTTCAGAAAGGGTCAAAATATGTAACGTAAACAAAGAAAGTCTTAATGCTTACAAACTATCAGCATACAAGGCTGTGAAACATTTGAAAACACAAAGAAAGGCAAAGTTTGGGGGGGATGCAATAACAATCAACTTATTGCTTCTCTTCCCTTTTATTCATTGTTTCTTTTTCTTTTCCATACCTAAAACGATACTTTGTACATACTTTATTATCATATAAATACACTATACAATATAATATAATACAAAATACTTTTTTTTTCTCATAAGGAATACGTTTTTAGAGTTTGCTCAGAAAAGTGGGTTTCAGACTAGCACCGATCAGAAAAAAAGAAAATCCATTCCCTTGGAATCAGTCAGATAAAGGCACACCCTGGTGACGATGATGAAGATCTTCGCTCGTCCTCAGTTCCAACTATCTTTTGTATTGTTTGAAGCCTATCCAAAGCTAGACTTTCATTGTACTCTGATCTAACCGCGGCTTTCTACAAAGCACTTGGACACAATGTTCTCTATGCAGTGGCAAACTTCCCCTCAAGATAAAAACCTACTCAACCATTGATTTCTCTTTAGTCCCCTCCTCCATTGCTCCTCCCCTCCAATCACTCAATCCTCAAGTCCTTCAGTCGCTCAACTTGGTTTATTCTTGAACCCCCCCCATCCGTCGCCTTGTTTTTTCATCCATCTTTTTAATGCCGACTTTCAAATGCAATCCGTCTCACTTCTTTTCTGGCCATCTCACACTTGGACTTCCTGGGGTCCCCCTTGCACCACAGCGGCCACAGGCACCAAGATGTCGAAGCAGGTCTCCATCATGACGCGGGACTTGCATAGGTTGACATAGTACTCCAGCTCTCCTGTGGCCTGGGTCAGAGCCTCCAGGTACTCCTGAGACTCCTTGTCCAGATCCTGGTCCACCTCAACTATGGGGTTCAAGGAGCAAAGGGCAGACAGAGAAGATGGAAGGAACCGAGAGAGGGGAGGCAGAGGTGCAGGAGAGAGAGATTAGGATTAATGCTGGATTAGATGGCCACACAGCAATGGAGTCTTTTCAATCACCTTTACCAAGAAAATACATTGGAAGCTCTACTAGATGGTTCTACTGTACATGAGCGACAGCATCAACTGTCCCATAACTTCACCTTTACACTGTGTGACACCTTACCTGACAGTGGAAGTCGTGGTGACAATGTGATTGATAATGAAATAACAGTCTTTGACACAGACTGAACATGCTGAGATGTCTAATGGGGGCTGCTCAAGATATACGACCCTCATTTCCACCGCACAGGGGGACGAAAGAGTGATTTATAAAGCTTGACTGCTCTCATCATGGGCTTGGCCAACCAGCATTGCCTAGGCCAATGGGGAAGCAGTTCAAGGAAATGGGAATGAGAAGATGCGAGAGGGAAAATCATGGCGTATTGATTTCACGCGTACATCTAAGTCGGCTGGCTTGTTGACATGTCGTCCACTCCTGCACTTTTCCGTTTGTCTTTTGCGAAGGCAAGGACTCTGAGGAATGGGGAACCTGCTACACACACACGCACAAACGCATGGCGGGAAAAGGGGAGCTTCACTTCATGCGATCATGCATTCAGTTCATGCGATCCCTGTTCATCCCTGCAGGGTGTTTCAAATGCTTTGACCCCTGCAATATCTTAGGTTAACTTTCTGTTCAGTCACAGAAGAGATCCTGCGGACATTTCTGGTTGTTAAGGTTTTTCAGAAATAGCTTCCAAGGGATATAACGACAATGCTTAATGCCCTGTAAATGACCGGTTCATCGTTTCATCTATTTGTGGTTAGAGTAGCGAATGCATTGCCTTTTGTGTATGTGAGAGAAGCATGTGCACTCTGTGAAGTTTCAAGTGGTTTATTCAAAGCTCCGCTCGCCTCTTACCACCTCCAGTATTCCAGAATAAACCACAATGAACTGGGTCTTTTGTTAACGTTAGCGGGAAGGAGAGTGGTTTCAGCTGTTAGTCTTTAAGTAGACCACACATGTTGTAAACTACAGCGCAGCACAAGGTCACTTCAGGCCAGCAACACGGATTTAGCATGACACCTTTGTCACGCCACACACAGAGGAGTATTAATGCGGTGAAGTCAACAGTGCATTCATACACGTGTGTCACAGTGGGGTTTGAGATGGATGCAGTTGCAAGTGAAAAGGTTTATTTACTTTGCAGTTCGGGGGGGGGAATTGTTTGTTACTTTGATCAGTGGCTCTCATAGACAGGGAGCGCTAAAACTCTTTGTTGTCAGTCCATTGCAAACTCAATGGAGGGTAACTGAGTAACAGTGGAACTGAGCTTTTGAGTTGACGCCCTACATGACTGCAGGATGAACACATTCGTTCCGAGAGAGCAAAGAATTGATGCAATTGCACAGAGATGGGCATTTTAGCAGCCCAAGAAAGACGATCTTACACCTCAAACCAGAACACAACATCCAGCAGAGCGGTCACAGCATGCATGCCTCATCTGATGTGACATCTCCTTCTGTGGATCTATTCATGTACAGTAGACACTGAGCATGTTTCCACAAATAACATATGAGGATGAATCTCACTCAGACTCAGATATATGGCTTCTCTAGGTTGGTTGGACAGTTACTTACAGTCTCCAATCCACTTGCCAGGGTCCAACATCAGCCTGCCCTTGGCGTCCTCCAGTTCCCCCTTCAACCTGTCATGCTTGGCCCTCAGTTCCCTGGTCTGTTGCTGCCTCTTCTCCAGCATCCTCAGTCTGGCGTTGAAATACTGCAGGCCCTGGCAGAGCGGGGAAGAAACGATGGAAAAGAGTGAGGGTGGCCAGGTCGTGTCGGGGAAGACAAGCTGCTGAGGTTCCTGTGGTGAAAACCCTGGATTCGGATAGAGGGATGCGGACAGCGTGAGAGAGCCGGACGGAGAGGCTCAGTCTAGTCTGACGGGGTTGTTCGTGTTCTGCGGGGGAGTTGGTTATGTGTACTCTGCCAGCAAGGCTTCGCACCAAAGAACAAGGGTTATTTCGAGGGAGATTACTTTAAATCGAATCAGAGCGGCTAACCTGGACAGGATTTAGCCAGTGTCCATTGGCAGGATTAATTAGGAATGATTTGGAAATAAAATTAGCACCAATGTAATCGCTTTGCTTTAATCTGTGGGACAAACGTTGGGCTCAGGGATTAAGATTACATTTGCAGTTATTGAAAGGTAACATGATAGGAAAGACTGTTCCCACCTCCATCTCATAGTAAGGTATGTTAATACCTTACTATTAGGGACAGAAAATACTTATGCTTTATTTCTAAATTGTTTATGGACGATTTAATTTTTTGGGGCCTTTTAGATTATGCAAAGAAAAATACTTTATGCTTTGTCTCTTGTTTTTGAAGTTTGAGTCTAATGATGTAGCCACATTTGTAGCGAGGAATCTACGTACCTTTTCAACATCCTGGAAAGGCTGTTGATAGACGGGAAAGAGAAAAGGGGTAAAACACATTATCAACAACTGCTAATAAACATACGTCCTGTCAAGCACATGCTTAATGAAGTCACTTGCTCCCAGAAATAAAGCATATAGTCACACAAGCATCGTCAAACACTTTGTACGCATATTTTTGGTGCTAGTGATGACAGGCTTTCAAAAGCAAATGTAAAATAATCTATTCCTAATTGCAAATGAATCAAAGAACCATCAGGCTGAATGAATGTCTTTCCCCTCTCGTCTTGCCCACACTATTCGCTGGGTGACTGGCTCCTGGCTGTGCGAGTGCTTAATGACCCATGGTCATGAAGAGTGGAGAGAGCCATAAAGTGCATCCAGGCAGGACCCAGATAGCGGGGCCAACCTTCATTCATCCCTGCCTCCGCTTCAAACGCTTCAGCATTGGGCTTCCTCCTGTCAGGCCTACCCTACTCCAGCCATCGTTCATAGTTTAGCCAATTAAGCAGCAATAAGGGTTGATCTCTGTGATAACCCCAGTTGCTGACCAAACACATCTCAGTGCTGTAAGTCTGAGAGAATGTGGCCTGCTGGGGATGTCAGAATGCTCCAGAAACACTAACTGGGCTTTTGAAATTTGGGATGTACTCAGTTGAGAATGAACCGGGCTGTCTCTTCAAAGTCAGCCAACGAATAAATTGGACACATATCTAATCTGTCATGACAAGTATGAGATATATTCTACAAAACCTGAGGAGATTTGCAATTAAATCTGACTCTCCCCGCTCTTTCACCTTGTTGTTTCATTTGACAAAACCGAACACGAGGAGAGCTGCAATGTGAAGCAGCAGGTTATTACACCAACTAACGAGGACAAAAAGCTGTACATCTGCCAATGAACGTTTAACAGTTCACCACGAGCCATTCATCAAATCCGAGCAAGCTGACAATTTGACGTGGACAAACGCACGCACACGCGTCCGAGCGCCACGAAGGCCAGGCGGCCGCGAGACGACAGTCTCACCTCCGTCCCTGCGAGGGCCTCTCTCCTCCTCTGCAGTCTCTCAACATCGTCAATCTCGTACACCTTGATCTCAAAGGGCTCTTTCAGGGCGCCACCCAAAGGGGGAAGGTCCACCCACTGGCCGGGCACGCCAGCCTTCCTCCCCAGAGAGGAAGTGTCTGGCAGGGGGGCAGGAATCAGCCGACGGCGCTGGAGCCCTGAAAGACGGAGTAACACGTACTGAGTTGGTGGGAGTCAGGCTCTTAATTGGAGTTGGATATGCACACCAGTAATATCCTGGCGCATGCGGCGCTGCCTTGAAATATGCATGAGATAAAAACGTGCCAAGATACACAGACGGATAGCAGACTTCCATAGAGTGGGATCACATAACCTTCGGCGAAGGCACTGATTACATATGCATTAGGCACTAGACCCTATCCGTTGCTGTTGTGAATTACATGCAATAAATGAATGAACAGCCTAAAAGCATGTTTGGAGTGTATGCGGGAGGAGAACACACTATCATATCACTATGGGTACAACGCTTAATAATTCTGCTGTAGGTGGGAGACAATTTCACGTATCCAAATATCTTTCAAACATGTTATCTGTGGTAAATACAAGTAGGGAACAGAAATGCAGGCACATGTCGTAGAAAATAAGACCCTTGTCGGGAAGAAATCATATAAATGTAAATTTGAACCCAAGAGAAATATCATGGTGAGTACTGTGGCTACCTTGAAAGGTATCGAGATCTAAAAAAAGGGGAAGTACTGTATATGTACTGTATACTATATTATATATATTTATAATGCCTAAAAAATGACTAAATGTGTATATATATGTATATATACAATATTTAAAGTTGAATTAAATGTGCTAAGAAACATACAGTACTCCATCTATTTTCACTTAATTTAGTCTGATAACATGGGATCTGTTCGATCCCTGCCCTCATCACATAACTCCTTCCCTGCAGCTCCACTCACCATTGCCTCTCTTCTTGGGCGACTTGGACACTCGGCTTCTATTGGATGAGGACACTCCGCTTTCACTCATGGAGTCGTGTGCCGAGGACGCACTCCCTGTTGTCTCGCTATCGCGGATCATGCTCTCGTACCCGCTGCTGCCCCCGCTGTGGTAGAACAGGGCGGTACGGCCCATGGCAGGAGGCAGCTCCCCGCTGAGGACGCTGCTGTTGTCGCTGCCATGCCCGCTGCTGTAGCGCTGGGGCCTCCGAGGTGCCGTTATCTTGCTGTAAGGCGAGGGCAGAGGTGTACTTGCCGAGGAACCTCCTCCTCCGCTACTTTTATCATCGCTCGCCGGGGCCTCCGGATCTTTGCCCGGGTTTTTCCTTGGGCTTCCGGCAGCGAGTTCGCTGACCCGGCTGTTAGCAGCCCTGATGGCCTGCTTGGTGCCCATGATCATGCCTCTTCCAGGCTTGCCGTTGCCTCCTGCCACAGAGCGAGCTGGGGGTTTGCCAGTCGGAGGGAGGTTAGCATTGCGTGGGTTTGAGACGTCAAGGGATTTTGTGGAGGAGCTCATAGCCTTCGAACTGCTGGCCGCCAGCGTTCGAGCTTTCGAAGAGTTCACGATCATGGCACGGGGGTTGGTGTTCGACTTGAGCTGCCCCAGTTTGCTTGCAGATGCAAAAGTTGCTGGAGGAGGTGTTGAAGTGGCCGGTGTGGAGGCCGAGGGGGTCACTCCAAGTCTGGGAACTGATCGGCTTACTTTTCCACCACCTCCCAAACTGGTGCCGCTGTTCTCCCTTGACAGCACAGGCCTAGACCCAACAGAAGTCAAACTATCAGATCTCTCCAAGGACATGAGGCTACCATAGTACTTTCCAGAATCACCTTTGGCACTTCTTGCTTTCAAACTTGAAGCCATCCTAACGGAGCCATGGTCAGATTTTAAACTGGATGTTTTGTAACTAAACGAATCCCCGCGAAGCCGCATGTCAAATTCCTCCTCGGAGACTGATGTCTTGGGTGACGAGGACTTCAGCGAATCGCTGCTCGACTTTAAGGCACTTGGAGATAACACTATCCTAGTCTTTTGATCCAAACTTGACTTCCTAACTGGTGGAGCAGGAGGGGAGATGCTTCCGGACTTGGGAAGCGTTTTCTGTCCATTTCCCTTCTTCCCCAAAGACGCAAACCTCAAACTGCCAGTACCTGCAGCAATATCCCGGCCCCATTTTGTATCGGATGAGCTATGAGGAACTGACACTGTGCCAAGAGTGGTGGCCCCTCGTCTAAGTTGAGGCATCCTGATCAGCGTTTCTCCTTTCTTGCTGCTGGACTTCTCACAACCGTCAACGACCCTCTGAGCAGACGAGGACACTTGTACCTTTGGTGGACGAGGTACACTGTTGCTGTTTCCGCCTGGCCTCCTGGACGGAATGCCACTCATCCCATTTCTGGGTGGCTTGTTCGCAGAAGAATGCTCAGTCACTCTGTGGTCGGAGGAGTGGCTGCCGCCTCGAAGCCAAAGATCATCTTGCCTGCCTTCTTGTCTACTGGAGCTGGGGACAACAGATGAGGTAGGCTTGGTTTTCCTGGGAAGACTGGAGTGAACAGCATGGTGGGGGTTCTGTGAAGAGGTGTTCAGAGTATTGGCTCTCAGTTTGGAACCTCTGAGGGATGCTTTGGTTGAGTCGGGGGAAGGTGGGCACTTAGTTGAGGAGAGTTTACTTGGGGTGGCTGGGTCACTGTCCAGCTCAGAAAAGTAGACGCCACTGTCATTTAAGGAGCTTTTAGCGCCATGCTGCAAAAAGGGCTCCCTGCGAAAAATACTTGGAGAAGATAAAAAAGAGACGTTCTCCGGTGCCGCAAACGTAGTCTTCAGAAGGAGTCTGCCGGACGAAAGGGTTCCTTCGCTTTCGAGTGAGCACACGCTCACTTCACTAGGCCAGGAGCCAATGGAGGATTGTCTACTGTCATGGTGGCCAAAAAAGTCCTCCTGGGAAGTTGATACTACTTCCGAGCTCCCACCGGAGGCCCCCTCCTGCGACGTATAAGCATCAAACTCATCATTAATGCTGCTGATAATGCTAACAGGACGAGAGCCAGAGGCCACCGCCTGGATGGAACAGTCACTATTGAAGCTAATTATACTCGAAGGTCGCCCGTTGTCTGGCATGAGGCCGATGGGCAGCTCCTCCACCACGGTGAACACAATCTCGTCTTCCCCATTGAGTTCCACAGGCTGCTGGAGGGTGACAGTGGTCCGTAAGACGTCCCTTTCAAGGCACCTGCCTCTCAGGGCTGCTCGCAGATGACTCACCTCCATGGGACTCCTGCTCATGTGCGGGGCTCTCTCCATGACAGGGGAGCCCCCAGGGTGTCCCTGCCTCAGAGCCTGCTGACTCATACCCACTGGCGGTGCCCTGTCGATGGCTTCAGGATTCTGCATGTGTGTCCTGGAGGGTCTGGGCAAGGAGGGAGAGGCAGAGGGTTTGGGAGCGGATCCTTTGTTGAGGTAGACCTTCTCTCGAACCACAGGCTCCGAGTCCTGTGATGACAGCCTGGGTGTCACCACGCATGCCTGACTGGCTGCGACTAGAACCTTCTCCCCATCTGCACTAGTTCGTTTGTGAGTCTCTGGGGTCCCCCTTTCTGAGGAAACGTTGGACTGTTCCGGTTCAGATGTACAGGAAGTGGGGATAGTGCTAGCTGAGCTGACAGGTGGATTCTGGACAGGCATGTCTGCAGGTTTGGTCGGCCCACTTGGAGTTTTTGGGCCTGCTGGCGCCCCTTTCCCTTCCCCAGTGAAGCCGCCTGGACCTTCGCTGCCATCAATGCACTCCAGTCTTTCTTGTAGCTCTGCAAACGTATTACACTTCAAGTGGTCGCCGTCTTTCCGTGGAGCATCTTTCACTCGCCTCTTGGTCAGGGAGGGAATGATGGGAACAAACGCTGGCGGCCCCTCGTTGTCACTCAGTTCTCGGTCGGAAATGGCAGCCCCACCGGGTCCAATGTAGATGACCGTGTCGCAGGAGTGCTCGCTGCTGGATGAGTAATCAGGGTCGCTGGACAACATGGCAGGCATGTCTGGGTCAAGGGCCACGGTCCGGGGGTGAAATGGTCGAAGGTGCGGAGGCCTCCGGCTCTTCCCCTCCTCACAAGAACTCTCCCCACCGGAGGAACTGGATGCATACTGCAAGCAGGGAAGAGAGAAACACATTTAGTTTTGCAGTGGGGATTCAATGGCTACATTCCAGAGAGTGATCATACAATCAATTAGTTGAGAATTACATGTCAATACCAGCAAAGGTTAAAAGTGCACACCAAAGGCCACATTAAAATTTATGTCAATACAGTGTATTAGCTTGTAAATTATGCTTCCATATGACGCCTCTGATCTATAAAATACAAATACAGGCTGTCAATCTACCTAATTATGTTGACAGTAGTCTTCTGTAATCTCAGTGAATTCAATGCTCTTTCCCAGGAGGCCAGGTATTGACCGCATGTAAAAACTCACTCTAAATTATTACTATAATAGTCCCCTTTGAGAAAATGAATGCGCTGAATTATTTCTCTGGAACCAATGTTACCAGAGAAGAAAAAAATACCCTATTATAAACATTGGCCAATTAATTCGTGTCAGAGTAAAAGCTCCTTGGCGAAGGGTTGTAGTTTATTGCAAGCCATTCAAACCCCCTCATTCTGATCATTCCCAAAATACCTTGGATTTCTTCTTCCTCATGCGGTGGATCCGCGAGGCCAGCTGGACGGTGGTGAGCGTCTCCATGTAATTGGTCGGGGAGTCAGAGATGTGGGCGATCATCGTGGTTCGGCAGTTGATGTTGCCCAAAGATTCCCTCAGCAACATGGTGAGCTTGCTGTCCCTGAATTATACATCAAAAATCTCTCGTTAGCCTAAAAAGACCAGAGGTTCACCATCAAATTCCCACCCACCAAACCCCTAGGATCAACCCCTGGCAAAAAGTAAAGATAATTCATTTCTCTTTAATGGTATTCCACTTTCAACTACCGTACCTTCTCATGTACAGTCTGTAAGTAGGCCAATGTGTGGAAGTCTATGATAGCATCTATTTTGAATAAAGCCCCCTAAAAATATAACTCTACTATATTTTGTTAAAAAGATCTTGGAGCCTTATGGTGAATAATCCTTTATAAGTCTTATATACAAGGCGCTTCCCCCACAGTGAACCCCAAATCCACCCTTTCATGAAGTAAACATACTATCAATAGACTCCCATGTCAGGTCTTTCCTTTTGCCCTCGCTGTGTTGTTAATTCAAATAGACTAATAGGCTTCATTGATTTCAGACTGTGATTTGAAGAGTACAGGGCAGGGAGAGATGAAAGCATTCACAGTCAGACTCAACAAATTTGCCTTTAATAAAAAACAATGACACAAAGACAGAAACTAGACGGTTCACAGTATGAACACCCAGACAGGACGGCTACAGTGACGTCGTACAAAACTCTACTGAGAAAAGTCCACGTAAACACCAAAATCTATTTTCCGAGTTAAACCCCTATGGTTTATACTTAGTAAAATCATTATTCTTATAAGCAGTCAGTGAGTTATTTGAGACATACGAGCACCGTTTCAATAGGATAATTAGGCGTGTTGGTGTATCATAAATAAGTTGTTTATGGACATACCTATAGGGCACGTGCTTGGCCCCATTAGCCAGGGCGAGAATAACATTCCCTAAGGCTGACAGCGACAAACACTGGCCTCCGCCTCCTTCTCGCGTCCGACTTATGTCTGTTTCACAGCTGCCCAAATCTAGAAGGTGTAGGCGACTACGCCCACCGGACACTGAAAAAAAAGAGGCATTGAAGGAGATGGGGAAAGGAAGACCGATGAAAAGAGAAGGGGGGGGGGGAGGAGTGAGAGGGAAAGAGGGAGAGGGAAGAGGGGAAGAGGAGTTCAGTCAAGAGTTCATCCAGTTCTGCACATCACCATCTTGGAAGCTGACATCTAATTGTGTTCTCCAGGGAGCCAGCCACTGACACATGATCAGAAAGACAGAGTGATGCAATGGACTTAAAGGGCCCAATGAATCCACAACAGTTGAACAGTTGGCACCGGAAATAGCACAGAGGCAGGCAGGGCCGGACTAACGGCAGGAGAAAAGACGATACGGTTGAGAGGACAGAATCCACTCCATTTGAGCTCATCTGGGTCAGCGCTGTGAAAATTCACACTCACATGACTAAAAGCCAAAGGAATGAAACCTTAATCTAATACACTGACGAGTTCAGAGATTGACCTTGTGTCAGCAACTTTCTGAAAGTGCCACCAGGCAGATAAGCAGCAACTCTCCCTGGACCAAGCCAATGGTCCTGTGTTTCATGTAGCCTTTCTATAAACATTCCCAGAAAAAGAAATTGGAACTCAAGCCCTATTACCTATTTAAATTTATTCCGGTACTGGACAGCATGAGTGCCTACCCACCCCCGCACTTGCAGCAACTCGAGTGAAATACTAATGACCGCTGGTAACGTGAAAGATGCTGAAATGACAGGTAGGGCTTGGCAAGCTAATGAAAATATGCTAGCTTTCCTTGTTAGTATTCTTGTTAAGCCTGTTATCAGCAACTACAAATGAAGCTAATGAATGTGCGCAGGCTTCCACTGAGATAAAAAAGAAAGATAAAGATAATGGACTTGCTCAATCCCAGGCAGGCTCTCTGATGGTCTTCACATACTAATGATCCATGTGAAATATGTTCTCAAGATAAAAGGGCAGAGACTCTCATTGTGCTGATCAGAGTGGTTCTTTGGAGCGGGGAGCAAATTAGTGACGCTAAGATCTTGCGGAGGTTTAGGAGCATCAATACCATGGTCGATTTAGGGCTAATGAAGGCTATAAGACACTTTTTCTCCGTGAGAAATGAAAAAAGTCATGATGTAAATGCTGATCGTATCTGATACACTTCGCACACAGGACAGGATTGTTAGAGTGGTGATGTTCATGAGATGTCAAAGCTCATGTCTTTTTCTAATATTAAAGATTTTCTATCAAGACTCAATCAGTTTGTCTGCGATGCCTCCTCTGAACAAGGGAACGTACATGTAACAGACAAACACAGTGACTCTGCAGCGACCACATTGAACACGCACACATTCTAAACACACACCGGACACACACGCACACACAAGATCAAGATGGGACCTCACTTCCTCCCTTGGCGCTCTTCTCCATGCGGTACTGGTAGACGTGGAGGGTGAACAGCACGTGGGAGTTCCTCCTCTCCTCCTCCAGGCAGAGGGGCTTGTTGGTGCTCCGAGCAGCCAGGGCCGCATCCAGAAAGTAGGCTGCCCGCTCTGCGGTGGCTGCCCGCAGCTCACTCTGGTTCTGGAGCTGCGGAGGAAAAGGAAGAGAGGGGGGGGGGAGGAGGAGGTTGTGAGAGGAGGAAGGAAGTTAGGAGACGAAGAGGTGAAAAAGACAGAGATATCCAGAAGGGAGAGAGAGAGAGAGAGAGCGAGAGAGAGAGAGAGAGAGAGCACGCCGCGGTGAGGGACCGAAAAAAAAGTGGAGGATGTGGAGGTAGAGAGGCGCAGACACGGAGGGAAAATGTGAAGGGGTGGAGACGTGCGCGGAGATGAAAAGAAGCCGCATTAGAAGGGTCTGGCTAATTGGACGAGCGGTGCACATTTCTGGTCTGCCGTGTGGGGTCTCCTGGGTGATAAGCAGGTCAGATATGCGCACAGAGGGAGGTGGGTTAGGAGAGGTGAGAGACAGAAGGGCCACACACCCCAGAAGGTCACAATGAGAGGTCAGGGAGAGGCGCTAACCACCGGAAAATATAAACCCTTTCTGTAGAACCTCATAAAAAAGCAGGTGAAAAAAAAAACTAAGGATGTATGATGGACCAAAGCATTTTGGGGGGGAAAAATGAGCAGGAACCTTTTTAGAAAAACTGTGGACGTAACATGAAGAGGAATAAATTGCATCAAATCAAACACACCACCCCTTCTGGCAAACAAATGCTTGAAGACCAAACCCATCTCTCCCTCACACACGTACCTGCGATCCACAGATGGGGTCTTCTCGCAGATACACCCCAGGGGACTGGCCTTCCTGCTGGCTGCCCAAGGAGACGTCCGCCAGCAGGTCGGTGAGAACCTCGTCCCTGCCGGAGATCTCCACAGCGGACACGCGTACAGAGAAACGTGCGCCGGCCTTCTCCTTGCGTTCCTCGATAAGCTTGAAGAGCCAGGATATGGCGGTGGGGGCGGCGCCCAGACTCTGGGTGGAGCAGTCCCGGCCAATCATTGTATAGGTTTTGCCTGCAGCGGAAAGGTGTCAAAGGTCAATCGCGTTTTCAGTGAGGTGAATTCAGAGACGCAGAGTTTAATGGAAAACAATAGATTCACAGAAGAGGGGGAGAGTGAATTCAAGTGGTATAACAGGTATTTTCTGGATGGAGGAGAACACATAATGGTCAGAGTCCTGGTGACAGTAACTAAACACTGGGGGAATAACTCAGCGGGGGAGCTGATAGACCCGCACAGCTGGAGGTGAAAAAAGGGAGGAGAGATAGAAAATACACTTTTTGCATTCTGTGCAGAGCACAATGCATCTTCCCTCTCCCACTATGGACACAAAGCACAAACACTCCCACACTACACACCACGCCATACACACGCACACACACACACATCCAAAACCATGTTTACTCGTCACGGTGAGGAAGCAAATGGAAAATACAGGCACGTGCACGCTCACATGCGCACATGATCCACACTTCCACCCAAAGAAAACAACAAGCACAACTGGCTGCTGGCCCCGCCCCTTCTTCTCTCCTCCTTTCTCAATCCTGCATCTCCTCTTTCAGTCGCACAAATCCACAGAAAAATAGGAGCTTTCAATGAGGCCTCAAAATACGCCCACAGGGAAATGAACACTGAAGTGGTTTTCTAATGGAGAAGATGGGGGGGGGGGGGAAGTCAATTACAAAAGAGACGACCTTGGTTTGATTAGACATCTAGTTTGTTCCTTTCAACAACTAAAAAGGTGTGACTGACTGGAATGACATGTTCAGTTGCGTAATGGATTGGGGCTTTGAAGTGAATTGGAGAGGATGTGTGTAACAGGCCTGCTCACTTACCCAGGTTGGCGTGGCCGAAGCAGAAGATGCAGCCGTCTGCACCGTTCACCACAGACTGGATGACTTCCGCCACTGTCCCTGAGCACACCTCAGCCTGTGGACAGAGGATCGCTCGTATCAGCCAAGGACGGAACATCGCTTCACAATTCAGCCAATGAGGACAGAGCACAGGCAGCTTCAGCCTATCAAAGCAAACCACACGCCGGCTATTAACTTCCCCTATAAAGGAAAAAGTCTCCCTGTGCAGCAATAGAAGATACTATTGACAGCTGGGACAAAACGAAACAAACAAGGTCATTCTTGTCTTTTTTGTTTATTTTGTACAACATGCATTACTGTACATGCAAGCCTTGAGGGCATAAGGTGTGGCAGTGAATTCTGACATGTTGCATCACATTCAAGCCTGTCTGGGGAACTGAATTGGCCAAGGCAGTGCACCTTGTTCAAAGAGTGTACAACATCAATGTCAAATGCAAGAACAGGCTACATATTGGGTTTTAGCCGCAACACTGCACAAGGCTCTTAGAAGTTACATGCTGAGAAAAGTCAAACCGGCTTTGTACATTTTTCCTTCCACTAGTCTCTTACATGGTGCACAGGTTGTCCACCCTTGTCTTCCATGCACACAGCTATAGTGCTGCTTTTGCACTCCAACTCTTGAGAAAAAGGGATGTAATGTAGTCCAAGTCTGCTTTGCTTTCAGAGTGGAGCCTATTTTCGCCCCCGGCAACAGATAATGGGTTCTGTCTCTCTGACCAATCTATGCAGCAGCCTTCCGTCCCCTGATGACTGCAGAGAGGTACAGCCACAAAGCTACTGTGATGAAGTGTTCAGGTCTGGATCCTCACCTTGTGTGTAGGTGTGTGTGAATGTAAGTGTGCGTGGAGGCAAGGATGGCAAGACAGAGAGAGAGATAAGCAAAGGGTTGAGAGAGACAGAACATTAAAGAGGAATAGAGAAAGAGAGAGAGAAAGAGAGAGAGAGAGGGAGAGAAACCACAGGTTTGAGTTTACGCTGTGGAATTTGCCTGTTTGAGAAGAGCATGCTGGGACTGTGTGAAGTGGTGCACAACTGGGTTTGTCCGTATTGGGGGAATGTGTGCGTGCGTGTGTGTAAATATGAATGCGCGGGTGTGCGTGTGTGGCAAGTGTGTGGCTGCGCCATTGCGATTCGAGCGAGGATAGATAGAATCATATGAATCACTGAAAGAGATGCCTTCCTCTTCAAAGCCCGGATTTCTTTTTGAACGGGGAAGTGTAGAGGCACATATGATTAAGACCCGTATGATGTTTGACAGAACACCCTCTAACCTCTTGTTGCCTGACGCAGTGCAGCTTGGGGCATGTAAAGGGGATCCCTACTGTGAATTGTGGGCCAGGCTATCCTCATCCGGATAAATCTGAGTGTCTTTCTCCCCCTTCTCGGCTACTATTCTCTTTGATCTAAGCTTAGATACCCCCCATGTTGAGTGTCTGTGTGACAGGAAGCACACTGTATTTTTGGGAAGTGTGGTCTAGGCCAGCGCCAGAATGCGAAGCACTTTACAGGAACAACTGTTCCCGCTTCGGAGCTGCATTCATCCACGCAGGCACACGAGATGTTACAGCCAAGATTAGGAGCTGGAACTGTTGTCTCACCCGTTTCTGCTGTCAACACAGTCATCAAAAGATCACACACACCCTCTTTTCTTTCAAATGCATTCCTCTATGGCTCTTACAAGGGCGTCAAAGTCTTCAACAATGAAATTAGTTTTGGCCTGCGCTTCGATTGAACAACAGCGTAGCTCGTCCAGCGTGTCCGGATCGTCGGAACCCAGACCTGGAAGGAGATGAAGAGCAGGGCTCGGGAGAGGACAGGGGTTTTACCTGCGAGGCATCTTGGGTAAACACGGCGTCGAAAGCAAACATCTTGGGGGCGGAGGCTGAGGAGCGTCTCTGGGCGGCGTTGCTAGACGATGTCTCGCAGAGCGTGAGCTGCTTCTTGCGGGCGTCCACCTTGAGGAAGGACATGGACTCGGACGTGTCGTGGGAGCCCTGGGTGGAGCAGATCCGCACCATCACCTTGACCTGCGGAGGGACGAGGAAACAAAGAGGGGGAGGGGAGAGGACATGTTTGTGAAAATGAACTAAAGACCCCAGATGAAACATGGTCGTTCTTTTGGTCTAACACGGCTGGTGGATTTGCATACTGTAAATCCCTGGATCTGTGGCTAACTTGTCCACAGATGGCCATCTGGCACTGCTATAGACAGTTTGAAAATGTCGGGTTTTGGCTTTAAGCTGTTCCCAAAGGTGCAAATATAACGGAATGCCAATCTAAGGCACAGAAAAGGTTGAGAAACACTTCTACCTATGACATTAACCACCTGTTCTCTGTTTAATGTTGGTGTGCATTCCACATGGTAATGTCCAAATGCTAATGCTAATGTCCCCCTCCTAATTAGCATTAGCATCATTAGAATTAGCTTTGCAGGACCTCTGCAAGCGCTCAGCTGCTTAGCCTGTCAGGATGGTGCATGAATGGATAGGGCAGCACTGAGCTGGATGCTACGCTAACGTCCTTCAGTTGACTTGCCAGGGATTATCTTTTAATGCGGGGCTAAAGCTTGGACGTGATACAATTTGGCAGCGCTGGGATATTCAGATTGTCCCAGAGACACGTACACACATAAAGAGCCCCCCCCCCCCCCCCCCCCCCCCCCTCCTTCCTCAGGAATATTCAACCAGTGACATGTGAAACCACTGCAGGGATTCTCCCGCCTTGAGACTCTATCCCTGACCTCAATGTGACTTTGACTGGTGGTAGAAACAAACACAACATCAAAGCTATCTTTGCGAAGCATGAAAATGGCCGTTCCAAGCTCTGTACACAATACAGGCTCAAGGGATTTTTTGTTGTTGTTGCTGTTACACAGAGCCCCAAAGGTAGCCATCTAAGAACCTAGGTAAACACACCTGACAGAACTGGTTACGCAATGTTATTCTTTAGCTGTACCATCACATGACAGCTGATTCGGAAGTGTACCCTCCAGGCCGACGGTTCAAAGCCTGTTTCTGTCTCGGTTGGCAGCAGTTTTTCTGATGAAATGTGAACCTGACCAAACCAATCATATCAACCTTTAAATCACTTTTCAGTACGCGCTACCAAAACTACAGTCTAGTTGTTCCGTAGGGACCTTCACAAAAAAGGCCTAGAAAATGTTTGCTTGCATTCTGTTTGAATGTGTACAATTAAGAAAATGAAATCTGCATCCAAATTGCTCTGGTGATGGATGACAGCCATCCATAAACCCCCAGCAGACAATCTTAAGTACATTTCTGAAGGTGGTAAAAAATGATCCGGCTGACAACGGCCGTTAAGCTGTTGCTGATTGTGGCATATTTCCACGGACTTTGGGTTTGTCGTCTTTCAAGTCCCGTCATTCCTCTCTCATCAGCCTCTCGGTCTACTGACCTAATAAATGTTCCATCCCAAAGGATGACAGTCCCAAAACAGACCCATGGGAAATGGAGTCTCAAGCTGCAGCTCCAATGGGTAGGAGAAGGACTCTAGGGAGCTGTCTCAGTGCATCTGCCTCAACTTGGGGGCAATAAGGGAGGACCACATTTAACCAGCTGGTGGGCATAAATGTGTTGATTTGTCAAGCGTAGCTGTATCAATATTGCAATATTGATTGTGCTGTGTCATCCGAACGAGACTGTTTATTTACAGTATTATGAATTTATTCACAGCACTATCAGTTGTTTTTACGACAGATCTGGCCAAATTGTTCTTCTCAAATCCTGCTCTTTCAGTTAAACAAACAGCAAAGCCATTAACCAGCAAAGCTTTGGTCAAAACGACTAACCTTAAAGTGCTTTTAAAAGCTACACATTCCGACATCCCCTCCTAGGCTAATGTCATTTATATATCCCACCAGCAACCACGCCCTGATTCATTTAGATGCCATTCAACAATAGCCGTATTACCTCATGAAATATGCATATCTGTCTCGTAATGCATAATGGTTTTAACAAGCCCCAACTGATGGAAAATCACTAATTGAGGTTAAAACATTCAAATCGTTCTCACTGTGAAACGAAGCGTCTTATATTGAATGTCTGTCTGGGTGGGTCACAGATTCGCACTGTGGTGGTTGCCACCGTTCTTGGTAAGCTGACTCAATATTTAATGTTGAGTCCCCCCGACATACATTCTTATCTCTGCATGTGGAGTGGAGCACTGCCAACGAGAGTATGACACACCTAAACAGGATATGAGCTACACTCTGTATTATGTAGACATGGTAACAGTCTAAGGAAAAGGTTGAGGAGTTCCATTTCATTTGATGGGAAGCCAGGATGGCCATGACACTGGGAGCGCTGCAGTTTAAAAGACGCCTGTAGAGTGCTGGTGAGAGGGGGAGAGACGGGAGGGAGTGAGGGGTCATAACAATAACATTTAGGAAGAACACACAAACAAACAAACAAAAACATATTGAAGCTACTCCTTGCCTTCCATTATGGTTTTTATAGTCTGAGCGAATGCGCACTGCCCCCACACTTTACATTCACACCCTGTAAGCTCAGTACGCATTCCCCTGTTCGCCTGTCGACACAGCCATGTCTATTATTCACTGACTAAACTGATTGAGTTTTATAGCTTAACCACCAGGGCCCGCTTCCTGCTTTGTAACTACAAACAGCTTGCCCGTTTACAACCACAGTACACATATAAAGAATTCAATTCCCAGACAATGAGGGCACTTGTCAAGACCTGAATTACAATGCCTCTCGCACACGTCCTCTAATGTGGTATCGAGCGCCAGGGTGGAAAACATTTCCCCCCCCGACAGCACGGCAAAAATCTAAAGTTTGCTCTTTTTATTTCCCTTATCATACAGCCTCACATGAGCATGGATTCATATGTGAGTGTCCTCTGCAATTAATTTGGTGTGTGTGTGTGTTCAGCAAGACAATATTCGGTGGGTATATTGACGACCTGGTCTTGTTTGCATAGTTTCCTTGTGGGACCAATAGAAATGACTTGGCTAGGAATCCTAGTGTGACACTAGCTGGCTTTGATTCCTTGGAGAGCAGAAATGCAAGCACAGCAGCAACATATGTGGTGTGCCCCAGGATTATGGTAACCAAAGGGGACTAGACAGATTTAATTCAGCCCACTGCTACATTTACATTAAGGTCATTTAGCAGATGCTCTCATTCAGAGAGACTTACAGCAAGATTCCCCCCTGGCAAGTAAGGTAATGCGTCTCGCCCAAATACACAACGTCATGTAGACACAGCTAGGTTTCGAACCAGGGACCTTCTGATTACTAACCCAACACCTTAACCCACTGTGCCACATGATTCCCCTTACATGTACTGTATAAAGGAGTTCTGAGTGTTATCACTGATTACAGGTGATAACACAGAGGGGTGTGAGCCATTCTTAGAACCTTCATTCATCATCAAGTTCATGAACAGTATTGACCTCCACTATTGAACTCAACACTGTTTTGACTCTTGACACACCTCCTAACATATGTTCCCTTCTCTGGTATGCGTCAATGTCACTAAATGTCATTCGTTGATCACATGCTTGGATCCAAAGTAATCTCTAGCCCCCCCCAGAAAAGCAAACACCAATCTGTGAACCCATATTGTTGTCTTCCTGAACCTGAACACACATGGATCCTTCAGAGGCGAAATATTCAGATTATGACACCGTTGCCCCCCCGGAAGGAAGCCACACTTTAGGAAGAGGAATAACTGCAGAGCTGCAGAAAATCTGTATGCAGATGTACAGCCGGCCTCAATGCTACTGAGCTCATTGGGGCTCATTAAGAGAGTGCTTTATTTCCTCTGCTTCCTTGATGAGGAGCTCGTTAACAATTTTGCAGCTGCGTGCCCCAGATGTACGATTAGCAAACTTCAAGAAAATAAAGTTCCGACGGGAACCCCTTACAGCAGCAGTCTCGGAAATGAGCCTCGGAAGAGAATCATCCGAAGTGTGGGAACGGAGAGAGAGAGATCAGAGCACAAGCAAATCTGTCTCTTTCCCATCCTGGACACCAACTTGATGGGAAGAGATAGGAGCTGCGTTCACCGTCAGGGCATCTCAGATGTGATGTGTCATGGCGTCCAGGGGAAAGCTTTTATCATCCATCACAGCCTGTGTTACCTCACGCAAACCCTTCTCCTGCAATGCAGGTCGGAGCTGACGTCGCTTTGGGCAGCAAAAACAGGGTCGGCCCCCGCTAGTAGCAACAGTTCAAGGAGGCAACGAGCATAACTGCATCAAAGCTGGTGAGGGACTGGCATTTGGGATACGGGATCTAGTGCGGTGGCACTGGAGGTTATGGGGGAGGGGGTTGGGGGGTGGGGGCGGGGTGGTGGTGGGGTCATTCCTGGGCCGTGCCAATCTAGCAAAGTTGTTCTTGGCGCTACATCCTTGGGTCACCCCGGGAGTCCGATATCGCTCTGCCTCCAGCGGCAGCCCTGACTGAGGAGGTGCCAGGTTGGCACGTGGGCGCCCATCCGTGCCCGCCCTGCGCCAGGACGCCAGGAGAAGCTTCCAGCAATGACATCATCCCTGGAATCCAGAACCAGGAATTTGATCTGAGGAGAGCATCTGAGGACGTTGATGGTCGCAGGGTTTGCGGTCTACCTGTCAATCAACAGTCAGGCCAATGGGATGAGGCGGTGGAGGCGGGGCTAGACCAGGACTCATGTCTAATCCACTTCAGGATAATGGCTTCACGCTGTGTAATCTCCTCTGAGCAGCAGAGGCTTGGCGTGGGATTTTACAATGAACTCTGACGGCTCCTCAGTTGATCCTCAGCCAAGTCAGACGCCAGCATTAATGAGACTAAACCTGCCAGGCTCGTGTGTGTACACACACGTGCAGGCGTGTGTGTGTGTGTGTTTGTGCGTGGCTGCATGCGAGCGTCCCGAGACTGCGGCGGGAAAAGAGGGAAAGGATCAACTGGTGTCCGATAACACGTGACATCGTTTGCCGCTCTAGCCTCGTAAGCTCCTTAATTGGATCGTTTCGTTAGTTAACAGTTGTGTCGAAAATACATCAACATGAGATGATGACAATGCGAGATGTCTCGCTTGGCGCCCAGCGTCCAAATCCAGCGAATCACCGTAGCTGAGGTGAGAAACAGGGAAAACAGCAGCTGTCTGTGGAAGACGAGGGCGATTCACACACTCGGAGCAGAACAGGGATGTGGTGGCAGATGCTGACACACAGTCAGTTCCTATTACAACAGCGAACGCAGTGGCGGAATCATCCGGAACATGTTTATGCACTGGGTTTCACTGCTCGTTAAAGCAATTAAGTGATTTCATGAATAATTCATACGTTAAGTGAGTTAGAGAATGTAGGTAACACTGTACATAGAGGTTACATTTACCACCCAGGACAATACCCTTCATTTTTTATATTATAGGTATGTAATAAATGGTCTCGATTGTTAGAGGTATAGATTAATACAAAGGAGTAAGAAGGCACAACATTGTGGACTAAATTGGATTTGACTGAATCTTAACGAAAGAAAATTCCCATAGAGTGCTACAGAGAGTGTGTGTGTTTGTGTGTGAGTTAGTGTGTGTGTCTACAAGTTTTATGCAATTTCATCCAACCTCTTCCATCCCAGACACACTCAGGCTGAAGCATTGGCCATTAGGTTAGTATTAGAAAAGCAAACTGGTTCATTTTGACAAAAAACAGAAAACGATTTAAAAACGGCATGTCAACGTTCCTCTCCCTGGCGCCTCGCGTCGCTGGGGGGGGGGGGGGGGGGCGGGTCGAACACAGACACTTTCAAAGAGGGCTTCTCTCGCACAGATCCCCCATTCTGACAGAGGAATGTTCTTCGTACAGATGACCCCCTGCATGAGGCGGAGTCCGCCCCCTCCCTCTCAAACTCCCAGTTTTTCCCACTCCCACGGGCTGTCACTCGGCCGGGGACAGGCCTCTGCCTGGTATGTGGAGCAGGGTGTGTGGAATGCCGAAGGCCTGGGAATCGACAAGGCTTCTCTCGCTCACGGGGTCACGGGTGGACTAGCGCGTTAGCGCCACGGCGTTAGCATTAGCAGCATGCTGGAGCGCTAACATTAGAAGCACATGTCATCGCTGTCTGCAGCTCATTCACACAGCATGAGCCAAAACCATCAACTCATTTATCTGATTTGGAATGAATATTATTTCTCATTACGAGTATTTATAACGTTAATATTAGATGTAATGACATAGTCAGCCAGCATGTTATTTCATGTTTAAAAAGGTTTCCCTGAGAGCCTACAGTGACAGACCGACCATATCTACAAAACATCCATAGCTCTTAGCCCACCTGCCATCTTCAGATGTGGCCAAACATAGCCAAGGTCACCGGAACGTACCTTTCCCATCCCCGGGGTGTCCTTGACCTTTGACCCGGCCCGGAGGAGGCATGGTGGCACAGCGGGTGGTGACAGCTGCAGGGCGCCGCTGAAGCCGCCGGTGTAGACCAGAGGTTCGGCCGGCTCAGGGGGGGACTGGAGCTGAGCGGCCTGGGGCTTCCTGCGCTTGGAGGACAGGCTGAGCTTCTGGGCGGCCCTGCGAGACACACAGAGAGGGAGGGAGAGAGGGAGAGGAGGGTCAGGAGGAGGGGTTTGATAGAAGACCTGCTCGACTAGGAGGAGGGGTTCTGGATGAAGAGCTCGGCAGGAGCGAAGGGAGCGCAGAGGAGGAGAAGGAGGAGGAGGAGAGGTAGCCCTCCTCGCTCATCCCTCCCCAAATGTGCAAAAATTGAAATCTAGCTCTGTGCATTTTCAAAAGATGTGAACAAACTCCCTCAATGTAATACCACAAAGCAGAAACAGCAGTGAGTCCTGATTCCCTTGATCATTTATCTTGATGCACAGTACACAAATAGGATCCCCACTGCAGAAAAGTAATTTCATTTGTTATGGTTCGGTTGGTCCACAGGCCACTATCAAGAGGAAGACACACATCGTCCACTATATCGACCCAGTGTTGGAATCCAGCGCCATTAGATCGTCGTTGTCTCGGGCCATTGAGTGCAACTTGTCGACATAAACATGCTCATGGACAAGCGCATGCTCAACTGGCCTGCAATACCCTTGTGGGTATACACACAGACACTTCCAGACACAATACAGATGCAAAAACAGATTAGACAGCACAGCCTCTCTCCCTCACAACTATTCACACACATACAGTATGTACACACATGCGGTTTACACATATACACACACGCACAACTACACACTTTCTTCAACAACACACACTGGAGTCGTGTGAGAAAGGGGTCAGAGTAGTGTGTCTCCCTTCAGCTGTCACTGTGTCCTGATGAACACTTTGCCCTGGGCTGCCTTCAAACAGCCCAGCTATGCTCCCCCTGTCAGCAAGACAGCTGCTCTGTCACCGCTCTCTCTCCCACCCTCCCTCTCTCTCTACATCTCTCTCTCCCACCCACCCTCTCTCTCACTCCACCATTTCTCCCCACAGCTATCAGACTCCCCTACCTTCTCCCCCCTCTCTGACATTCGCTCTCTTTCCCTGGCTGTCAAGACTCCCTAACAGTCAAACACAAATCCACGTTTACTCCGGAAACCAGCCCAGCTCGTTCTCTGTTCGGTCCCTCTATCGCTTCCTCTCTCTGTCACCGCGCCTCCTCGGACTGTCTCCTCTCCCCCCTCTCGCTATCTCTCTGCAGTCTGGAGCTCACCATGTCCAAATATCCCTCCTCCCTTCTCCTCCACCTTCAGGCCATCAGGGGAGAGCCTCTGCTTCTCTCTGGCACCTTATGAATGGGAGGATTAAGCCACCTAAATGCCTGCACATTCCCCCAGTGCTTACGAACAGAGAAACGACTTTAATGTCACATGATGAAGCCCGAACTGAAAATGTCCCCCTGATGGCAAGTAGAGAGGCGCTTTGGAAAGAGATTGGAGGAGAGGGAATGCGAAGATTATAAACTATACAAACAGAACTTTATAACAATACTGAAGCGCTCCTTAAAGAATGGAGACAGTCTCTAGTCAGACTGTCTGGGCATCCAGGCAGACTGGAGAGTCCAAATTCAATCAGGGATTATGAGTGGAAAGGTATTTTGGAGCAGTGATGTGAGTTTGAACTGCTTTTTTGCTGTAAAACCCAGTTATTATTTCACCTGACTGCACACGGAACTGTACCCAAGTCTGGATAAGCAGCTTGATTCAGAAAGGTCCACGGAAGATGAACCAACCACTAAACCACTGAATATCCAGACGTGCATTGTTATAAGCCAGTCAGTAGTGAGAGCAGTGTGTTCCATCACCCATCATAAAGAAGGCTGACCACTAAGGAGGAAGCCCTGGAAACAGCAGGTATTTTAGTCCAATGAAGATATATATGGCTGAGCTCCACTGTTGACAGTAAAGTCACAATGAAAGATAGACGTTGCAAGTGCTGGCCAAAGCACATCAATCAATTCAGCTTGGACTCGAACACTTCCTCTCTGGGATGTGGCTGAGTTAGATGCAGTTCAGTACTTTCACCTGTAGGGGCGCTGCACGCCTGATCAATAGGTGAAGAGGCGAGCAGGTTACATGAATGACCTCTGAAGCACCGGCCACGTTTGAGCAGGAACCGAAAAAGAAGAAAGGTGGGGAAAAAGGAAGGAAAAAAAAGAAACCTACGAGAGCGGGAAAAACTTGGCGGCGATCTGGAGGACGGAGGGGGATAGGAAGGAGAGTCTGTGTCTGTCCCAGCTGGAGGTCGACGTGCTTGGGAAACGAGCCCGAGCTCATTAGGAAGCCCTGCCCTGCCAGGGTGTCCTCCCTCCTCAGCGTCGCTCCCCGCCTCTCCTTCCATCCGTCTCGCTCTGCCAGTTCACAGGAGCCCCAATCAGGGAACACACCGCGTAATTAGAGCCTCTGTGAAGGACACAGCAGGAGTAGAGGGGGCCCCCCTTTGGGAATGGCATGTGTGTGTGCGTCCGAGCGCGTGCGTTCACAGGTGCGCATGTTCGCACGAGCGGTGCAGATGCTCGCTTGTTTACCGCGCTCGCACGTGCGAGAGAGCGATTGGGTGCTTGTGTGTGTGCGCGCGCGCGTGTGTGTGGGTGTGTTTGTGTGCCTAGGAACCCAAAGCTCAGGTCTCACTAGGAGAACACACAGTGAGGGTGCTGCAGGTAACATAACTCACAGGCGCCAAGTCATCCTGAGGGAACAGAGCTGAAGTCTTCCATTAGGGAGGGGAAAGAAGATTTCTGATGAACCTTTTTTATTTTTCAAGTGAAATAACTGAGGAAAAAACTCCCATCATCCATTCAGGATATTGTCCCCCATAGGCTGGTACGTGGATCTAAATTCTGTAGGCTGAGGACGTTTCAAACACAGCAAACAGAGCGTTTTTATGGCTGCTGTAAAGCTGTCCGAGGGGAGGGTACAAGATGCTGACATTTACATTTACAGTTCATAATAGGCTGTTGACGCTGTTTGTTTAAGAGCGGCGAGAGAGACGGAGAGAGTGCAAGAGGGAGGGAGGGAGGGAGGGAGGGAGGGAGGGAGGGAGGGATGGAGGGAGGGAGGGACGGAGGGAGGGATGGAGGGAGGGAGAAGTGGAATCAAGAGCAGGGGGAGGGAGGGAGGGAGGATGAAATCCACACATGAAAAACCCACCTTTGAAGACAAAGCCCAACCTCGATCACCTTGACTGGCTGAAAGCCTCTACCACCCCCTTGCTCCACCGCTCCCCCACCACCATCCCCCCGCAAAACAGTCACACAAAGCTCCCAACAACCCCAGCATCAAAACCAGACCTATCCACCCACTAAACCATGCTGGGCTGCTCTCTGGTGAATGAAATGAAAATAAGCAAATACAAATCAAACATAGAAAGCATCAAATGTTGCTTTTGGATCTTTCCTCCTTTCCTCTACAGCACTACAGCATATTTATAAAGAGCAACAAACAAATATATCTTGGATTTTTTTATTTTATTTTTATTTTTATTACTGTATATATATATAAATCATGCCACATGTTGTATTCTGATGTTATCCCTCCCTTTAACTCTTATAAATTTTGTGTCTACAGGTATAAAAAAGATAACCGTCATCATAACCGCTTGGTAAAAGGGTTATCTGTGTTTGAAAGAATTGCTAGAAATGTATGTCCCTGTCTTTGTTAACATCCTGTGTGGTGCCCCTCCCTGGAAGAGCTCCAGTGACAGCATCCCCAGCCTGGCAGGGCGTGGCGGCCGACCCAACCAGCCCCCCCAGAGGACAATGACTCACCTTCTATTAAACCACCTGTGCTCACCCCTGTGCAGTCGCACATCGGGGTCTCCCATTGGCTGATTAAGATGTCTGTCCCAACCTCAAGCCCCGCCCTACCCCATTCTGTGGCGATGAGGCTTGGATGGGTGGTTCCATTGGGGCACGCCCACCTGTTCATCCCCCTAGCCTACTGCCCCACATTAAGATATGCCGGCAAGCACAGTCAGCGATAGATGAGAGAGAAAGATGAATGTTTTGAGAAAGGCCAAGGTAAAAAATTTGACCCCCCCCCCCCCCCACACACACACACACACACACACAAACACATACACACACACACACACACCCTCAAGCTCACAAGAGAGCAGAAGGGTCAGACCACAAAGAAATACCACATAGAGGAAATTGATGGTCATGGCTGAATACGAGTTGGCCTCTGAACAAGGTTCCATCCTGCGCCAAGGAGAACTCCCCAACCCAAACATGAGAGGAACCACTGAGCAGATGCAACACGGTGGCATGCGTGCAGAAGAGGAACAAGCACCTCAAACATACTCACAGTTCTCTCCAATCCATTATCTACTCCGAGTTCCTAGCCACAGACCGTAAGGAAACCTGCACTTCTCCATAATCATCTCTGCGTTGCGCCGGCGTATTCCATGGTCCCAACATGTGCGAGCGCGTGTCCCAGCAGGGTTGGAAGTGTTCGGGGAAAAGGAGGGCAGGCGTAGCGCGTATCGAGGTTGTCTGCTTGGCGGCGTCTCCTACCATCGGGGGTTCCGCTCGGTTACGCAGCGAACAGCTGGGAGTTGCGGACGCGGGTGAAGTTGGGAAAGGGAAGGTGGACGCATGGCAACCGGTGTCTCGGCGGCGAGGGGGGGGGGGTCCACTACGCGTGCTGAGCGGAAAGAGCTGGTCCAACAAAGTTTTCGGTGAATGGGTGTAGTGCGGTCTCCTGCCAAGAACAATCCTTTGTATATGTCCCCCAGACAGAAATCCCTTGGTGCAATGATCTGGAGAGGGGCTGCAGCCAACTGAATTCCTTAAGAGGAAGGACGCCGCTCACTGTCCACTTGTGGGTCTTTCAGCCCCTTTTTTGGGGGGCTGAGCTGATCCTTTCTAAAATGTTTCCAATCTTTCCCCCTTTCCTTTTACCACTCCTTGTACCTTTCGTCCACGTGGTGACTCGCCACTCGCCCTCCGTTCACCAGACCACTCTCTCTCTCTGCATTCCTCCCCCTCCGCTTGTCATGAACACTCTTCCCTACATTCTCTCCGTCAATACCTCCTCCTTCAACGACTCCCGCTCTCGTGTGCTCACCTCAAGCTGTTCTCTCTCTCTCTTTGACTCACTTTCTCTCTCTCTCTCTCTCTCTGGATAACCCTTCAGTCTGACTTCACCTCTGCACCAAGGCAGGGCTCTCGCTGTCTCTCTCTCTCTCTTCTCTCTCTCTCTCTCTCTCTGTTACGCTCCACGCTCCTCTCTTCTCTGCCGGCAGTCAGGCACTGGGAGACAGCGCAACTCCAGGAGAGGGATGAAGGATAGAGAGGGGGGGGTAGAAAATCCACTGGGAGGTGGGGAAAGACAGAATTCCTTCTCCCACTGTTGCTGGGAAACACTGGCAGCAGTCCAACGGTCCTTCTCCTTCTCTCTTCGCTCCAGTCTTTCCCTCCTTGTGTATGTGTCGCTCACACCTTCTCTCCCTCCCTCCCTCTCTCTCTCTCTCTCTCGTTACAGTCCAGCCCCCTTTCTCCCCCTCCACACAGTGTCAGTACACAGCTGCTGTGCAAACGGCTGGTGATCGGCATCGTGCTCCTCTCTCACACACACACACACGAGCGCACGCACACACACTTCACACACTGCATGAATACTTCATGAGATGAGAGAAGCCCCCTTTCCCCCCATTCTGCCGGACTTCAAAGAGATTTGGTTAGCTTGTGTGCGTGTTTGCGTGTGTGCGCACAAGTGTGTGTGTGTGTGTGTGTAAGAATGCCAACGCGTGTTCCTCTGCACTTGTGCACCAAGTGTTTTGCGGGGGGGCTTCCGTGGTAACCCCTTGATTAGACACCATAGGACAAACCACTCAGATAAAACAATAGATTAGAAAGGGTCCGATGTTAAACGAACACTCACTGGGGAAAGGTCAGTGACAGATAATCAAGTGCTTAAATAGCGATGAGGAGAGGAGATAAAGCGAGATAGAGGTTAAAAGACTGGATGGATTCTCTCGGATGGGCGGATAGATGGATGAGTGAACGGATGGACAGATGGAAATGGATGGATAGATCCTTGAAGTATAAATCAATGCTACTGGGGGGAGCAAACAATAGCTCTTGGCGTGAACGGGTGTTTTGGGAAACTAATATGTGTTTGAACCGATAAATCAACAGGCAGCTAGAGAGCTATAGACCGTTCATTTTGTCAATCAGAAGAGAAAACCATGTATATACACTAAGGGGAAAACCACCACACCCAGAATCAGGACAGCATTATCAGCGCGTCTACAGATGTGAAAACGCCTCGCTGAGAAGTCATGTTGAAAATTGGAATCAAAATATCTTCCAAAGTCTCTAAATCGCATAAAAAATGTTTTCTAATGAATAATATATATATGTGTAATTCAGTGAATTGTCTCAGGGTCTGGTCTCTGATGAAAGCCTGCATCCAACAGGGTTCTCATCTAATACCTCTGGGAACCCATCCAAATCCTACAGGCAGGACCATCTGAAAATGCATCCAATTACGGCCACATAAACTCAACATGTGCTCAAGAAAAAAAAACGAATAAAAAAAACCTGTTCTAATATCAACGAACCATGTACCAAGAAAATCTCATCGTGAAAAAGCACACAGAGATGGAATTCAATAATGTAATTGGAGGTACATCCATTATAAAGGGCTGGGCTGGCAGATAGGAGAACGCTGGAGAGACAGTGCATGGGTCTGGGTGGACCTGCTGTAATAGGAGAGGTAGCCAAACTCTAGGTTTTCACTATCTCCTTTGTCGCAACTAATGAGGCCATTGGTCAAGGAGACAGAGTAAAAACAGGACACTCCACGCTGACGTGCCACAGAGCTGGTGAGGAATGGGGTTTGAGTGAGAATGTACGCGCGTGTGTGTGCATGCATTTGTTTAAAGTAGAGCGATTGAGTGTGTGTGTGATTGTGTACTACCATTGCAAATAGATCCCATCCATCGAAGCATCTATCCGTCATTTGGATTGTTCTTGTACATTTAACCCAGGATTGAAAAGAAAAGAGCTGTGTGTGTGAGTGTCTGTGCGCGTGTGTGTATCCGTGTGTGTGTGTGTTTTGTACTGTTGTGTCACGTCCTAAGAAACGCTGGTGTCAATGTACCTTCATGAGTCCTTTTAGACAATGTCAAATTAGCCCTCACCATTCGCCCACCCTGATGGTCATTACCCCAGACAGCCATTAGCTTGTTTTCTTAGAATTTGTCACCAGCTTTCACAATCCCCCATCAGGCTTTGGGTTTCAGCTAATTACCTTGCCAGCTATCTGCCTCTAACCATCCCTGACACTTCTATACTTAGGCTACAGTCTCTCACTCTCGCTCTCCCTTTCACTCCTGTTGTCACGCCAATAAAGGGATCCAGTCAGGGCTAGCATGTGCTAACATCAGACAACAGACTGACCTTGTTCTAGCTGTCTTTGCCTATGACAATCAACCAATAAAATGGAGACTTTACCTGCGTGTTCAATCTGGGGCTCCAATAAGTACGGTGAAGGTTGTCTAAGTGGTTTTCTGGCTCCTGGTCACAGACTGTATAAAGTTCCTAGACAAAACAGTCTCCTTCTCCAAATCCCTGACACCAAACAGAAATACTAAGAGGATAATATAGCAAGGGCTGATTTGAGGTTTTATGTGATAGACTTTCCATTTTGGGTCGGTATTAAAACACAAAGGTATGGCTTTGAGTGCATTAAACAAGGGTAGTATTTGGATTACAGAGTCCACAAAATCTGATTAAAGAGTCATATTCCGGTCAAAAAATACAGGGAGCCTCAATAGGACTAAATTATAAATGGAACTGCGGGACAGAAAAAGAGGATTTCAGACCGCACAGACTTTAAGTCCTTCATTCACAATATCTAAAATATACCAAATAGGGATTCTCCACTTTGCTGTTGGATTAATCAATCATTCACACACATGAACGCCCATCTGCTTGGGATCTCCTCCTGCAATAGAGCAGCACATTCCTTGACCGAGGGTTTGAAGTGACAGCCTGGCGGCTCAGCAAGCTCCAAGTTTCCTTTTCGGCCCCTAACACCACTACTGATGGATCCCGTGTCGGTGTCTGCCTCGCGGAGAACACGAACCCTCCAGAATGACAGTCTGATGTATGTTGCGTGACATGCATGCATTACCCCAAGCTGTGATGAATGTGTAGGAGCCTGCCTGGCTCTCCGACCAGATGAGATCCTTGAAATAAACCAGAACCACCCCTGCCCCCCCGCCCCACCCCCCCCACCCTCCCCCCGGGAACATAAGAGCTCTGTTGTGTCTTAAGTTTCTGGCAGAAGAGGGTGAAGCCCACATTCAGTGTTCTTATCTGATGGAGGCCGTGGGAGATGTGAGGTGGTTGGCTGAGGAATAGTGTTGGGGTGGATAAGGACACCTTGATCGTTTCCTTGTGTCCTTTCGCTGTTTGGGTCTTTCTGCACACTGTTAATGTCACGTTAAGGTCAGGAGATCGTGTCTAGAGTGAAGCTGGGAGGTCCTTCGCAAATCTAACGTACACCTCTCACCATCGTTTGTAGGCCCCAAAATATTTGGCAAACGACCCAGATAATGGACTTTTATCATTTATGTAGACATGTCATTTATAATAATACCAAGATAGTCTTTCTCAAAAACCAGTATCAGTGATGGATTGGAAGTACTGGAAATGTTTGGCTGTGAGAGTGAGCAAGTATTTTGCTCCGTGGGAACGAGCCTCAACAGAATCTCCATCATCCCGATAGCCTAGGAAGCAGGTCACTCATCAAGGAGCTCCCAGTTTGGGTGCATGTGGCGGCCGATGCGTGCTCAAGACCGCTCTGACCCCCTCCCTTCCCCCGTCATCCCTCTTAAGTCCGTCCTCTCCCTGAGAAGCACGGCCGCACTTTCCGGTCCTGAGATCCATCACGCTACACTGAGACGTCCAGCCTAAACATTCCTGTTATCGAGTGGGAGGGCCAGAAGAGATCTGTCTCCCAGAGCCATCTATTGACCATCACAGTAGGAGCGCGGCGGCAATGGCAGACAGACAGAGTGGTCGCGCTGAATTATGTAGCTCCTTAACGTTCCTGGGGTTCCATGCGGCATGAGCGCCGAAAAACGGGAGTTTTCTTTTCATGTGAAAGACGAGGATTTTCATTACGAGGGATTACCAGTCCTGCATTTCCTTTATCAGCGGGGGGGACATTAATTAATATCCCAAAAGGATTTGTCGCAGGGAAAATGGCAGCGCTCTCTCTTTACCTCAAAGGCACTCCAGTCCCTTCTTTGTCCTCTGTGTTCTCTCTACCGTGAACGGCATGAGGCAGCTAATGCATACGTTATCAGATAGTGAGGGGAGGGGGAGAGGGAGGGGGCGTTTTCTGACTTGTGACTTTGGCGCCATGGGGCATGTCTGCGATAATTGAGAGACGCCTGGAGGTTTTTTGCCGAAAACAGTATGATATCACTTAGGCGTCCCGTCGACCTGTCCTCAGCACCTGCCAAAGTCAGCATGGGGGGCCAGCGCTCGCCTGCTCAGGCCTTTGTCATGTTGAGGCGTGACAGCTGCTTTTCATGCAGGCGTGAGCTCCGGGTCCGCGGTGGCGGGCCGTTTGAAATGAAGCCTAATGCTAATGTCCCAAAGCACGGGGGACATGATCCTTTTGTCGTTGTCGACCCAGGATTCATTTAGGACTCGTGTCAGAACGATCGCCCCCGCAACGTGGGTCCATGTCTGGGCTTGCCAGGGCCGACAGTTTGGGGGTTTGACTCCAACGCGAGGATCTAGCCAGATGAAGCGGCGTCAACAGGTGGGGGTGTTCACCAAACTCCCCCAGCTGAGACTGATAAAGCTGCCACGATGTTTCTAGCTTGTCGAGAAATGATGATGTGATCCGGGTCGTTTGTTCAACATCAACGTCGTATTAATCGTGCGTTACATCCTGCGATGGTTGCAGCACGAGCCGGGAAGGTTGTTGGGAGAAACCTGCAGCTGCTAAGGGATCGCACCAGCCTGGCGCCACGGCGAACCTCCACCTTCGCTACTGTCGACTCGACTTGAGTCAAGAGCCTGTCAGGGGAGGATTGCAAGATGGCTTGTGAAATCTGTTTTTGATTCCCAGTCTGCCGAACACATCCTGGAAACTTGCTTAAGCGTTAGAGGAAGTCAAGCGTGTAATTGTAGATACCTTGTCATTTTTGTCCAGCAGTATTCAAATGTAGACCCCGCATCTTTAGAATCGGCTTCATATCATGCATTGGTTATGTCACTGAGGTCGGACATGTTTTTAAAATACTGCTTATCCCTTGAATACGGGTTCAAATGCTACGGTAGTTCAGAAAGAGGAGCAGGTAAATCTCTAGTGATCTTATTATCATTCATCTATGACAGCGTAGAGTGTGAAATGAGAAAAGGCAAGGATTAGTCTGGAACCTCTGGAGAGACTGGGGGGGAAATGGGGGAGAACTTAAGTGAGAATGAGAGAAAGCGAGAGAGAAAGTGAGGGAGGAAAAAGGAAAAAGATTAGAAAGAAGAGGAAGATAAACCAATACAATGGAAAATGGCTACAGTACAGGTGGCAGTCAGAGGAAGAAAATGTCCAGAGAGAAAAAGAACGAGAGAAAGAGAGTGAAAGCAGCATATTTTCTGGCCAGCTGCCAAGTCAAACCCCCTGAGTTAAGTCAAATTATTTTTTTAAGTAACGTGATTGCTGAAACTACACCCGACTCGGCACTCGAAACACCAAATTCCCAGGGTGAACGCAACGCTATCAGTCTGGCAGTGAGAGGATTTCAATATAACACTGAACCGCAGTTAATACAACATGTCACAGGATTGCTCCAGTTCGGGTCCATCTGTTTCTTGAATATCACAATCAACAAGATTCTCCAGTTGAGTATCCAACACTCCATGCCAGCCCATGTTGGAAGTTTGATTACAGATATTGTGAACTGATTTCAGAGCTGTTGTACATCTGTGTCATCCGAGACAGAGGCCTGAGACACAGCTCTGAGACACAGCCCTGAAACACAGCTCTGAGACACAGCTCTGAGACACAGCCCTGAGACACAGCCCTGAGACACAGCCCCGAGACACAGCCCTGAGACACAGCTCTGAGACACAGCTCTGAGACACAGCTCTGAGACACAGCTCTGAGACACAGCCCTGAGACACAGCCCTGAGACACAGCTCTGAGACACAGCTCTGAGACACAGCTCTGAGACACAGCTCTGAGACACAGCTCTGAGACACAGCTCTGAGACAGAGGCCTGAGACACAGCTCTGAGACACAGCACTGAGACACAAAGTGTCTTTGAGATGTCAAACCAGCCGATAGATGCGCACTATTCAGGTCATCTGATAAGACCTTCCAGCCCACAGATGCAAGCGATGCAAGACCCACAGCGGATCTAGGCCCAGCTTCCTTTAAGTCACGAACATCCCGATCATCTGATAAGATGCTAAGATACCAGTTCAGGGGAGATGTCTGCGACGGTTCCTGGCTTCGACTGGCATCCATCTTGATCTCTATGAGGGTCTCTGTGGTCAAAGTCCAGACAGAACTCTACAAGGTATATCGAGACTAAGACAGTGACGGTAAGCAGACGGTAGTTCAGGTTTAGTCTGACTGCTAGCCTTTGGGATTTGATAAATCTTCCAGACAGTAAGCAGGCTTCAGTCTGATATACTTCAGTCCATCCAACGTTTAGCTCCGCAAAACCTGTCTTCATAACACTAGCCGAACTCCAAAATTCCTCATCGTCCCTATTTCTTCCTTAGACGCAGGAGAGTTGGTGGAAAGAAGTGTGGCTTGGGCTTGTTTGCGGGGGAAGAGCATAACCGAAAGAGTCGCAAGTAATTGCATCTCATTCAAGCGTTCGTGTTCTATTTCGGGCCTAGCCTGACAACTCACGATGAAGACACGGTTTTCCTGCGTACGTGTCGAGCTCCCGAGGCACTGCTGACTAAGACAAACTGTCTTAGACAATCGTTGACTTCGGGTTTGTTTTTGTTTCTCACATTGATTTGTTCGCATTCTTTGTACCGTGCCCTGCTAACGTCTTAGGTGTTCTCATCGTCGGGATGAGCGGCTTCTTCTAGCCTGGAGTTGGCAGGGTAATTATGGTCCCTGCTTCACGCTCCGCACCCACAGACACACACTAACTCTTCTTCCGTATGCACACGCTGCCAAAACACACCCAAACACGCACAGAAACGTTCAAATAGAGGCCTGTGCTTTCCAAACACGCTCCAGAGCAATCCTACGCTGAATACACACGCACCTTTGAATGCGCACAACCCCGTTCTAGAGCTTTCACCGGCAAACACACACACAAACACGCACCTACAGCACACACACACACAAACACGCACCTACAGCACACACACACAAACACACGCACGCGCCGACAGCACACACACACACACACACAAACACACGCCAACAGCACACACACACAAACACACGCACGCGCCGACAGCACACACACAACACACAAACACGCGCCGACAGCACACACACACAAACATGCTTCCGCCCCTTCGCTCATAAATCCTGTGTGTTTGAGCCAGGCCTCCGTGCCTCCTCATCCGTTACCGTGGATTATGAAGCTGTTACTGACAGGTGCTCACAGGCGCTCGGCGCTCCCTAGTAGCAGCCGACGACTCCCATGAATCAAAGCAGGCTCTGCCAGCAAAGACAGAGGGCAACGTGGGTGTGTTTGTGCTGTGTGTGTGTGTGTGTGTGTGCTGTGTGTGTGTGCGCTGTGTGTGTACTGTGTGTGTGTGTGTGTGCTGTGTGTGTGTGTGCGGGGGTGTGGGGTAGCGGAAAGAGGGAGAGAGGCAATCGGTCCAAGGGCACTCACGGATAGGAGGAGAAGCACCTGAGTGCTGCCTCTCCCATCAGTCTGTTATGTCGGAGGCGGGGGAGCACAGACCTTCTTTGGAATGCTTAATGAGGTCTTTTTACGTTCGAGAATAATGAAGCGTTCCAACACAATCAACAACACAACACACACGCCATCCTGGGATTTGTCAACAAGGAGAGGAAAACTAACAGGACCAGACACAGGGCATGGTCGGTCTGAGGAACGGAAGGGAAGGAAGAGGAGGGTTGAGGGAGCGAGGATGAAGAAGAGAAGGTGGTTGGAGAGGAGGAGGAGGACGAGGGAGGAGGGAGATGAGCTGAGCGCTGAGAGGAGAAGGCGAGTGAGCAGAGGTGGAGAATGAGGAGGATGCGCTCCTGAAGTCCTCTCATTAATCTTTCCTTCAGCGGATGAGGAAGACTAGCGCGCCATTATTTATTTACCGCAGTCTCAGCGCCGGGGCTATCAACACAAACAGCCTGAGGGCTCCTGGGTAAAAAAGTGTGACTGATTAATCTGTTGGTGCACAGGAAGATGATGAGCCAAGAGAGAGAGAAGGAAAGAGAAGGAAGGAGGGAAAGAAGGAAGGAAGGAAGTGCTGTCCCAAACATATACTTGCCAAGGTATAATGGCAAACAGCACAGGGGCATGTACATACAGTCTACTACTCCTAAAGTAGAAGCAGTGTGTGTGTACAGGAAGCAAACATGTACCCATGTACTGCAAGTACAGCGAAATGGAGCCTTCTCACAGAATGGGGTTAGGTTATTGAACAGAAAAACAACCTTGTTATCAATATGAGATCAACAGTAGTCCTGTGAATTGTGTGCACAGAAAATCTCCAGTAGATTTTATTTGAGCAAGAATGATGAAACGTGTGCACGTACGTGCGTCCTCTGTGTTTGCTTTAGTCAGTGTGTGCTTGTCATAGCAAAACAGAGGGAGTTGCTCGGCGACAGTGAGCGGATGTAATTGCTCTGTGACTCTGCATACGTTAGCTGCATTGACCACCGGTCGCTCTGCGATCCAATCAGTCAACAAACAGATGCTCACCTCGCGGCCGGCCGCAACGCCGCGGGCAAATGACTAACACAACACTGGCCTCTGCATGCCGGTGACCTATTATCACATACATGCTCTCCCACAGGGGCGGAGCAGTCCATCATACAGGGGCTGACGCACTCCTTAGGGACGTGTCTGAACGCCTGCTGTGGACAATATAGAAGTGATGTTATTCTGGTCTGGGTGCGTGTCGCAGAGAGATGTTGTTGTAGATCTCGGGCAACTGGATGAAATACGTCTTTCAGTAGCATTTTGAAATGTTATCCAACAAGAGGTTTAGAGACCGAGTGGTTAAGAGCGAGTTTTGGTCCACCTGCGAGGGAGGGAATCTACTGAACCCTGAGCACAGAAGCATGCGTTTAACACCTGCCCTGTCTCTGATCTTGAAGACACGGCTTGAAAGCAAATGTGGACTTCCCTGAACGTGGCCAATCAAAACCGTGATATGGCGCCGACAGCTCTCTAATCCTCAGAAACGATGCTTAGCCGTTATGCAAATTAAACGAGACGCATTGAGGGACGCATATCATTTGTTTCAGCCATGTACGCTTAGGAACAGTCTGTTTGTACAGGCGGGATGTCGAGGTGTGCGTCCGTTATGGAGAATTGTAACTGCCTCTTTCAAAATCGCTCGACTGGCTTTGGAGTCAAGCTGACCAGAACACCTTGGACTTAATGTCCACAAACGCGTTGCCATGGCAGCAGAGGTGCATTTCCCAGCAACAGAAAAGGAGAGAGAAAAGGGGGTTTGAGGGGCACTGAAGTGCCGGTGGTGATTTGTGACTTCCCAGCCCCTTAAAATACACAATATAAAGACGTACTGAGAGACGTATTTGAGAAGCACATAGCTAATAAACTCTCTGTTTGTTGTAATATGTGGCAAGTTCCATAGAGCTTACATGCTACTCATACTGTCGATCTTTCATATGACCTTAAGTGTACAGGTATAAAATGTCAAATCAACAATATATATCTCACACACCACCTCACCCCTTGGCCCTGCTGGTATCCCCAGGATAAGACTCAGGAGCCAGTGTCCAGCAGTGTTGTGACAGAGATAGCAGTGTGGTAAACAAGGGTAGGCTGGAGGGTGCGGAGGCCTCACCAAGGCACCGTCTGACTGGCACTACGAGGGCCACCTATGGGGTCCTCCGGTGGAACAAGCTGCTCTCAATGGATCTATGATATTATCATGACAACAGCTCACTTCAAATGTTTTCCCTCTCTGACTGAAAATAGCATAATGGGGTGTGTGATAAAGTGTAAGACTGATCGATGCTCAGGGCTAGATGGCTTTCGTGACAGCAGGTGGATATCTCATCCTCTGTGCGGGGTCAACGTGAAACATTTATACGGTATGTGAAAATATGGAAAGCATACAATCCCCTGACCAATTGAAATAAACTCAAAGCTAGAATGTAGCGCTGCAGGTAGAAGCTGTAAGCCAGTAATGGGCTTCCAAATATCTAAGCACCATGGGTTTCTAATCTTTTACTTTGCTACATCATTCTGGGAGATTTCTGCCCCAGAGACCAGCTCTCCATACTGCCTCTCTACACCTGCCTGGGCTGTGTTATGACAGATACTTCATCCATACTAACTCGGAGCATCAGATATAGGTGAGCTGCCGTTTGATCTATCTGCCTGCGTTGGATCCCCGCTCCTTCTCTCAAAGGAGTCCTCCTTTCCAGGCCTCCGACTTTCCACGGTGTACTGCAATCTGCTAGGCTGTGCAAAAAGCCAATCTACTGCATGCTAGTGCAGGGTTTTTTATATAATGGAGTCATGGTAATCTAGCCTTCAAAGATGTACAGATAAAAGGAGAGAGTGGTTCTGTATCGTTCCCTCTGACTTGAGATAGAGAGAGCCGGCCGGGCAGACTTTGATGTGATCGCAGGTCTCACAAATACTTAAGGGCTCTCTATCTGTCTCTTGCCTGGTGAATTCTGAAGGGCTTCAGTTGTGCCTGGTGCCTAAACCCTTAAAGCTTTTTGTCGAGAGTGACAGTGATGGAAGGCACTTTCTAGAAATGTTCAGAGAGACAGAATCCAGTGGCTTTGACTCCTGGTGTTGTTTACGGCGCTTGTTTTATGTGTTTTGTCAAGCGGGGAATCTCATATCCTTCCAATTTACTGCTGCGAGTGTGCTTTGGTAGTAGTAGTACATCAAGCATAAAGCACTTTCTGAGTGCTTGAGTCACTGGCATTTGTAACATGACACTGTGCAGGATTCTTTATAGCTTCCAGTGTTGTTTTACAGCTCAGTTTATAACCCTACTCTAGTTTGATGGGTCCTCTCACTAGTCTTACACAAGGCCACTTCGGCCTGTTGATTGCAAGGATCAACACAGGTATTAAGAGGGCTAAACACACATACCTACACACACACACAAAAAACACACTTCAATCTATTTTTTTGATGGATTCACACGTAACATACGTGCCTCTTTTCATTACGAGGATTCACAGAAAGGATATTTCCAAAACACACACACATATACACACAAACACGCAGGGTGGTATTTTGTGGAACCTGGAAGTTAGGAATTGGCCTTATCCCATTCTCCTTTCTTCCAAATTTGCTTTTGACCTTTCTCTGGCAAAGGCCTCATCTGATTTGCTGAAATGGATCCTAGTGGTTAAGCCAGCATCCAGCTGTAAAGCTGTCAAAGTAGAGTGATGTGGTCTTTGCGTTGGCGAGAGGACTAATGTTTGGTCCATCGCTAAAGTTGTATGACGGGGTATTTTCAAACAGCTCAGATGTAGAGTAAATCTAATGGATGAAGTAGTTGGGATTGTATAAACCTAATTGCTAATCTTGTATATTCACTGATGTACTGATAATAGGGAGGGAAACACTATCAGACATCAACTTGTAACTTGCGATGCCACATATTTCAGTGGATACAAATGGGAAATATTCAAATTAAATCCTAAATGAGAAAACACCAAAGTTGACATCTGACGAATCTTCTCACGCTTGACTTCACAGTTCTGGGAGAAAATATCCTCTTGTCAGGGTGTGAAACCTTTGGCTCAAAGGCACATGAGGATATGGGTAATATATAGATATCACTCTGCTCATATTCCTTCTGGGAAATTAATCTGCTGTTTCTGTCTTTTACCGATTCTGTCTCTCTCCTTTGCGTCCCCTCCCTCACCTTTCCTTCATCCTCTCCTTAATTGCGTCACAAATAATCCCCCAAACACGCAAACTAGGGGTGATACATCGTCAGTGAGGTCATCTGCTTGCCTGAAGCCTAGCCAGTAGAGAAGTGAGACTCTGCTTTATATTTTTAACAGTTTCAATCTCTTTGAGGAGGTCAGTTGGGTTATGCGGTCTGTGTGTGTTGTTCTGTGTGTTCCAGCATGATGATGATGAACATAGCTGATGAACACTGCTTCTTGTTCCACCTCAACAAAGATAACTTGAAATGGTAGTATGAAGAAAGTCGAATGGTATACTTTTTGAATAGTATGTGGCTAAAACTGCCACGTCCTTGGATTTGTAAGCATTTGTTTCCTAGGTTCTATTTAAAGCATTGGTGTAACAAGCACACCTCCTAGGCTATGTCTCAGGTGCATCTCTTCTTTCCCGATAAAAGACTTGAGCCTACCTGATGAAGAAGGCGGCTGCGGCTGAGGTGGTGTGGCTGGTTTGTGTGGCGGTGGTGTGGGCCACGGGCTGAGGCCTGGGGACCGAGTCATAGTTGGGACCACCCATGGCCACATAGTCCCCTTCTGCATCAGCAGCCAAACCCTGAGAGGCAGATAGAGAGACGGAGAGAGAGAGAGAGAGAGAAAGAGAGAGAGAGAGAAAGAGAGAGAGAGAGAGAGAGAGAGAAAGAGAGAGAGAGAGAGAGAGAGAGAGTGAGAGAGGGGAAATGGAGGAGGAAGCAAGTAAGTCTTAGCCTTGAATAAAAAAATGGAGGACCAACATGGAGGACCTGTCTGTCACCACAGGTGATGAACCTTGAATGAAGTCTTGGGGGCTGAGCTAAGCCAAACGTTGCCAGTAGCTGTGACCACGTGCTCAGCAGCTGTCAGCACTGCACCGCCCGTTCCAGAGACAGGCCTCCTCACGGACCCCCAACGCCCAGGGGATAACAAGCCACGCGGGCCATTACACAGCAGGAAATGACCTGTGGAACACAGCCATGGTCCACTGCTTCATTCGCAGCAGGAACAGGAAGAGGACAGTTGGTTCTCTCCTCTCACAGCTGCGACGAGGTCATTAGGCAATTACACCTCGTCATTCACTTAGGCTTGAAGACCGCTGGTCCCTACTGAGCCCATTCTGAGAGAAGGCAATATGGTGGTTCTCACATGTGTCATAAACAATTAGTAAAATAAAATCTTAAAACTTCCAATTCAATACAATGTGTATTGTCAGGAGACTGAGGGCAATTTTTGTTTGATGACAAGAAAACAAACAGCAGCATCAAGTTTGTTCGAGGTTTTCCTGTTAAAATCGCAGATGAATCGCACGTCAATCATCTCCACACAGTGCCCTTTCAAATGAGCACATTTCATTCCACCCATCATCCTTCGGCCTTGGTCTCTCAAACAAACAAAACGTGTGTCTGATGTTTCCTAAGCTTCCTGTCGGAGCGCGCTTGCGACTGTGGCATTTCTGTTTTTATATATTCATATCCCCCCCCCCATTCCTTCTTCTTCTTCCTCATCCTTCCATTCATCCCTTCACTTTGCCTCAGATGTGCGCCTTCCCCGCTCCAGCCTGGCATCCACTTGTCACGGTGGATTACCGTGGCGACGGCTGTGGCGACGGGGGCCAGGCGTGCTAGGCGGTGGCGGGGAGTCCATTATTCAGCTCTTTGACGGTGGCTGGCACGCACCAGCTAACAGGATTACACACAGACGGGGCGGCTGCCCCTCCGCACAGTGCTGCCACCACAGAAACAGAGGAAGCACGTCTCCACAACGCTGCTGAAGCCACTGGCCGTTGTCCCTCATGGTAACATATGAAGGCCGATGCTGAGAGCATTGTATGAACGTAACAGTATAGTTGAAGACATTAAAGCTTGTGCAGAAGATTGAATGGAGAGCAATCGCAGCAGTATGTGGGCTTTTGTCGTACGTTTTAGGCTGCAAGATGGTTTTAGCTTTCCAGGGCATTGGTAGTAGCATTTGGTAGTAAGGCATCCTGTTTAGTTAGTTAGTTAATATTTGTATTAATTGTGTAAACGTATAAAGCATTGAGGATAAGGTATAGTTGTAACTGCTTGTTACAGTGCAATACACATTTGCAATATATTTGAGTGAAACCGATGTTAACTGCATGAAGAACATAATGCAATTACTGTACATTACCTTGTGACACCAGTGGTGCTTCTTTTCTAAGCATGGGCATTATCTGATTGACATTAACTGACTGACTGGTCATCACCCAAGGATCTTTATGTACTAGCAGTGAGGGTGAACATACCTGTACTGTGGCTAAAATATGACTAATCGCAGCAGACATCTTTTGTTTACCCTCCTCCAGCACTAACCATCTGTCGACTGCCTAATGTTAGCAGTTGCTATTTATGCGACCTGAACCTGAGCGCCACAGTCGGATAGACATAGAGCGAAGTGACACTTCCGTCACTGTGACTTCAAAAAGTGCCCCTGGTGACAAACTGGAGGAACTTTTATGAAGTCTCCTGAGCGCCCTTTACCAAGACAGGTGTCCTCATTTTGTCTCCGTCTAACCAGCCGTTCGCGGCACTTGGTGACGCCTGTGCGAAACCGCGCGCAATCTAAGGGCGACCCAGATACACGTGTTGCTATTTCGGTTCCCGGGCTTCAATGGCAGTCACACGGAATGGTGGAAAATCAGACCCCATTCAAATGCTGTGACCTTCCCAACATGGTGATGGGTAGATAATGAGCCGAACGCTCGCTCTACCTAGCTGGGAACAGGTTCCACTGACGACTGCCGTACGGTGTCATTTAAATCCACCCTCTCTTCCACATCCTGTAATTAGGTTTGAACACGTGTCCAGGGTCGTCCAGAGAGAAGCCTGTTAACACTCAGCGGAGAGAGACCCTGCACAGAGAGCTTCAGGAGGTCCATTTTTAATGATGTCACGGCTGGGTTATGGCAGAAGGGCAGTGCGGAGGGTGTGAGGATCATCAGGTGAAAGGTGTTACCAGGACTTTGGTAGTGCATCATCTGCAAGTTATCTTCACATGACTTACTGCCCACAGGGGAGTGTGTGTGAGTCCCAAATGGCTATGATAAAAACAGCTGGGTCAATATTCTCCCAAAAAGGTACAATGAGTCAAGTCAAATAAATAGAAGGTCACAAGTTCTATTCCCGGCTAAGGCAACATGATGTTGTGTCCTTAAGCAAGGCACTTCACCCTACTTTACCTCAGGGGGAATGTCCCTGTACTTGGATAAGACGCTCGGGATAAGATTACTAAATGTAAAGGTAGATGGAAAAATCGCAATAATGCCAAACGTAGTAGCCCCACTCTTTCCCGCCCATTATCCTGTATGGTGGTGTGTCATATAAGGTACAGCTGTTTAAATCTGAGCACAGATTAGGGATTTGGCAACACAGAGAGGATCAGGCAACAAGGGCGGGACGTATTCTCATGGGGTGCATTTGAAGGTATGAAACACTAGGTCTGTAGAGCAGTGAGAAAATGCACCATTGGCCCAAAACTTGACTTGCAGGTGGTTTGAGGCAGAAGGTAAATCACTTGCGGTCGACTGAACCTCTCAGTTTGTTCGACCCATGAGTCTATGCCTGGATGTCTCCGCTCGCCGCTGTGCAGGAAATCCACCTTGATCGGCTTTAGAAAGCAATCATTCTTCACAATCCCTTCTTTGATCTGTCAAACGTGTTTTAAATCCTTTCAAACCTGAGCATGTGGACTACAATGGATACAGGATCCAGAAACAGTATCGTGTCATGAGAGGATTGACAAATATAGGAATGTTGTGGCTTATGCTGTGGTTATGAAATATGATTTTGGTTCATCTGTTAACCAGTATCCCATTATGGCAAACTAATTCCCTACACATTGGGGTTTTTTCTGCATTCCTCCTCAGCCAAGTCCTATGAAAGACGGGTCTGCGATGCGAGTGTTGCGCTCGCTCCTCGACGTGACGCCAGCCTCCCAGCTGGACGGGGAGCACGCGTCTTCGCCTCAGGTGAGGCTGAGAGGTCCCATCTGCCGGCTCACGGATGAGCCTCTCTTCTGGCTTCACTTTCGGTTCTTCCTCTTCCGCCCTGTTTTTTTCTTCGTTTAAATCACACAGAATGCATGGCCGCGCCCCTGGGGGCATTTGAGGCCCAGGAACATAGGAGTGATATTAGGAAGCAGCTGGCTGGCATTACAGGCATTGGTTGGCAAATAAAAATGAGTTTATTTAAAAACTGACAAAAGAGTCTCGTTGAAAGAGTGTCCTTGCCTCCTACCTCTTCTTTGAAGAAAGAAAGCGCCCGAAAATCAGGCTTACCTTTAAAATCCGGCAGCTCGCGTTAACAGTAAGCCCTGGGTTTTGATGGCACCCAAATTCAGTGGGCTGTCGAATATTATCGACAATAGTCCTGTGACTGAATACAGGGTAGCAACCCTTTTTTTATAAACACCTTCGGTTAAATTGTAGTTTCCTCAGAAAGGCATGACACTCTTAAAGGCATTCCTAACATCCCATTTTGAGGTAATTGGGATGCTACAGCCCAGCTCAAGGTCTAATTGCTTCTTAGTACCAAGGTGGAGGGGGGAGAGGGGAGAGGGTAGGCAGTCTACCTCTAACAAGGACAATCGCCAGCCATGAGTCACATGTAGCCTATTCAGTTTAAGGCATAAGTGAATGCTACACTACACTCAGAACTTGTTAACATTGTGTGATGTCATAAGGTTCACAAAAATAGCCAGGAAGGGTTAGGGTTGGAAACATGGGAATTATATATTTTTGTGACAATTACAATTTCCGCACACATAATGCCATGGAAGGCCACATGTTTAAAAAGCTCATCATCCAATCAGTCACTTTCGATGCTGTATTTTGTACAGAGGATAGGACTTTGTTTTCCAGTCAGGGAAGGATTTATTAAAGGCATCTTGCTGGTGAGGGTGATGTTAAACCTACCTGACAAGAGTTTAGATGAGATCAAAGGTCAACTCCAGAGAGACACCACCTCAATGACAATTCGCTGTCAATGATGGCAAAGCGGAGACAATGATCAGATGTTTTTCCCATGGTCCATAATATTATTTATTTTGCCTGGGCAACCCTCGCTCTCCTAAATCTACAGTCAGACAAATTACAGTCTGAGAGCCGTAGACTAACCAGAGTGAGTAACTTCTTATCATTCATACAGTTTTCAATCAAGCCAAATTGGCCTTAATCCAATTCCAAACCCAAGTCATCCTACGCTTCACCGCAACACTCACTTAACATAGTGCAGCACTTCACAAATCTGTCCTGAGAGATCAATAACTCCCATTCTCTCCCAAGAATGACCTCAACTTATATTTGCATATCCAATCATCCCCACATTGATTCCCGGCCCTCATTACAACCCCATTATAAGCAGTACTGCGCGGCCTAATCTACTGAAGTGCCTCAACTGAAGGCTGTGCACGTTTTGCTCTGCAGACACAATACAGCTAAAAGCACCAATCCAGTCCCGTCTACGAGGGGCCAAGTAGCGGGCAGGAGGTCGTTCCCTCGTCCCCAAGTTTAATCAGCCCACCAAAGAGGCTGGCACCCGGGTCCGATGGATGTTCTTCGTGTGCCGGTGAGGTCAGCGGGGGGGATGATAATCCTCAGAGAGGGCCTCTGCATTGAGATGACTTAATGTTCAATCTGTGGGTGGGAAGGTCAAGTGGTGTTTGGGAGGCTGCCACCCCATGTTGGGGGGGTGCAGCGTCCCTCGGTGGGTAATGACTCCCAGTGCCAGGCTTAGCTGTCCTTCTTTACTGTAGGGTCATGAGCCCCCAGCTGCAATATTTCAGCTTGTGCTTACCTGAGACTGACTATGCAGCGATCCCTCTTCTTATTAAGTTTGCTCAAGGGTTAAGGGGTTGGTGAATCGAAAAGTTCTCAAAGTGAAAAGAACTGTTCATTGTTGTTTATAGTTTTATAGTTTGCAGCCTGTAAGATCCTTCTTGTTGATGACCCCATAATTGTTTTAAAAACAAATTGGGGGGGGCAATTTTGTTTTCTGTTTGGCCATTTTCATTGGTAGCCAATGCTGTACATCATTCACCCCAGCATTAGGTGTCCTTTAGTTCCCTTATTGAGCTGTGAAAGAGATAACAAGCCTGACAGATCCAGATAGCAGCTTTTCACATGCCTGACATGCAAGCATGAGGATTTCTCAGTGGGAGTCGAAAAAATGGATTTGGATACATCAGTGGAGATTAAAAGGCCAGATGCAAACAGCACAGCTCCTGCTGTATAGACTTGTCACCAGACACCTACCATGAACCCCATTAGTCACCGAGCCCCTGTGTCCTCCTGACGTACCAAGAACAGCATCAGAGGATGACATCTCACTCAGTCACATGAAGGCTCCCACTGGGTGATGCCCCTGACATGACACTAACCCAGAGTCGTATTTAAAGACACCTTAGCCTTGAACTAGCGGGAAGCTGCATGATGATATGATTATGGAACCGCACATAAAAATGACACAGGGGGCCATTTATCAAAAAGGCTGGTAAATAATAACCCTGTCATGCCAATACTATAAACTACCACTTTCTTACTCAACACATTGTCAAACTCTGTGACCAAATGTCTATACTGAATGTCACCTTGGAGGGTTTAAGGTATGTTCTGTATGTCCCTATGCATTGGTCAAATCTTTAGCAAGTCAATGCGATTCTCAAGGGGAAGGAGGTCGTTGCTGTTCAGTGTTGCTAGGGTAACTGCAGAATCAACTGCTTGGCTCGGACACAACAAATAATTTTGAACAGCATAAAAGGTTTGCTCCTTGACCTTACAGTCCAGAAAAAAATATTTTGAGCAAACCAAAAGGTTATCCCTGTTTAATGAAGAAGGAGATCCAAGGTGTGTTCTTCACAAATAGCTATGCAGTAAAATATTACACTTTAGTTGGGTAAAGCTACAGCGCACCAGTTCAAAAGTTGATCCAATCATTGGCTTTGGAACTTACCATAGGAGGATGGGCCAGAGGAGGCCTGCTGGCACGCGACACTCTCCACACACCTTCCAGGTAGTGCTGTGCATGCATAGGAACAGGAGTCACAGTTGCCAGGCGTGGAGACTTCAATCCCCCCACATAGGTGCTCTGGATCCCCCCCCAACCTTGGACCCCCAATCTGGACCGTTCTCCAATCATTGGATCCTCGTACAGCCTTGGCGGTAGCTTGGCGTGCAGGTCTTCCATGCCCCAGTCTGAGGCTCCATGCTGTGGAGGTAGGGACACCACGCTATGGGCCACGGGGCGAGGGGGTAGCCCAGAAAAGGCTCCGTGTTGTGGATCGGGCATGTCTTGAATGAGGCCCAGGGCTTTGCGCAGTGCCAGGCGTCTCAGCTGGTGAAAGGCAGCACCACAGACCTCACAGCTCGTGTCACTGGGAACATGTCGCCCCCGGTGAGGCCACTGGAGACCCTGGAGTTTGTCAAAGAGGAAGGCAGCGTAGCCTGGGTCCTGTGTAAAAGAGCAGGAGAGAGCAAAGTACTGTCAGTGTATTGAGTAGGTGGGCACAGACAGGGAAGTAAAAGACAAAGCTTAGCTTTTTCAGCTTTGATAGATTGTCGTCTACGTCAAAGGGAAGTCAAAATAGGTTTCTTCAATCAATTATCTTAGATTTGGGGTCAGTTCAAGGGATAACATACAGTGATGATGGTGGCACTAGCAGAGGAACCTTTACAGAATAAAAGTGATATTTGAATATTGTTCCACTATTATCAATATACAGTTGGGAAGTAGTCATAAGGGAACTCATTCAAGATTCGGCTTCCAATGGTTTATTTCCACTATGGATGATATGTTCAGGGATGAATAAACATACGTTAGAGAAAGTGTCTTATTAGTAGACTACACTTAATTATTCAAATTAATACAACAGTTTTTAAACCATTGATGCAAAGAAATGTAAAACATTAACAATCCTTCAAACACCTGTCGATGCTCTATCAATTAAGAAACGCTTTCCAAAACTCTGGTAAAACATGAGAGCATTAGAAACTCCCAACAGCTGCCGACACACAACGCCTCGCTCCTCAGCACTCGCCTTGGGGAAGTGAACATTGTATAAATTTTGATTTAAAGTTGCCAATAAACTCTGGTTGAGCCTGCTGGCTGTCTCCCGTCTCGGCTGCGGAAGGAGAGGAAGCAGGGTTCAGAGACCGTGTCTGTGTTTATGCGTTTAGGAGCGCTCCCCCCACCCTCGTCCCTTACTGCTGTCACTGAGGTTTATGTTGAACCTGGAGAGAGTTGGAGGTCAGGGGCAGGGAAAGCTCACCTCCGAGCCGCCACTCGTTGATTGACTGCTTTTGTCTGGGACAAACGAGCCTGGGAATGGGCTGGAGAGAGGAGGGGTGTTGACTGGCCTTACCAGATGCCCACAATCTGTTCCAGGCTCCAGGGAGCACCGCGATCAATGACCTGTTAAGTGACTGACTTTGCTAACTTGGGTACATGCTTAAGTTTGGGTGCATGTTGCTTAACTTGAAAACAAAAGCTGACCCAATGTAGTTCCCACAATGTAGCAGGGTAAAGCCCAATGGTAAGAGACCAGCCACAAGTGTGGCAGAGAAGAGACAACAATCCTAAACGGAATCACACTCTTTCAGTTCTAGCAGGTTCACATGCTCGATGCTCGTGCCGTGAGGGAACGTTGGAGCCTCAGCTATGTTCAAACAGCTGCTGAGCTTGTAAAAGTCCTCCGCAGATGCAAGCTCCCAGTGTGTCTCGAAGACCATCAGCTCCATTTTTTGGGTCCTAAAACAGAGCACAATACCAACGAAGGGACTCTGTTCCTTTGTAGAGTGATTTAAGGCCAGGCTGTCGGCTGGCTCCGCTTCTATGGGCTGAATGACTGCCTGGAGCCTCTTCACGTAGGGGGAGAACGAGGTCGTGAACTTTATTTTGTTCCGAAGAGTCAATACTTCTCAAAGGGCCAAAGTCTCCATGACATGGTGTCTGCGTGTGTCTGCCCTTGCAAGCTCCACAGACAGAGGCACGGGTGACCAGGCACACTTTGGTGACAATCCAGAACAAGCGCCTTCTGACGGAACATTGCAATGGTTTACAACCCATTCCTGTCACTGGGTTAGGGTCCATTCACAGAAACAGACTGCAGGCCTGAAGCTATTGTTCAGGGGTCTGGGTCAAATAATCTTCTCGAAGAGATGCCACAGCTGTGAGTTTGTGTTGTAGATTTGTTGGATGGGAACTGGAACTGAACTTTACGAGAAGAGAACTTAGAACTAAGAGAACATGATACATACCGAATGAGTCACACTATTTTTATACTTAGTAAATCGTTTAACAGCAATTGGACAATAAAATTTGTGAGACAATCATGCTGCAATACTTAACACTAAATAGCTGAGGTAGCTGTCATTGTGGAGGTAGCTTTCAACTTAAGACAATCCTCTTTGATATTACTGTGACGAAGCATAATAAGATTTTAGACATAAATAGTATGTAGTATAGTCCATTATGCAATGTAAATAGGTTCAGATATGAGTCACCCTTTAAACTGACTGTATGTATAAAGTTGCCTAATCAATATAATAAGTAACAATGCTTGTTTTTTTAAACAAAAACTTTGGGTAGCATTCCCATAAAAACATCTTAAAGAAATGTATGAACTTCCTTCAAAAACTTGTTAACGAAATCAGTAAACAAACATTGCAATGCTGATCTGGATTTCTTGACAACTCTTCAAACACTTCTAAGCTTAAAAGTAGAGGAATTCGGCACTAACAGTTGGTTCAGAGGGAGTTATTACAGAACAACAAAAGCTCAGTTAACAGACAAACATGTCATTATTTGGAAGTGGCCTGTCTCCAGTATGCTGTAAAAATTGTGCATAAACATCCAGAATTTGTATGACCCCTGACCCTTTCTCGTCTGTCTATTATTTGATAGCTGTGACCTTGGCAGAAGTACTGTTTAATAAGACCCGAGGGCTGCTGTAGATATGAGGGCCAGGTAACTTATCAAAGCAAGATACGAATTGCAGGAGTCCCAAAGATTTGTTACTTGAAATGATAACTTTTGAGAGCACAATTCAAAGTACACTGCAACCCGAAAGAATTCAGCAACAAACTCACGCCATAATTGCACACAGTTACTAAAGTGCCTTAACAGCATAATCACAGCAGGCCAGTATGTGTTAGTGTTTACAATATAATGATGGGCTACTAATGATACAACTGACGCACAGTAACTAAACTTCAACAAGTAATGAATGAATCTAATGAAAGGCTGGTTCAATTTTACCTTGATATAGTGGAGCTTTTCGGCGTTGCTTTGCTGTTAAACACCAACGTCTACCCCAAAAAATCTTCAACGTAATCCCGACCCATGAGAAAAAATAGCAAAGAAGCTTCGCTGCTGGACTGCAAGAAGTAACTGAACCCCGCAAGCGAACACAGAAGTTCAGTCTTTCCTTCAATGATGTAAATCACACAGCCTCTTGTATTGATATTGACAGTTGGTGGGCGTTGCCAGACTCAGGCCTATGAGGCGCCCTAACCCAAGTTTTACGGTGTATCCTCGATTATTCTCGCAATCATATTTGAAAAATTGGTTTAGCCCAAGTTGTTGCTCGCGCACGTTCTTTTATTAAGTCACGCACGTGCTGCAACGCCAATGATTATTTCCTTGAGCGTGCTCTTTATTAATCCATCTTTATTCTGATAAATTACTGTTCACCTGATGGCTGGAAGCAAGGTGATATCATGCAGCAAATGAAAGCTGACTGAATCAGGCGTCTTTACAGATAAAGTTACCTGCACCACATTTCTCTCCAGCATTAGAATGCATTGCTTCCCCATAATGCAGTCCATTCTCCCTGTATGCATTAAACATGTGACATAGCTTCATTGCCTCAGTGCTCCTGCAGCCTATATCTCCCTACGCTCTCAGCATGTACAGGGCTGCAGACAGGTGTCAGCAGGGCTGGTTGCCAGATTCTCAAAGCAGCGCCATGGTCATTAACATGAAGCGAGCAGTCCTAGTTCCAAATTCGGCTAGACAGGCAATGGTACAATGAGGGGATGACCGTCATCCTCTGTAGGATCCTCCAGAATGGGACAGGTGGTGGAGTCTCATTATAGCTCACTTTAGAAATCAGAGACTGAGGGTGAAGGGTGAGATGGTTGTAAGATGATGGCTAGGATTATATGCTGTTTCTACATGCTGATAGGCGCTTCTTAATCATACTTCATGTAAAAGATGACATAGTGTTGCGTATCCTTAGCTTCTGTTATTTCAATGATGTGATAGCCCCAACGAGAAATACGCAAGCTGACAGTAATGCACTTTAATATTACATTTTGTGGTTTTTTATATGAGTAACAATACCAAAGACAGCTGGATTTCCTACAGACCCTCAGTCAGTTCTCCAGTCCCTGGACCCCTTTCCTGTTCAAAATGCAGAACATCTTTGTGCATATTCATGGCCAGATCCTAATAAAAAAATCCCAAGAAGAGCTCTCAGGAAACCTTCCAATGTGAAAGTATCAGTTGTTGTGTTGTGTTGCTGGCCGAGGGGGCTAGCAGTGCGCTGCAGGTCTAACCCTAAGGGCATCTCAGGCAACACACCCCCGGAGTCCACCCAGCATATTTCACATCAGATTTGGCGAGGGAAAGGAGGAGGTGAGGATAACAGGGAGTGGAGGGGTGGGTTGGCCCGACCAAAAGGTATCTTCTGGTCTTCGGTACAGGTCGGTTGCAGCAAATACACGTCTAACATGAATAATACATTTCCATGTAGTTATTTAGCAGATGCTCTTATACAGAGCAACTTATAGAAAGTAAAGGGACATTCCCGTAAGGCAAGTCGAGTTAAGTGCCTTGCCCAAGGACACAACATCATGTTAGCACAGGGAACCTTAGGATTTCTAGTCCAACTCCTTAACCACTCAGCCAGCTGACTCCCACAACTCTATCACACGCTGCTCTCCTCATGGTCCTCCTTTACTTGGTTTAAGGATAACCCGATGCCAGCCTGTTTGGCATCATCTGTAGCTGTGAGCAACGTGTGCTGTCCAAAGGAAGGCAAGTGTACTGAGTCAGTTTAACACAGCTGTCTGAACTCCCCTGAGGGGGTGGGGGGGGGAATGGGACTCCAGCTGGGACAAGCTAAGACTTGACTCCTTAAACTGACCGCCCGCTGTGGGCGAGGGATCATGGGCGAGCGGCACCACTGGCAACTCAGCGTGCGGACTTGACCTTTCGTAGTCTTTTCGTTATATTTCTTCCTCCATTTTCTTGTATATTTCTTCATCTTCATTGTTATTACCAAAGGGGTAGAAGGTTAGGGCTCAGCCTAGGTTCAAGCAAAACTCATTTCTTTCTTTCTTTTTCAAAAGTCACCAAGACACCTAGAAGCAGAATGGATGGGTCATGGCGAAGGATGCAAAAGGCTGATTAGGTTACCTCTTCCTTTGGTAAAACACACAGGAAACAGGAAATATCCACTTATTCCACTTTTCTACTAATGCAGTCAACAGACGTTGAGGTCTGTCTTCTTAACTGATGGCTTCATGAACATTCTGACCCAGGGATGTTGTGTTAAGGCTTATCTGGGTCCAGTTACACAGTCAATACATCTGATTAATGGCTAGGCTGTCCTAATCTTCTGTACAGCTCACATGAAGAATAGAGAGTGGTCAATACATGAGCAATCCATTTGGCAAAATTGGCCATAAGGTAGCTGCTACCAGCATCAGCATTAACCAGAACAGTATACATCGGTTCTGTGAATAGTAGAACTAGATAATATATGAAAGGTTTGAGAAAGGAGAGCGACTGCCCAGGTCTTCCTTTATACGTGACTTGGGTGTGACCTAAGCGCATTTGAGTCATTGTGTTTGCGTCTGACTCATGTTGACTGAGATAGACGACCACTCTACATGTTTATTCTGAGAATCCATCTAGTCGTCGGATCTCCCTGCAGGTGTTGTCGGTTCCACCTCACCAAGGCTTAGTTCATGCCTCCAAGCCCAGCATGGAGGCTAGATGTGTAGGCGGCCTCCACACACACACTCCCAGAGGGGGTGAGGGCGTCCAGCCCCCTCTATCTGGAAAACCAGGGTGGAGAAAAGCCTCTGATGTCATCGCCAGGCTAGGCAACACATCTGAGAAAGGCTAGATACAATTTTCTGAATAAACACAAGCACTCATTCTCTTCCACACGCACAAACATACACACATGTACTCACACAGACAGACAAGCAATCCCTCCGGCTCTGTTTAGAAGCAAAGATGTGGGAAGAGACTCGATCAGATCGGTGCTCCGGTTGGTGGGGTCTTCAGATCAACTCAGTTGTTACAGAAGTGGAAATGCGCAGGCCGTGTTATTCAAGCTGAACGACCGAAAGACGGACAGCTTCATTCTGCGAACAGGCGTGCACAGATGGAGCTGTCATCCGCACCTTCCTTAAATGTGAAGCCACCGAACGTGGACCTGGAGCAGCGCCTGTTGGAAGGTGGATGGAGGAGTCGTGTTCTCTCTCTCGCCTTATCTTACCCAAACTTCTCTGCTATCAGTGAACCTGACTGACTAATGACCCAGCCATTACACTGCAGGTCACTGAGCAGGAACAAGGAAAGAAGAGGATGATGAAGATCGTGATGGAGACGTAATTCGCCACAGGAAGAGGAGGGAGAAATGTAATGACATAACCTAATAGTGCAATTACACTTCATTACCATCACCCCCCCCCCTCCCCCCCACCCCATTAGAACCAGTTATGGAACATTGTAATGAGATGCAGCAATTACAGGGGCAACGTGTTCATACTGCTTTGTGTTTATGACTGCCCCCCCCCCCCCCCCCCCCCCCCCTCCATAACAACAGATGTAATCAACCTCTGGACTGAATTGTGACTTAATGTCAACGCCACTTTCAACACGTCCTGGCTTGATTGTCGGATGCTTCGACGAAACCCCGAAGCGAATCGTTGACGACAGGTGCCATTGTTTTGATTTGGCAAACGTTTTGAATGGTTCCACCTCTTTCTTCTTTCAGCAAACTTTGCATGCGCTGCGTTCCACCTTTGCTGATTGATTGGAGCGTGTTCTAGGCACTCATTAAGGGGCTCCTCATCTACGTTTCTCCTTTGCACCTAAGATGGCAGATTTATTGCTAGTCTCCAGTCATTTTTTGAAACCAAATGATAGAGACAGGTGAACTGTCCTCTCCTTGATGTGAGATCAACAGTACTCACATAAATACAGTCGGTATAGTCATTCTCATATTGTTCCTCAGTTTCATTGTGCCCTTCTGTGTGTCTCGATGACAGACAGCTGGCTCCTTCTCATGCCGCTCCCTCACTGGGGAGTGAGGAGTAGGCAGACATGGATGTCTCCTGTCTCAATTATCACATTAGGCATGGCTGACAAGGAGATGCAGCGTATGACAGAGGAAGCTAACTTATCTTATGTTATCACATGCAACATGTTATACAATGTTATGTCTAACTGAGCCTAGGAATTCAACGTGTGGCTTCTGACTTCGCATACAAGCCAGTTACATTTTTTATTCTGAACATTTGCACTCGGACCATTCTGTAAATTAACCGTCCAATATGATTATAACAGAATACTTGTATGCTGGATCCTGTGTAAAAAATGAAAGGTGCAAATCCATGTCATGATAAAAAAGAACGACTGATACAGGCTGGGTTCTACGTCTGCCAAACAGCGTGTCAAACAGTCGTCCTTCAGCCATTGTGTCTGGCACAGCAAGTGCCATAATGGCCATGTGGCCTTGCAGTCACACAGAGAGTGGGGGGAGGCACTCGTTCGAGGTTCACTTTCCATTCAAATGAGACGAGTGGCAGAGGGAAAGCTTTTAGCAGACACAGGATAGAGTCATTCCATCTCCAATAGAAAGAGTGTGCCCTGTTCAAAAGATGTCGAGGGGGAGGGAAGAGACTAACTGAGCCCCCAGCTCATTTGAGCAACAAAAAAAACAAGATAGGAAGTACAGTTTCATGCTCTGTTTTCAACCTGACTGGTCAGGATAGAACGCCTGTGATTAACGTGATAATTATCACACGAGGATGCTGCGATGCCTGTTCACGGCACATCTTTAACTATTTCAAATACACTTCAAGGAATAATTAGCAAAACTGCTTATTAGGGTATCGAATTAGCCAGGTGATTAATGCAATTGTCTTATCAAAGGAGTCGACAGAAAAATTCAATTTTCCTGGCTGAACCAAAATAATCTTCTGCCAAGCAGATAGTTCCTGTTCCTTCTCTGTGTTTGTCAGAATTTATACAATGCCCAAGGGAGCAATTACAATGTAGGTTACTACTTCATTCAAGAGCAAAGATAGTCTACTCTGGGGTAAAGCATATTAGGTCTGACACAGAGGCACAGGCTAAATCAAGCTGAAGTAAAAAAATAAAAAGTATTTATAATGCAGTAAAGTGCGGACAAAGTTTCTCGGAGCTAAAGATGTTTATGCAGATATGTTAATGCAGCTGTATATACTGTATAGCTCAGGCTGTTTGTCATTAGTCCTGCACAGCGGAGAGCAGGTCTGAACTCACGCACGGCTAACTTCAATCTACTTACAAAGTCATTTCTAGACTCCACAGCATGTTGTTTGGAAAAGAAGGATTTGCATTATTGTTCCTTTCCTGGTTCTTGGTTGTGCAAATGTCCTACATTGTTCTGGACTCTTGCAGATGGCATGCTGTGGGAAAAGACCTGAGCAAATATGTGAGGAAAAAGTTTGTTTTCCAATATGGGCTTTCTGCCTTTAGATGGGTCAATCCTCGCCCCGCTTTGGGATGCAAAGACATGCTCTGAATAATTGCTGAGGGGCAAAGGTCAAAAGATAACCGGGTCTGGTCCCCCTTTTCCCCCTGCTGACACGTCCTTGACAGGGTGACTAATAGCAGTGAGAGAAGAGCTACAGGAAAGAGGACTCTTCCTTTCCACTGACCCCCTAAAATGACTTAGTGTAGCTGGGGCCTGCTGGTTATATTGCAAGGTGGAGGACTTACAAACTTCCCAAGGAAATAAACTCAAGACAAGTAGAATAGTTGTAAAAAACCTTTAGTACAGCCACACCACAATGTTTGAATATATCGCGTAGTAATAGTAATAAAAAGAATGGATGTTACTAAAGTCTCTCACTTTACAAGTTTCAAGCTTAAAGCTTCATTGCAGCACTTTCCTCACTGTTTTAAGACTAACTCATGGTTTGATTCTAGAGCAGTGATCCCTAACCTCGGTCCTCAGGGCCCACTGTCCTGCATGTTTTAGATGGTTCGCCCTTCCCACACACCTGATTATAATGCATGTTCGTTACTAGGAATCTTCTGAGCTAGATAACGACCCATTTATTTGAAGCAGGTGTGCTGGAATAGGAAACATCTCAAATATGCAGGACTGTGGGCCACGAGGACCAGGGTTGGGGAACACTAATCGAGAGAACATGCGTGGCATGATGGTGAAAATATAATCGTATCCACGCTGCTGTTTGAGAAGAATTTCAGCTGGAGGTTAGTTCTTCAGAAACTTCAGTGTTTCATCTTCCTGTCATTAAGTGTCAAGACCCAGGAAATCATCATGTCTTCATAGTCCATGAATCCATTTTCAACTCCCCCAAGTTACACCTTCAACATGACGCTCTGTAGTTTTCATTGACTTCGACAGGCTTCTCTCCTCCTCAGTAATACAAATCGCTCAGCCTGCAACATGTTTAGTTCTGCGAAATGCAGCACATGACCAAGTGCGTTATGTGTGTCGTGAGGAACATCAAGCACACAAGAGGCCAGTGACAGAAGAGGAGCCCGTGAGGAAACCATATCTGCTTCACCATGAACGCCCCCGCTCAGGCAGACGGCCACCACCGCCAACAACATCAAACGCCACACACACACACATCAGCTAAGGCCTCATTTGCATTCCGTAGTGGTTCCTCCTCGGGCAAAGCCACAGCGGCGTATTCGCGAGTGGTGCATTGTTGTAATTTTTTCCAGCCAGTTTGTGTTTCAGCTGATAATTAGCAGCGTTTGTAATGAACTCGTCATGCATTATTCTCCGTCTGTCTTCCAAATTGAAAACATTAGCTTGGGTTAATGTTAACACATTGCTCTGGCTGCCACTGCCTCCCTGCTCTATAACCTCTCATTCAAAGTGCCACACAGCTTAACAAAACGGGCTTGTTTTGTTTCCTAATAAATGCCACCATGCCAGGCTTTTTCAATCCACGTCTGAGAGCATGTGTGTTGTACTGTAGGCCAGCGCTTCCCCAACCTCCGGTCTGCAGACCAGTACCGTGGGTCATTTGGAACCGGGCCGCACAGAAACATAACATAACATTATCTTTGTGTTAATTGATTATTAAAGTCTGAAATATGTTTGATAAAAAAAAAAGACTGGATTCTCTCCTTCTCCCTGGGCCTTTAATATACAAAAACAATTGGGGACTGCTGCTGTAGGGAACCAGGTGTTAAACCACATATTGCCCTTCCTGGTCAGAATCAAACAAAAAATGAGGGATTGAAAGAATTATACAATAACACGACTTGGTGGGAAAAGAGAATCCATCAAGGTTATCAAGCAATAGTCCTGTGGAAAAACAACAAACCCTAGCTGACAAGATCTTCCCCTCCTCACTAAACTATCAAAACAAATACTGACCATGGTAGGTCTGGCACGGTCAATGAGGCAACTTATATTCCATGAAACTCTCCAGGCTGTTTTTAGTGGACCTACAAAAAAAGGGGCGAATTATTCCACGCTGACCGGATGAAAATATCCCCGTCAGGTGTTGGCAGTTGGCAAACACCGTGGGGCCCTTTCGCTGGAACTTGTTTTCACTGCCAGAAAGGTCAAAACAGCACACGTCGGACCTCAAGCCAACACACATCAAACACTTTCCTATCCACCCCTTTTTCACCCCTCCAGTTTCCTGTTTTGACAGGAAGTGGGTCATGATAGGGACTAATCAAAACACACAAGAGCAAGTGCCAGAACTGAAGTCGAATGTGCCTCTGGTGTCAAATGTTTGGATATACTCAATAACAATATCTGTTTGCCTACTGCCTGCCAGTCCTTTACAAAGGGATAACACAATGTATGGGCAGTAGTACTTCTGAGCATCTAGTGCCTTGTTGAGTGATGCTTCTAGATAAATCATGATGGAGTTCAGCTGACGATCATCACATGATCTCCAGTCAGAACACACATAGTGAAAAGACTTACATTTAGTAACTCTTATCCAGAGCGACTTACAGTAATTACAGGGAAATTCTCCCTGAGGCAAGTAGGGTGAAGTACCTTGCCCAAGGACCCAATGTCATATAGCCACAGCCGGGGCTTGATCTCACAACCCTCCGATCACGAGGCTAACGCCTTAACCCATTGAGCTATCTGACACACCCCTGCCCCTCCCGTGTTGAGACCTTCCAGTCTTTACAGATATCCGATAAATTACTCTCAGCTACAAAGTAACCACAACTTTCATGAAGCCCCTTGAACTGTCTTTCACTCTGGTTCCGCCAGACTTGGAACTTCAGAGGATTTGTTAAACAAATCCAAACTTTGCACGGAAAAAAACGTTTATCTCCCCCAAACAGCCTGCACCGTTTCAACCTCAAAAAATGCCAACCGTCTAATCTCTGAGGCATCACTGATGACATACAAATCTGAGACGAGGGCTTGCCAAGTGTCAGAGCGCCTGTGGCACGGGAAAGATAAGAAGCTGACAGAAGGATGGGAATAACAGGGGTTAAGCGACAATGAGAAGGTACAGAGAGAAAAGGCCAGTGGCAAATAGAGAGAGCATTAGTACAGCATATGAAAAGTGGGGGACTGTTTGTCACTGTGGGCCATTAAAGCAGAGGTTGTAAGGTTAGCTCAAGTACCACACACCCCGAGGGAGTAGAGAGGTCTTTTTATACAGATGGTTCCCATAAAATGAGTGCTAACTGCATCCTAATTGAAGATGTTATGGCCGTGTGTGTGTGTGTGCCACCTGTTTGTGGAAGCGTCTGCAGTGTGAGTGTGTGGGTGTACTGTGAGCGTTCTCAGGGATCCTGCTGGAGATCTGGCCAGTTGAAACCGGTCACTGTCCAGGTTAAGGTGTGATTGTAGCATCACTGTTATAAATAAAACCCTCCAGGGACCTTTAGCAGACAATAAGTGATACTGTGAGACATTTACTCCAGTAGACGTTGTAGGGAAGAGAATAGAGGGCCTGGGAATTGATAAGAGCACAAAGTGCTCACTGTATACATTATATATGTTCTATGTTTGCTCATTTCTGCCACAGTGAATTCTATGTTTGTTAATCTTGCATAGCGAATAAACCCCCATTCTGATTCTGATTCTGAAATGGGAAAGCGTTTAAATCGTTTAAAGATGCACAAAAAGTTGAACTGTGTCTGGATTCTACTGAAATAATCTGAAAACATGACCTCGTAGGTAGAGGTGTATGTGTCGTGACCTTGGAGACTCCCCTAACACACAATCATGGATTTGAAACACCACACAATACACATGCTTCAGCACCCCTGACCTCATTTTTGCCTCTGTCCAGCCTGTTATACACACACACTGCTTTAGTTGACTGTCCTCACCAGACACAGATAGGGGCTGAGGCAGATCGATGGTCCATTTTTGGAGACAGGGTGAAATAGAGCTGGGGAGATGGAAAAGAGGAGAGGACAGGAGCGAGGGGGGGGGGGGGGGGGGGGGGGTACGTTTTGGGTCACGGTGACAGTCCAGGAATCAAGACGGCTGCATTGATCTGTCTCACGTCTCCGTCCCTCCCTTCCCCCTCCACATTCTCCAACATCCTGAGACATACCTACTTTCCTCCTTACTCCTTCTTCCCTTAGCCTACCCTACCTTAACCCCCTCCTCCCACCCTCCTTGACACAGTCCAGGCATTCACCATCTTGCGAGCAGAGTCTCTCAGACAAACCGCACCAGCCCCCTCCCTCCCCCACATCCTAGCCCTCTAGGCCCCAGGTTAATGACACGTTCTCATGGTAGCAATTACAGACCTACGTGTCACAGACTCGTAGACCCCCTCTTCTCTTAACCCATGACTGCTTCTTATCCTTCATCCATTGTTCTTCAGCTTTTTTTCTTTCTCTGAATTATATTTTCCATCTCCTCGCCTCTTCCCTTAAACACTCGGAACACCTCAAGGGGAGGCAGGTTGCTCAGCGGTTAAGGCGTTGGGCTCATGATCGGAAGGTTGTGAGTTTGATGAATGGATAAAAGCATCTGCTAAACGAATAAATGTAAATGTAAGCTAAGAACGATCCCTGCTTTCTCATACTCGATCATCCCAAGGATATTACCGGCATCCTATCGCACAGACGCATGCTTGCACAATATCACGCCGTGTGTGTGCCAACCTATTCACATGTAATGTTGCTGTGTGTGTGGGTAAGAGAGAGAGAGAGAGAGAGAGAGAGAGAGAGAGAGAGAGAAAGAGATGCAAGCACAAGGGCATACTGTATAACCAAAAGCATTACTGCAAAGTTCCGACCGGTCTGTTCAAGCCTTATGAGCTGTGAGTGCACACAGCGTGCAGAATTACAGAGTGCTGCATGTATTATACTGCAATCACTCACACATCCCAAAAGTGAGCTTGCAAAGAAAAGCATGCTGGCTTTAGTCTTATGTTGTAGCAGAGCTACACTATACAATACAGAACTATGAGTCAACTTTCCAGTTTGTAAAATCGGCATCGGATTGTATATGTGAATCAATCAAACAAAAGCATTCCTTAAGAGCCCATCTCAGAGTGCCGTTTCTAAAGGAACCAATGAACAATAAAGAAATGAGTCATTCGCAGAGGCTCATCCATCAAGAATTGTGCTCATTGTTGATGGCAGGATTACCAGAGGAACGGGAGGAAGGAGACACTTATCCACTCAATACCACAAGGCATACAAACACGGAAGAACTAGACAGCCGATCGTAACAATTAGAGGAATCGCTCGTGGCAGGCAACAGACTAGCATGAAGAAGAGCCTTATGCAGTATAGTAAGTGCATGGTTCTGGGTGGAGGTCTAGCAGATTGCAACCGCCCCAAACTGCTCTTCTGTCTTGTTTCTGACACCATCGAGGCCTCACCCGCAACGGCTGCAAAAACACAACAGCGTTCTGTTCTAGCCTCCAAATGATTGTCTGCTTTAGGCGGAAAATTAGAACCTTCTTGTTATTTTTGGCAGCCACTATCACTGGTCCCCTTCCACTCGTACACACGCACAAATACACCCTTCAGAAACACTCCAACCAGCACATCTGCCAATCATCACACCATAATCGGCGTGAACCCAACGCCCTCGCAGGGGTGCACCGCGTCCCCCCGCCTCCACCCCGGCCGTGTCACCTCACGCGTACAGAGATTCCAGGAGAGGCTGCCGCCTCGCTCGTCTGTCATCGCCGTAACTATGGTGACGGCCCCAGAGGAGCTGGAGAGGCCAGCGTGTTGGGTTGATTGATTTCTGATGGACGGAGCCTCCCCCTCCCTCCCTCCCCCTCCCTCCCTCCCCCTCCCTCCCCCTCCCTCCCTCCCTCCCCCTCCCTCCCTCCCCCTCCCTGCCACCCCCAGACCAGTTGTTGTCAGTCCTGGATGAGGGTGTGTAGGGATGTCAGATGTGTGACGAACTGTGGTGAGATCCTGGCCTGCATCACAGGGCAATGCTTGCCTATTTGCCTATTATATAAAATAGTAATAGTATTTTCACTTGGTAAATTTGAATGACATCTCAATAAAAATTTAAAATGGCTGCTATTGCATAGTATACCTGAATCCAGTTTATCCACCCATCCAAAATATTGCTTAGAGTCTTGTTGTGAGATATTGACTTGAATTGAAAAAAACCTAATCATATTATCAACCTGTCAATCACATTACCCAGGAGTCCATGAAAACTGTCATTGGTCAGAGAATGGATGAATGAACCAGCTATAGAGATTAAAGGGGACTTGCTCTACTATGAGTTGTGATCTGAACCAATCAAAGCGCTCTTGCTCTGGGGCTAATGCATTTTGATAGGCTCTTAATAGGCGAGTCACAGATCGCACATGGAGGGTCAACCAATTAAGCGCTTCACAGGACTGTTGCTCAAGCGTCACCACTGAGAACTCTGAGCGCCTCATAGCAGGCTTGACAGAAATGATTGTTCTGGAATAGACGCTCCGCCCCTTCTTTAGCACTCAGTGTGACTGGGCAGAAACCTATTTTCAACCACGTTTTGGGACCAATTTCACCTGGGACAGCATTTCACCTCATCAACAGAAATTGCCCTTTAAGTTCCTTCTAAGAGGTGTTTTAGATCATGAAGGGTTCAGGATATTTTGCTGAATCGACTGGAATTGAAAAAGGCGAATTCAACAGTGGTCTCAGCAAGGGTTTTCCCTTTGGGGCGTAGCCAGAGAAGGTCCACCTAGCACAGGCCAGAATCACTTACGAGGCCCCGACCTCGTGTACAGGCTGTGGGTCATTGCGTCCTTCAGCCTCCTTTCTGTCCCCGGAGTATGGGGGGGGGGGGGGGGGAGAACACTAAAAAAGCACGGCCAGCATTCACTGGGCTGCCGCTGACAGCCAGAGGTCCCTTGAGAGGGGAGGAGAAGAGAGGGAGGCTCGGAGGAGAAGAGCCACGGTGAGAAGTGAGAAGAGAAGGTCCTTGGTGAAGGTGTCTCACCAAGCACAGCTTGTCCCCTACGGAGGAGCCCTCTCAGACCCCATTGTCTTACTCTATTTGCTGTCGCTCCCTCTCTTTCTCTTTATGTCTCTCTCTCTCTCTCTCTGTCTCTCTCTCTCTCACTTACTCGCACTCTCATTTATTTGTTCTCTCTCTTTGTCTATCACACACACAGAAAACAAAGATCCCTCATAAACCCCTGTGTCACTTTTCAGTGCTGCAATGCTGAGGCAGCAAGCCCGCTGTTTTTGCATTCTTGTCTCAGTGCGTTGCAGCTTGCAGATCCCAGGGAACCGGCGACATGACACACAGCGATGGTCTGGAAGTGAAGCTTAACTGGATGAGCTCCCTCCACTGTCACAACCAGCCTGACAGGAAGCTGTTAAATGTCAACTTTGATGGATAGGCCAGAGCAGGGGGAAAATCTTGTGAAACTGCGTTCTAAAATACCCTCCACCAAAGACGTGTCACACTCATAGTGGAGCTTACATTAAGTGTGAACATGTAAATGACGAGACGAGAGGGTCATCGAGTCTTGAACACAAGCAAACAGCTTCCCCTCAGGAAAACTAGGTTCACATACTGATATTGGACGAGAGCCCATTTAATAAGTATGGCAAAGTACACAAAGATAAAGGAGTAATTTGAAGTGATGAAAAGCATGAAAAGCCCCTGTGGAGGTTATTGTCTTTCAGCAAACTACAACAAAGCTAAAGTGAGATAAGGATGTGTGGTGCATCAATTTCACCAGCGAGATAACGGCTCATAACAGCCGCAGCCTGCTTCAGGTAGCTGGTGACTGTTGCTGCGGTTCACACGCTGTTCACTACTGAGAATGTGCAGCTACTGTTCATAACTGAGAGTGTCAGTCCCTTTTGAGGATTAATGAAAGCAATTTTTGTGCAAGGTTTCGCATCTTATGGGCGCAGTGAGAGCGAGGCTATCCCCGGCCCGGGATGCTTTACAAGGCAGATGACGATGACGATGTCAGGGAACGACCGCGGTCGTTTGAGGTGAACTCATCCGGGCGTTCACCCCTCAGAGGCCGAAGACTCTAAGTGCATATCTGAAAAGATGGCTTCTGGATGGTCAAGGAAGGTTGGACCAAGAGAGGACCAGCATCCAGGCAAAAAATAAAGAAGATGTCTTTTTTCTGCCTGTGAGGCATGTTAAGGAATATTCCTTAAGTGGGGACAGTACCCTTGATTCACTGCAAATGTTTTCCTTTCGGCCCCAAAACAGAACGCTGGCTAAATCAAACTCCATAGGCATTTTAAGGCATTCATTATAATGGGGTATTCATGCACATTGTGGACAAAGGATAAGTACACTTGGTGTCATGGTTGAAGACTGTTAAATTAGCCCTGTTCCACATTTTAGGCACTGCTATAAATAAATGAATTCTGAACCTATGAATTGATTTAGAATCCTTGTTTAAACACACACACACACACACACACAGAGACACAAGTACACATTCTGTGCCCTAACCTCCTCCGGGCGTAGAATCCACTTCAGCAGAGTGTGTGAGAGACACAGAGAGAGAGAGAGAGAGAGAGAGAGAGAGACAGAGAGAGACAGAGAGAGAGAGACAGAGAGACAGAGAGACAGAGAGAGAGCGAGACAGAGAGAGAGAGAGAGAGAGAGAAAGAGAGAGAGAGAGAGAGCGCGCAGGGAGTGAGCGGGAGCGAGAGACTGTTCTAGGCAAGAGATAGATTCTTGTGATAGATTCTTGTGTCTATACTGCCCCCTGACATCAGATTATCGCTGTGTGGTTTAATGTGGCAAGTCTGCCATAAAAAACACTGAGAGACTCAGTGTGTCCTGTGTGTGTGTGTGTGTGTCCTGTGTGTGTGGGTGTGTGTGTGTGTGTGTGTGTGTGCGTGTGTGTGCGTGTGTGTGGGTGTGTGTGTGTGTGTGTGTCCTGTGTGTGTGGGTGTGTGGGTGTGTGTGTGTGTGTGCGTGAGTGTGTGTGTGTGTGTGTGTGTGTGTGCGTGAGTGTGTGCGTGTGTGTGGGTGTGTGTGTGTGTGCGTGTGTGTGCGTGTGGTTTACCGCCTCTGCCTCCCTGATTTATGTCTATAGTCTATAGTTGACACACAATGCTGAGAGATGGACAAGCATAGCAAAGGTACACATCAGTACTGTGTATGTGTGTGTTTTGTGTTTTAGTTGTATGCACCGTTCCATGTGGAAGTGTTGATGATCCTTTTACTTACTTTTACTTAAGTACAAATCCATATTTTTCTTTTGACTGATTCAGTTCTTGTGGATTTGTGTAAGTATAGTAAGCCTAGTAGGGGTAATGAGTCATTCTGGTGCTCTGGAAAATGGTCCAAAGTCATGTAATTATATGATCATTTTCTTTCTGTCGTTTTAATGCTCCAAAATCTACTTTGCATTGCATTGTATGATGACGCTTTGTTTACAGTGCCTAATGAGTCAATATGGTTTTGAATGTTCATCCTTTGGGCTGTGGGTTTTTATAAAGACAGAGATTTAGTCACTGAAAAATTCACTCTGACTTCCAGGGACAGAAGATGCCCATTAGACTACCAGAGAGTGACTTTTTCTCCTAACTCACATCCCTCCACTTCTCCCCGGTACCATCGGCAGCCATTTTGAAGCCGATGCCTTCTGACAGCTCTTGGGTTTTGGACCGCGCCTGTGCTAGCGTGAAGGCTCACTTTGCTAAGGGATAGTGAGCGCAGTGGAGTCGCTGCCTCGACTCACGTTGCAGTCGACCGAGCTGGGCCTCTACTTCCTCCCCCCGGGGGAGACGCCAGCCACTCAGCTGCTATTTCGATGGGGGTCCTCGGGTGAACTGGGACGAGCAGCACATTGGGCTACCCTCCTGAACGCCTGACCAGAAATGAACCACTGAGTGCAGTTACATGGTCCGCAATATGTACATCCACAATTATACCCAATTAACAACCATGATTAACCATTCATTATTAGAGGAATGACTGATAGAGTGAGATATTGTTTACAGAATGGAAATAATCATTTTAATGCCATATTCAGAGTGAAATTCACACGTTTCCAACCCCAGTAAATCCATCAAATATCTTGACAACCGGCTCTGTGTAGCTTTAAGGTGGCTACCAATGATGATAGGGTTCGATACTGGTTGAACCCAGAGTGAGTCACACATCACAGAGATGACAGCTAAACCGCCAAAGTTAAATGAGGTAAAACGAGGTGACAGCACCTCTGGTGGCAAAGAAAGAAATCCCGGAAAAACCATTTTTGGTTTTTCCTCTGTCTCCATATGCAGGCACAGGATTTTGTGGAAAGTCCTTTGCAATTCACTAACAGTTTTTTTCCGGCCTTGTCACTACTACTTCACTGTCTACCAGTCATCATTCACCAACAGTGAGACTGAGCAAATGATGTATCAACAATATGCAACTAGTAAAGGCTTACCCATGATGCCATTATACCCTAAGGGAGTGCATCTGTCACAAGGCTCTGAATGGATTACCCTAAACACAGGTTTTTCCCCCATAGCCCAGGGGCTGCGGTCAAAGGTTAACGCATAGCTCAAGAGTCCTTGGCAAGCCCTGACACAACTAGTGTATACTTAGCATAGCTTATGTCACAACAGTCTGGGAAAAATCCTAAAAGGTGTTAAGTAAACGTTGATGATGTTTAGGTCGTCAAATATGTCACAGCAATTAAGGAGTTTTAAGGGTGCATTTTTAATGCGTGTGAAGCTTGTCATGTACCTCACAGAGAGAATATGAAAAGAAAGCTGCCTTTCAACGACAACTCATAAATAATGGAGATAAAAATCGGTCAATATCTTTGCATAATGGAAAAGGCAAAGAAGTTATTTGGATCCATCAATGTGTCTGTGTTAAATGAATCCTTCTCCCTTAGTCTTGAAAATGCCTTCTTAGAAAAGCCATCCTTTCAGTAAAAAATATGGAAATGCTGGAAACTTGACAATACTGTGTAGTAACAGTATAAGACCAAACTCCACACCTTTCAGTTTGAGAGTTTGTCGAGGAGACTTGATTGGAAGTTGCTGTGTGGTGTTGACCTTTCGGGTGTACCGCTTCTTATGGAGGTGAGGTACGGCAGCAATTAACCGGGAAGATCGAATTCTTGGTTACAATGTGTTGAGGAGACCCACTGAAAACATTGTTCCACTGGGGTTCAGTGGAATGTAACAAGGTCTAATATGTTTGGCTCCAATCAGTTCTGTTTTTCTAGCATCTCCTGTAACCTTTCATCAGAGAAGTCTGCAGCTCAGATAGGAATCTATAGAATCTGAACCAAAAAGAACACACATACACAGACACAGCTCAACATCACATACACAGACACAGCTCAACATCATATACACAGACACAGCTCAACATCATATACACAGACACAGCTCAACATCACATACACAGACACAGCTCAACATCATATACACAGACACAGCTCAACATCACATACACAGACACAGCTCAACATCACATACACAGACACAGCTCAACATCATATACACAGACACAGCTCAACATCACATACACAGACACAGCTCAACATCACATACACAGACACAGCTCAACATCACATACACAGACACAGCTCAACATCATATACACAGACACAGCTCAACATCACATACACAGACACAGCTCAACATCACATACACAGACACAGCTCAACATCACATACACAGACACAGCTCAACATCACATACACAGACACAGCTCAACATCACATACACAGACACAGCTCAACATCATATACAGCACAGGTCCTTGTAGAAATGTGTTGCTTCCTAGTTTAGACAAAACTAATTTTCCACAACAGTAGGTTTATTTTGATGCAGATCTGTCAGTACTCCCCACTCTCCTGTAGGACGACAATAGATAGTACTGCAGGAGGCTAAATCAATGTTTGGATGCGCTAGACTGATGAATGTCAAGGGTAGTCATGTATAGGCACGCTAGCACTGCCTCAATCATCAGGTCCACTCATTCGCTAGTATGTTTTCATTATTCTTCCATTTAATCTGTTGTTGTTATCAAAGAGGCCCCAAAACGATCTCAAAGCATCTCTTTCTCGGTCTCTCTGTCAGCGCCCAAGAAAACGCGCCAAAAACCTCACGTCAAAGTGCTGCCAGACTCTGATAGTCCAGATGAGCAACAAACATCCCTTTTCACAGCTTCTGCATAAACTGGCAGGACAACCTGTAGCCACCATTTTCTCTCAGATTATGTCACTTTGACCACCCTATACAGCCCACTTTACTGTCAAAACCTTTAGAATTCCCTATATATATTCTGGCTCTTTCTTGAGGAAACTGAAAAAAAGGCAATGACTGTTGCTCTCTTGCTCTCTGGTTGTCTAGCTTTCTGTTTTTTGGAAGAGTAGGAGGATATCGATCTGGAGCTGTAACAGAGCTTTTAAGGAATTTGACAGGCTCTAAAGTTTAGGTCAGTCTACAAGATAACAGAAGGTCACTTTGGAGGACAAGATTCCTGTGTAGGTTATGTCATCCTATCTTTGGCAGACAGGCAGGCAGGCAGACAGACAGTATCCTTCAAGTGAACAGCACGTGATTAATATCAACTGTCAAGCATGTGGTATCAGTGCAACCCAAACCACTAATCCCCTACCTGCATCCTTAAACCTAAACCCAAGGCAAGCGTCTACACTTGAGGTGTGACCTGAGCCTGCATTGCCACCATGTCTGGAAACTTGGCAGCTATGCCTGGCTGTCCTCACCCTCATGGGCTCCAGGACAGACTAAACCATCCGGGTGTAGGGAAGGGCATCAAGACCTGGTTGGATGCCCATGATACTGATCAACTACATACCATCTGATGGAGGTCTGAGTGAGTTACAGCATGTCTGTACTTCTAATGAAACAACAGTGCATTTGTTAAGGAGGCACAGGACAGTGCTAGATCTGGTCGAATGCAACAGACAAGCCTTTGTTTTGGTGTTTTTTGGGGGGGATTGTTCTGTCACTGATGAACCTGCTTGCTTTCATGGAAGTCACATCCTTCTCAATTGACTATTATGTTTGTGACATCACAAGGTAATGGGTTCAAAGGTCATGAACTTGAAGTCAGTCACACCAGCTCTTCCCATCATTTCAGAAATAAAACACAGCCCTTTTTTATTTAACCCTTGAATGGCCTGGACATAAGAGGGTCGTTTTGATCTTGTTACCCTAGGTAATAATAATGGGCATGACTGACTCCATTTCTGAGCCTCAGCACTTCCTACCTCCATGACAGAGGGGATCCAATGAAAGCCATCGCTCATAATGATGAGATCATAAACCGCTTGCTGACTAGGTCACCTTTCCATGGTGGGCAAATAAATGACTGCTGATGTCAGAGGAAATTCACATGTATTAGCGTGTAGCAAGCATGTAGCACATGAAAGAGAAGACGGTTACACTGCAACAGCAGAAAGAACCAGGGGAGGTGGTGAAGCATGTGGAGTATGTTGGAATGCTATAGCTGACCAGAACACAGCACTGGCTCTATGGAAGCTTTGATTTGTGGATCAGTTTGGACCTTTATTCCCTTCTGTCTTTGCCTACCAGCAATGAGAGAAAATAAATATGGAAATAGATTATTATAATTTTTGGATTTGGAAGGAGAGGGTTGTCACTGTGACCAACCACTCTAGGAGTAATGGTTCCAATGACAGGGAGGGTTTTAAAGGATCTTCTTCAGATATAAAAGCCTGTCAAAGGACCTCAGCATCATAAAAGCCACCAGAAAATATTCAACTTTGCACCGCGCTTCAGACAAAGCGGTTTTCTTTGGGGAACCATTAAAATCTAAACCGATGGTCTCCTTCTAGGTACATGGATCAGCGGTCATTTGAACTCAATCTGTCCAGATTCTCTGAAGGTTTTCACCCCTTTTCTGCCTTAAACAATGACCCTGTCAGAGGGACATATGGCAAAATGATAGATGAACCATGTGTACATGTGTGTGTGTTCTTTCTTCGTTTCCTCCCTTTCGAACTCAAAACCACATTCTTTGTTGTGTTTCACCAATAACTAACTATCAACATTATCTTAAACTAAATACATGTTAAACTTTATACAAGCACACAACGCCATCAATTCGGAAGCATTTACATTTTGCATTGGTGTAGAACATGCAGGCTTGGCAAGGGCCAATGCTCGTGTAAGACATAATGGATGATGCTTATAATGATGTTATTGGTCTTTGCACAAACCTTCAGTGATTCTGGGTCGGCCAGGTCAAGCGCTTGCCTGTTCAGCTCTGTGGAGATAATCTGACATCTTTGGCACAGGAGCCCATCCTCTTCGAAGGTGTTCTCATAGTTCCTCAGCTCAGTCAGGGTCACTGACCCAGCGCCCTCCGGGTTGGGACGTCCCCCACATTCAACATCCTCGGCCGGCGCAGAGTGAAGTCTTTTCCTGGAATTGGCACCCAGTAGAACTGGGGTCTCTCCATCGACAACCTTCATGATGGAGGAAAAAGTTAGAAACCCAAACTGGCTTTCAGAGGCTGTATAACAGTTCAATTCGCCCGACAGGTGTATTTTAAATTGACGTCACGGATATTTAACTCTGACTGAGTTTCGACGCTCAAACTTTTGCGCACTAAGTCTACAGTAGGACCTCTCTTTCATGCCGTAAATTAAAGTAAACTTGACAGTCGTTAACTTGGTAATTTAGAGCTCACCGTATATCTGCGGTAGTCTGGTTTTCGTCCTCGTACGGTATCCCAATATTGTGAATACATTTTCTCTTATCACCACACAGACAAATGTATAATCTACCTACAGACTAACGACGTTATGTGTGACAATATGACTACTTCATAGTTTTGTAAATCCTTTCAAACGCCTGGCGACAATACAAATTGGCTACAGAACTCCGTTTGAGCCTTCAACCAGTTGTAGGATGTAGTCTTGTTAAGTCAAGTTTGGACTTGGTGGACTGATCTAACGTTGTAATATGATGGGGTGGAGCTTCACTGACAACTGGCTCCAGAACTTCAGATCGAGACAGTGGGTGACTAGGATGTGTGGGTCTGTCACTTCATCTCATCTTCAGTGGGCAGTTCCTCAGCACATCTTATTTTCCGATTAACAATTTGCATATCTCACTTTTGTATTTGCATATCTCATATCTCTGCATATCTCATTTTCATAGCTTTCACTGTCGACTGGCTCCAGAACTCAGAGCTAGACAGTGAAGGATGTGTGAGTCTGTCACTAGATCTCATCTTCAGTGGGCAGTTCCTCTGCATGCTTGGCCTTTAACACTTAGTGAGAGTAACCCAGGGGTAGTCTTATACCCTCCTATACTTTTAAAATGTGGCATTTTTGTATAAACTTGTAGATTCCTTTAGACTCCTCTAGAAAGAGTCTAAAGGATACTTAAGCATCAAAGACCTGCAAACTGATGTTGTGTCTGAGGCTTGATCGACAGATCAACTAGGCTATGCATTAACTGTTCATGTTCTTTTGTACAGAGACCAATTGTATTGTGTTTTATTTTTATTTTCCATCAGACTCCAAGGGGTTGTGACAAGTTTGAAACACCCTCTCATTACACTCTGCTTCCCTCTGCTGGCCATTTTAGTACTTTATTTGGCATATTTTGACATACAACGGTGTAGTAATAACACAAATTATAACTACTTCTCAAAAGTAAAAGTTTGATTTGAATTTGGTTTTCGGACATTGCATCCCTTTAAGATATATCGATTTAAAACGCTGGTGTAAAATAAGTCAACTGTTTATGAAATAGTTTTGTTACATTTGATGAACAACAAGTCCTACTCAAAGAGATCTGAATACGGATCATATGTGATCTGTATGAAAAAAAAACTGCTTTGATTATTTAAAGGCTACCGAGCTGTTACTGTTAAGAGCAACTACTGTGTTGCTGTCCATGGTGCTGTTTGTCACTTTTTAGAAAATATTAAGTTATATCATACATTTTCCTTGTTGTAAATTTAAATACAACTATTTAAATTCAAGGTTCAAATTCTTTTTTTCCCCTCCTAAAATATTTCTATACATTTCGTGAAAATTTTTATGTGTGAACCTTCCTAATTTTAGACTAGTGACAGCCAGCCTACCTTTGCTTTCCGACGAAGAAGGTGGCTGGTGCATCCAAAAATGCCATCAGAATCTACAAAAAACCCTCCTAGATCTTCATATATGGACACATGTGGATCATCAGTGGTCCCCATTGAGTTACTGGAAGCCATGAAAGGGTTCCTCTGGCTCACCCTGCCAGACCTTGATTACCTTCTCATATTTTTGCTCGTGTCTTGCCAATCAAAAATCCATCATGACACATAGTCTTGGCAACTCTTTGATCTGCAAGTTCCACATGTCACATTTACCACCCCAAAAATCAATTTCTAGGCTTTATCCAGCTTGTCAGTCCGTGTCCCCCTATTTCACGGTAAGTTAAAGCCTGTTCCTTACTCGCCCCATCTGCGTCCCAAATGAAAGCATATGAACACATCGAGCCTGGAGAACCTCAGAGAACCTCAGAGAACCCGCCCCCTTCCTGTCACTCATCCCATTACAGTTCTGGTCTATAAAACCTGCTTTAAATGCTCACTGAACTATCCTAAAGCGAAAGAGACTGTGTCATTTATAACAGCTTGTCGGTCTGTTGCCTTCAAAGCTTTTAAACATCTGTTTAGTTGCCCAAAGTTCGTCAGATTTCCTATAAATTAAGTGATTTGCAGTGTCGTATGCATGTGCCAAGCAAGTGAAGTAGCGTTGCGCTATCCTCTACTCCAAGTAACCATTCCAACCACCTCTTGGCAATAAAATATTAGGGTATGTTTAGGCTTTCTGTAATAAAAAGCTATCCTAAAACGGTCATGTCGTGGGAAACGATTCTGATGTATTTATTTTCTGTTAATTGTTGGATATTTTAATTAAGAAATAAACCTCCTCATGTAGTTGTAACTGTGCTCTCTCATTTACTTGCATATTGTTTTGTGGGCTGTCATAACCCAGTCATGGCACACTTCACCTTTATTTGACCATCGTTATAGGTCTGGCTTGAGGATAACCTTTACCTACCCTTTGGTAGATGGTCTCTTTGGAATTAATCATCCGGTTCATGTAGGCGTTTCCAGAATATCCTTCTCCTTGTGTGGGATTTTAACAACCTTTTTTTCTGCACTGGCTGATTGATGGACTCCAACGCCACCTGCCCCACACATAAAACTGAAAATGAAGGAAATCTATCAGGGCAGTTAAGAGCTTCGTTGCAGGAAATTGGGGAACATCCACGAGTCACTTGATCACAAATGCTTAATTGAGTAGATAAAGTATATTATTCGTTTGCAGTTAGAGGCGAATTGAAGACATTATCCTTTGGACTCCTCAATGAAAATCCTTATCTCAGGAACACAGAAAAACCCTTTTCAGATAACCAGACCACCATCAAATCCAAAATGATTAAACCCTAATGAGTCATTTCTGTCAAACAAGGTGTGTGGGCCCTATTGCATCGTTTTCTATCAGTTACCGGTTGGTGTGTCTTGATTGTTTGAGGAAGCTGCATATCAGTGACTCTCCTACCTTATTAAAGACACGGTTTGTATGTTGTTCATAAGCATGTTGTGTAACCCGAGGAGACCCTTAAGAGTTGTTTAGCAGCTTAGTGACACTCGAATGTGATTTTGTAGCTTCTTACCATCCATGTTGTGAATAATCCTGTTACAGCCAATCTCCTTTATAGTGAGACGGAATCCTCCTTGGTATGTTTTGTGAAATCACGGTCAAGCAAACTCCAATTGAAGGAAAGCATGTAGGAGAATTGGGGGCGATGTTACTCGTATGTAACTTTATTTTCTAATGATACACGTTGCGGATTTAATGATTATTTTATATCGCTTTGGATAAATGTAAAATATCGTAAAACCATATCAGTTGAAAATAGTTAACATGACCCGTCAAAGGTCCAGAGAAAGAATCAAAATACAACGTGAAAAGAGTCAGTGGTCAGTGGGTCAGTCTGTTTTCTCTTACTTGTTACTCGTGGTCTGTGTCCCATAGGTGTTATTGGGATGTGACATGTTTATACTTTGCTCGGTCATCCATTGATTATTCTTTTGGCTCGAGAAGATTGAGATGAATCTCTGAAGGTAGATATGGTGTGGCATCGTGTCCATAGGGAAATGTCGGTTCCAAGTAACCTTGCAATCATGCATGCATATTAGCATGGATGGAAGATTATATTTTCTAATATTTCACATTATCCAGAGACTTCTGTTTAGCCATCTTGTAATATGAGCTTGTATTTTGACACAATCCATGGTCAACATCTCCCATAAAACAGCAAGAATAACATTTAGACAAAAAAAAAACGTTAATGTTAAAACTGTGCGAATTAACTTTTTAAGGGATTGTTGCAGGTCGAGAGGCAATCATTGTGGACCTTGTAAAAATGATTTATCTTGTTCACAAACCCCCGGGAGGTCGTGAGACGACAAGCCCCAGAAAGCTGATGAGTTCCTAAAGAGCTGGTCCAGTGGGAATCCAGGAGCTGTTAATCACCCCAGGCCTTTATGGTAGTCGAGGATTTCTGTGTACAAAAATATTACTTCTTTCGTGAGAGACAGATCCTACCAATGCTTAGAACGAGCCTTCAGTCGCCCATATTAAACCTAAGAAGAAAGTGGATTGTTTTTGTGGGGGGGTTTTCGCTTTAAAATCATCTCTGATTTTAACTTTACTTTTTAAAAACGTTATCAGGGAATAAAGTAAATGCATCGTGGAAGAAAAACGTAGGATAAAGGTAAAATATTGAGGACAATCGTTTGATTGATATAGCACTTGTCAGGGGTGCACAGTTTTTAGTTTGGCTTTACATTTTCTAATTGCAAGTGATGACAGCTCTTTATTTTGCTCAGTCAGCCAAGGCTACATTTAATAACGATTAGGCAACACAATATGTACAAAGCTACGTAATTCCCACCAGAGTGTAGAAATGATAAAACCATTCAAGTCAAAAGAAGACAAAGTTGAGTTTCCAGGCATTCTGCACTGCTTTCAGCACCATGGACAGCGATGACGTCACTCTTCAGCGAACTCACGGTCTGTTAAGCCTCTGATGTGGGAAGGGAAGCGAACCGTGTTCTCATGAGCCACTGTGAATTCACTTGTCCTTAGCCATAACAAATGGGCTGAGCTTTTGTTGGGCTTGTACGTGGACCCAAGCTATAAGAGGCCCGGAGGCAGTGAGGCTCGTAAGAGGCCTGGAGGCAGTGAGGCTCGTAAGAGGCCTGGAGGCAGTGAGGCTCGTAAGAGGCAGTGAGGCTCACATGCACATATTCAAGTCTTCGTCCATTGACAGAAACAGGGAGGACAAACCCTCGGAGTGTGTATGAGAAGGAACGAGGTGAGAAATAACTATGTACAAACCAAAACCCATAAAAAGTGCCACGCACAATCAAATAATTGTCTAATAATTTATTGGGGAAAAAACTATTACAAGGTTATATAGAAAAACGAGTTACACAAAACATGTTTGTTTTTTTATATACAAAAATGTCGAAGCTTGTCGAAGAGTTATAACATAATTTCAACTGTTAAAAAATAGACATTGCATCTTCCCAATGAGTTAGTCTATATTTGACACTTTGCATTCACCTGAAAAGAAATCCTCCATAAGCCGCACAATTTTCCAGGGATGTGAGTTCCTTGCGGTGATCAAGTGGTCCTAAACATTTCACAATTTCGGTGAAGACTGTTGAACTGTTAAGAACCACTTGACCAAAGAGGAGAAGTAGTCGTTCTTGTCGATTTAGTTAGTTGAAACACAAAGTCCAGGTCTAAAGTACACGAAATCTATTCTATAGCACCGTATCCCTCGAAGGTTATTCTCCAGTGTGTCCGAAGTCTTACTCTGGTTCTCTCACCAACTTGGTTCAGTTTATATACAGATGCTGTTTGTCTGAGGCTCATACTAATAGTGTTACCCGGTAAGGAATGAAGTTCATACCGGCCGGACCGGTCAAGTAAGAGGGTGAGGGGGATATAGGCCAGGCACCAGTCAAACCAGTCTGAACCGAGACTATGACTTTGGGGTTTGGGACTAATCAAGTCATGTAGCGTGCCAGTAAAGATGTCCCGCATTTCCCGCAGTAGATATACTCGGAATAGTCTTAATTCTAACTTCTTCATGTGTAACATTAGTAGGCATTTTTATATATTTTTTTTTACCACAAAGACACAGCACCTGAATCTGAATGGTTTTCATTGTGCTTCAGATGTATGGCAAATACTGTAAATGTTGTCAATAGTATATATTCATCCAGGTGTTAGCATATTTATACTACTTTCAATGGAAGATTGAACATTTTAAAGAGGTTTAAAGAGGTACAGTATAGCTCTCATCATTCAATGGAAACTCAATGAAAACACTACTGGAAGTATATGCTTGAGTTCAGTGGAATCTCAAGTCTTCTGTTAATTCAGCCTGTTGAGCGAGATAATCTTGAATAACTAGAACTGTGTGAGTGTGTTTCAAAATATTGTTAGGTATGAACTTTGCCAAACAACAAAATAAACTCACACATGTATAGCACTACTCAAGAGTGTGTTGGGGCGACCCAGTGAGGAATCAAATATATGTTATTATTGTTGCTTAACAATCACTTGAATGGTAGAATTTTAGGAAACGTAAAGGCTAATGTATGAAGGACTTGTGTTCTAACACAGTGCTTCTACCCACTGCTTACAGGAACAGAATCCCATGCTAGTGTTCCCTAGTGAGATGTAACAGATGAGGCATTCAGCTTTCCCCAGTCCACCATCCCATATGCCACAGTCCCAGGATTTCCAGGGTGATAATAGATTGTTCACCAGTGTGTGAACTAACGCAGGTGGCATCTGAAACTTAAGCAGACGATATTTTAAGAGAACACATCAATTATGAACAGTAGTAAAATTCCTGTCATGCTTGGCAGGCTGGGCTAGATGCTATGCTTAAGGATGCCAAAAAAGAAAAAAAGAAAAAGAGAATGAGACGTTGTGGTCTTTCTCTTTATAGTATATCATAGGTATTTTTATGACACTGATCATTAGATGACTCAATGATAAGTCAATGAACTCTAGTGATCAATTAATGAATAGTCTTCTAGGAAGGTAATACGCCCCCTTGAATGTCGTCTGTGCTGTTTTGTTGTAGAAAAATACATCTACCAAGTCACCAAGTCACCAAGTTATCTCTGTAGATAAGACCAGTACAAGCCTGACAGGAGAAGTGGAGGTCACCAGTCATGTTGGCACACAATCCCTCTTGGAGAGCCGGATGATAGAACAGGGCTTCAGGTTTTAGCTACGTTTCCTTTTTGTCTCCAATCAAACACGCCTCATAACACCCTCGTTTATTTCACCAGTGAGGCCTGCCAACCATTTCCCAGACCTACCTCTCTGTTCAAGCCGGTGTGTGGAGGGTATTGTGTATGTAGGGCGAAGTGTGTCAAAAACAGTGGTTTGTACACTAAATAATTGGGACAGTACATGTTGATTTTTCATACGTTCTACACTAGGTTAGATTTGCAGGCAACATACATTTTCTATTGTCTTCCTATGCAATTGCCAGCCGTTTGACTTGAGAAATGCCCCATCGAACAGGTTTGACAGACTTCAGTAAGTCATCTTGGTCTTTGAGAAAGAAAAAAGAATGTAAGAATGTTACCCAGGCAGATCCTCCACGCTGAAAACAACCAATCCCTGTTCTGCATTCCATTCATTTCAGATGTCACCTGGGCTCCTCCTGTATTAGATTGTGATCACTCATAAGGCCAATATGAAACCAATGGGCACTGTAACTTTTATATTGATGGTTTAAAGCTTGTTTATGTCCCATCTGTCTCCCTATACCTCGGGCACTCCTTGGCAACCATTTTATGAGTCTTTAATTAGGTATTCAACTGTTACAAGGATAGGATGTGGGTTTCACCAGTGGGAATGGAAAGGGTGTTGGAAGGTGAGAGGATAGTTCCAGGCAAAGGCAAGACCTCAGTTTTACAGTATGCTAAATGTTTTTTCTTACAAGTCTGAAACTTGATCACTAGCCAGACTCCCTAACCACTCAGCCACCTGACGCCCTTTATTAAGTAACGCACTTCACCCTGTTTGCCATATATCTTTGCTCCAATCAAGTATCGCTTGTTTTCATGATGTGCGTGTCTGTGCATGTGTATGGGTTTGAGGGCAGGATATTGTGGCAAATAAAACAAACAGTACACACTTCTGAATGGAGCCTTTGTTCTAAATTATTGACAACTAATACCTTCCTGGGATCAGCTATAACTCATTCATGTGCACTGCTGCAGTTCCTTTACACATCAACCACTCTCTAGGTCCGACTGAGCAGAAAGAGTCACTCGACTGCACCTCACATTCCATTCGGTCCTAACCAACCCAGCAGAACAGGACAGATGACATGTTCCCATGATGATAAACTCATATTTCCTCGTGTTTCTAGGCTCTATTTTTCCCTCTAAGCAAACAGTCAAAGGTTTTAAGAAGGGTTGTGCTCATCACCCCTTGGATTACTTCTGTTCTGTTTGCAAAAGATATAACATATATTTTTTACATTCATAAATGTCCAATTGGGTAACATTTCATTTAGATGATGGTGAAATATCAAAGGCCTCCTCATTTCCCCTTAAAGTGCAATACACTTTCTTATCTCAGTGTTTATGGACGCTACAGTGATCCAAATATGAACTGAACTTCCTTCCAGATATACTGAAATGTCTTCTGGATACTGGGAAATGTTCACACAATCTTACATACTTTTTCACTAAGTTTCATGAAGCAATTGTGAGTGGAATGTTACAAAAGAGTGTGTTCTTCAGTTCTTACAAGTGGATGTGTACATTTTACAAATGTACATCCATTTTCCCTGAACCTGAGCGTTTCTTATGTGTGTGAATGTATTTCTCTTAACTGCATATGGATTTTGTGGCTTGTGAGCCTGTTTTAATCATCAAATCAAACATCAACTGTCTTTTCTAGTGGGCTATTTTGTTTCCACCTAGTGGACTACATTGAAAGCACTTCAGTCTGACTGCTTAATCTGTTGGTCTACGATAGTTCTGCACATCTTTAAAAGGAAACAAGAAAGGACGTTTTTGAATCCTGTCTTTTTTCTTTGCAAGCTAGTGTACTACTTGGATGAAATGTGTGACGTAGAGAAGCAAGCTGTCTTTGATGTCCGATTTATGATGCACATTGTTGTGATGCACATTATTATGTTAAACCCTTATTTAAAGGGTTTACATTTCCTTCAACATACCCCATAACGATGGGCTTTTTTAGTTTGTTTTATTTGCAGTGATTTCAAACAAACTTCTTTCATACCAGCATTATGAAGTATTATATGTAGAAACTAGTATTACCTTCAGCCTGTAGGTGGCGGTATGGTGATAGCCTTAGTCACTGTGGTTTCATTTGCATATTTGTAAATCTTAGATTATGTTTATTATTTAAATCTCTAATTTAGAAAAACATTACTACAATGTGTTAGCCCAATACAGTTAATATCCCCTCAGACAAAGACATCCTAGTATATGTGAGCAGGCAAGCCAACAATTCTTGTAATAATTTGAGCACAGTTGTTTACTGTAATGTTTTTAAGTTAAATTGTTTTTTTAAAGTTTTTTGTGACGTAAAAGTAAGATGTTTTTTCAAAGGTAGGCACCCAGGGGGCACTGGATTATATTGTATCCCCTGGAAGGGGACTCTTTTAGGGACTGTATCACGTGTTCTTAGATACTGGGCCACCATATAGAACACTTCATTATGTATGAACCATAGGAACATCTGAGATGGCACTTTTACAGAGTATGGGCACTAGGGGGGCTATGAGTCCACTTGTGATGAAAAAAGATTAGGCCTACTCGACCAATGTCTATGTACTCGATCAGATTAGTTCTCGAAGGAAGAGTGACATTTGCGTCAGAACTACATTTCCCATGATCCCCCGGTCTGTAGTTTTAGACCAATGCGAAGCGAGAGTGGACTAAATATTATGAGCAGAAGTCGGAGGAGGGCGAGCCACGGTCGTGGGAACAAAAATATCATGGAACAATCTATATAACAGGACCTGCATTGGCACGAATAAAGACATCTACGATTAGGCTCCACCAAGTGCTGCGGGAAACTAACACGTCATACTGTCTGGGATTCTTTTGCCAACAAAAGTAATTTATTGCGAAAATAATTATTTGACTGTTATCCGGTGAGCTCGAAATGGTAATCAAGGTTTACGTTGCATCCTCTTCTGGATCTGTTGCGGTAAGTGTGTGGATTAAGTTCCGTAGTTTCACAGATGGAGGGTTGAATATGTTCTGTGGTTTGATTTGTCATTTAATTACAGGATATTTGTTTATGTAACTTCTTTGATGCGCGTCTCCTATCTTCCGAAATTGGACTAAATTGATTCCAAATGAAACTCAGTTTTAACTGGGGAAATGCATTTTGCGTGTGCTTCGTTTGTCTTCTAACTTATTGTATGTTTTAAATTAAGACTGTTAACAATATGGTCCAAACATGTATTAATGACGCCTGAAATGAGAATGACAGTTAAACTGAAATGGCATCTGTTTGATGGTAAAACATATCCCAAAACGTGGACTTTTGGCTTTTTGCTAAACGGTATGAAGAAACTTACTCTAAATGGACATTTCTACTTGACAAGCTGCAAGTTTTGTCCTATGCCACAACTTGCATGAGGTATTTTTTGCATTCAGAAAATAATTCCTAATCTCTTGTCAATAGCCAAATGCTTGCCAAGCCAGGTTAAATATAGGAACAGTGAACATGTATCCAGTGTATATAAGTTTGTTTTTTTGTCCATAGAGGAATGAAGAGAATTTGTTGAACTCTGACATCAACATAGACATGTAAGACTATTGGAATACAAAGATAACCCATGTCTTGGGTAACTGGTCAAATGAGAAAGTGATTCACTAGGGAATCACAACATCCAAGAGTTATTTTAAACTTTATAAGTCACACATCCCACGCTGCGTGTGCTTGAATACCCCTGGGGCCAGCTCTGACAGTTTTAAGGCTATGGCAGCCTAATTGACTTTTAACTGCATTAATGTGGATTCGAAAATCTTGTTAGAGCCGACTGATGTGGCAGATCTCATTTGTTGAATTATTGTCAAATGGACTGATGTGTTGTTAGTAGACTGGGTTGGGAGGTGCAGCATTAACTAAAGGTAACATCGTATTTCTACTTGGTGTGTGTCTGCCTGTCTGTGTTAGTGCCCCACCACAGTGAGCACTTATTACATAAGAGGACTAGTGGGTCTGAAACCACCCACCCAGAAACAGCCAGGTTCCAAATGACCCACAGTTCTCCCAGCTGGACATTGATGTTTGACCAGTCACTTGACAATTGTAGAGCTACTGCCAACTCTTACAGTGTTTACAATGCTGTTTGACCTTTCCACTGGTTAAAAGTTGCCAAATGGAGGTTAAAGCAGATCCTAATTCTTGCACATCACAGACAGACTGTTTCACACAGTACACTATATAATTTACATTTAGTCATTTAGTAGACACTAAGTTACCCAGAGCGACTTAAAGCAAGTACAGGAACATTCCCCCTGAGGCAAATAGTGAAGTACCTTGCTCAAGGACACAACGTCATGTTGACACAGCCGAGGTTCAAACCAGGGATCCTCAGATTACTAACCTGACACCCTAACTGACTGCGCCACAGGACTCCCTTTATATAATGGGAGGGTCCGTCTCTATGTGACTGTAGTTGGGATCCTACATGTACAGTGGTCTGACTTTGCTTTCTTCATTATTTATTCCGCCTCACTCTCGATTTTTCGCACATGCAGACTTGGTAGTGACCTGTTGCATAGAGTAGAGGATTAGCTTTCTGTGTTAAGCCTTCGTTAATCTCAGCTTCAGACGTACGTAGGAAAACAAGTGCTCCGAGTACTCCCAACAGTCTGACCTCAAACACACGTGCACACTTGTCATTTCACTGACACACTTATACGCAGGGTGTAGAACCATTCATTCAGGAATCAAGTCGATTGTTTACGTTCAGCGAAGGGGTCAAAGTTCATCTATATGTTGACATTCGTTTCAATGCGCATTTGACACATACATGGGAAACATCCACTAATGTTATTATTTTCCCACACAACAACAGGTGTTCAGACTCCCTTTAAACTCTGAGTGCACGATTAGTTCATCCTTAAAACTTTGTTTGCTATTAAACTGGTCTTGGACACAACAGTGTACCGTATAGGGTCAGCCCTGTACTCCCTGTCCTGTTTGGGCCATTTTATGGCTGAAGCTACAGCAATGAAGTTTGTTGCCGTGGTACCATGGATGGCCGACGATGCCTTTCTAGACAGTGTCTGGCTGTCTGTTGATGATTGTTCTGTACACTATTAATCTTCCTCACATTGTCATGCCCTCAATTGTCTGGGGGTCAAAACAATGGGTCCATTGTGCTTTCACCATCCCAAACGCTCATACCCACACACACACACACTCCTCCACACACAGCATGACACCAGAAGACAGGATGTTTTTTCAAACACTGAACAGGCAATGTCTGCATAGTTTGTTTGTGGTTATTCTAATTAGTGTGAGGCGGAACAGAATGAAGAAAATGCAACAATCACAGACAGAATCACAGCAGCCAAAGAAATGGTGGCGGATGGGAAGTAATCATTAAAGACTTTAAATCTGCTGTTCCGTGGGAGCAAGAAAAGGCTTTGGTGGGCTGTTGCTGAGGACATTTATGCGCCATTGTCTTTGACCCCTTCTACACCTTTGGCTATAGCTAGCAGGCTGGTGCACGGTTTGGCTACTGTACCGGTGTACCACTTCTGGAAAGCCTTTATTCATTTCGTCATTTACTTTTGTTAAATGACTCCATTACATTAACATTTTCATTTGGCAGCAAGTACAGGGACATACCTCCAAGGCAAGTATGGTGAAATGCCTTGCGCAAGGACACAACATCATGTTGGCACAGCCAGGATTCGAACCAGAAACCTTCTGATTATTGATTACATCTAGTCTGGTTCAAGTCTGGTTTTAGGTTGGGAGCAATATTTTTTTAGTCTATAGCTTTCTCTGCCTTTCTCATCATGCTGACTGGGTTCAGCTGTGGCAAATTGCCAAGTGAGACACAGGATGTAAGCTTCGTCAGCACTCGTCTGTGTGTGTGTGTGTGTGTGTGTGTCTTTTAGCAACCCAGTCAAAAGCGTGGGATTTCCTTCTCCTCCTTAACACTGTCATTAGATTTCTGTTTGGAAACATTAACAGGGTCATGTCCTGTTCCCTGTCAAGACCATACTGTACCATAGGGAGCTCCTCCCTCCACAGTCCACCACAGACACCCACAGTGTCCAGAGCCAGACATTTCTCCACTCTCATTCATTTCAGACCAATTTTTTTATAATGTTATGCATTGTGAATAATATGGCAAAACAACATCGATAGCATAATGGGGCTGAAAAATAAATTAATGTGATGAAAAATAGACAAGCGACAATGGAAACCATAACGTGAGCTTTAAGCAGGTGGTAAAGCATATGGCTTCATTGTATTGATGGGAAATCTTTGGCAGCTATCCTTTTTTTCTGACATCACATCCTCTCCAATAGTCAATGATCACCCACGTCTCCATTACTGCACGAGGGCCAGACACTGCAGTCAATACACACCACACGCTCGCTATCCGGTCTGATCCCATAGTAAGACTGAGGCGTGTATGGGAGTGTAAACCCTGCTGTCTGGCAGAGGGAGGCAGTATCAGTTTCCTGCCTGTCGATACAGTAGTGCATAATATGCCTGAACCCCAGGTCACATGACCAGACGGGAGCGCTCGGCTCCCATATACTCTCACTTACATGTGCACACTCAAACGCGCACACTTAGACAAGCTGAGGTAATCCGAGAATACCTGTTTAGCATTTTCCACTCCATATCATTGGCATGTATTCAATGTATGCTTGTACGATACCACATCAGATTGAGCATTCACTTACAGGGGAGGGTCGTTTGTCTCGTTTGCCATAAACTGAGGTCTGTGAGCCACACTCAAAGTGGTGCCAGAGTTTCTTTGATAAAAGCCAATTAGTCCCAACGAGCAAACCATCGTCTGACAAACTTGTTTATATAAAGCATTGCGAAACCATCAAAATAACTACGCTAAAGATCCCCTCTGTTTAGATGCGTATCCTTCATAAAAGGGTTGATACTTTTCAGAAACACCTCTGACCCCACTCTTTCCCATCTCCCTCTTTCCATCTATTCTTCTGTCTCTCTCTCTCCCTTCACTCTGCAGGTGAAGAAGCATCAGCAGGCAGTTGTGGGCTTCCTGGAGTCGAACCGCATCTCCTTCCAGGAAGTAGACATCACCATGCTGGAGGACCAGAGGATGTGGATGTACCGGAACATTCCCCAGGAGAAGCAGCCTCAGAAGGGCAACCCTCTCCCCCCTCAGATCTTCAATGGAGACCAGTACTGTGGGGTGAGAGACTCATCACTTTGTCCGTGTGTTCTAGAGGTGGTTGGGGGACAGACCGTACTTGGGATTGATCCACGAACAGCTCCCATAGGAACGGAACCAAAGACCATCACACAACTTTAGCAAAAGGCTACCATAGCCTAACCTTGGTGATGGAAGACCAATCAACCATCGTCTTGTTACCCTGATCAGAAAATACCTTGTTGTGTTTAGCCACAGATGGTTGTTTACAGAACCAGCCTTGTTCCCAAGGCATAACTTCAAGATGATTTGAATGCTGTACAACCATGGCTCAAACCGATGGCTCTTGGCTGGAATCATTTGAATATGCTGCTCAGGTTTCTGTTTACCTTTGTCAGCAATGTCGGCAACGTATTTTTCCATGAGTTTACTTTCTACCGAAAGAAAAGGCTAACATGGTCAACACAATCAAATGGGCACCTAATTATCCAAGTTAACCAAGCAAGATAATGCCAGAAATTTTTTGCTCAATTGACAGAACCCATGTGCCTCACCATAATCCTGTTGTAATCTGCCTGCTTAATGGAGCAGATAATCCAGTCAACCTCTCTCTTTCTCTCTGGCCTTATGTGTAAGCCTAGATAGGTAGTGGCCAGTGACACTAATGTGTAGGCTGCTTTGGGCTATATGGTAGTAGGCTATATGGTTGGCAATAGTGAATTCAGATTGATGGATAGTGTAATTCTGTATCCTGTGTTTTCTCGTTGTCGCAGGACTACGAAGACTTCTTCCAGTCAAAAGAGAACAATACTGTTTTTGCATTCCTGGGCCTTCGTCCCCAACCCTCAGTGAAAGTAAGACATGAACACATTCACCACTTGCATACAAAAACTGTACTTTTACACATCCTTTTTCTGTTTTTTGTTCTGTCTTTATTTCTTTCTGTCTCTCTCTCTCGCTCTCTTTCCTTGTTTCTTTCTGTCTTTCCCACATCCTCACTAATCTTCCCTCTTGTATATCAGTCAGCATACATCATCTTCAGTGTGTCACACTGTCTCCCCCCTGTCTGTCTCCCTCAGGACTTGCACTGCCAGATCAGCACTTGTGTCCAGAGTCTAGCCTCTGAAATATTCATAGTTTGTGCTTTTACTTTACAACTTTGCAGTGTTGCAAAAGTGATTGATTAAACTGTTGTCTCAGCAGATTTAAACAGTTAGTTTTAGAATAAAACAATGACCATGGTCGAGGGCTTTTGCTTTTTCCTAGGAGCCCAGTGACAAAAAGTGACTATAGATGGAGATTGAAAGAGATAATTTACTCCATTGCAGCTGTACAGTATAAGGCTCTGAAACGAAATTACACTAATAAGATTGTCTGGCAGACGTTGTCTTGTCTTCATCATTGAATCGGCATTGAGTGATCATTAGATCACTCTAATCTCCTGCTTTACTTCAGCCTCCAATCACATGCCTATCTCTTCTCTGGAGGTCGATTGGGTATCTCCTTACAATATGAAATCCAGACCGTATGTTATCTTTATTCATTTTTTGGAGGCATTGTTCTATTTTATTAACTTTTTTGCTATTCTGAAGGAGATAAGGATGTGGCATTAACCATGTATTTTACTTACAGTACATCATTTGAGTTTAATAGATTTATGAATGAAAAAAATGCATTAACTAAATGTATTGAGAGATTAAAGGATTAATCTGGATGTGCAGATGGATGTGGGAATGGGGTTATGGATGGTGGGATGAATGCATCCAGATGCAGTTGGGTGGATGCTGACTAGAGGGGTGGGTGGATGATAGATATGTGACATGTACACGAACACAGATCCTCAGGCATTGACTGCATTCTTCCCTTTAGGACTCAGAGTCGTAGGAGTCCCCGTCGATGCCGTAAGGAACCTTGAAGCCCTCCATCCCTCCACCCCCTCCACCGTGTCGTCTCCACCCTGAGGCAGACCGTCCCTCCACCCCTCCACCGTGTCGTCTCCACCCTGAGGCAGACTGTCCCTCCACCCCCTCCACCAGGTCGTCTCCACCCTCAGGTTCCCCACCAGACCTCCTGGACGTGCCTCCACGTTGCTAAACATCTGAGCTTCACTGGTTCCCATCGACACTCTTCCAGCCACGCTTCACAGACACGCCTCAAGTCTAAACTGCTAGAGTGGAGAGATAGTCGAACACGTTTAGATTTTTATCTAAATATAAATCTGTATCTAAATCTTTCTTGTATTTGTACCGTTTCTGATTCTGAAAATATAATGTTTATAGTCATGTATTCTTTGTGGAACGGACCTCTTATGTAGCTCCTATTGAATCAGTAGAACTGTATGTAGCTGTTAGGAGTTCCTCAGTGTATGTAGCATTACTGTGGCATCGTCAGTGTCGTACGTTGCCGTCTTTCTCACATTTTGAATGGGTAGTACAACCATGCAGACAGAAAAACAACACTAGTGTGTGTGTGTGTGTGTGCGAGTGTCAGGAAAAAGGTTCTTAATGAAGGCTGTGAGAAGTGAAGGAAACTGATAGGGGAGCACTTAATGGAACCTGAGACGACCAGGGGGCTAGCCTAGGTGTGTGCGTGTGGGCGCGTGCGTTAGGGTCATTGTTATGTGTTCTGCAAGAAAAAATGGCGTAGTGCTCAAACTACAGGTGACCTTGGATAATTACTGCATGGTCTAAAGGGGTGTGAAACTCCTGCCATCAAGGGCCAAGAGGGTGCTGGTTTTCGTGTCAACCAAGCACTATACCAGTTGATTTCACTAAGTAGAGAAACTCGTTAGTGAAATCAGCTGGTGTAGTGCTTGGTTGACACGAAACCATGCACCCTCTTCACCCGCGATGGCACGAGTTTGAGACCACTGGAAATGAAAAACAAATCACCCTTTTGGGTGTTTCTCCACCCATCCACACAGTCCAATTTTCACATGCAAGACTGAAAGCTGTGAAAGGGGGTTTCTCCACCACCTTGTGCCCTGGGATGAATGGTGCGGTGAAAAGCAGCATTCGTGTCACAGACAGATTTGCGTGGGCGTTTTTGTCGTGTCTCTTAAAGCCAAACACAAACAGCAGGATCCCATCCTGTTTTCTATACGTATAGAGTGGACAGGGAAAGAGACAGTCACATGGTGTATGACCCACGCCCCCTGGATTAAGCAGATGGACAGATGCTTTATCTTTCATTTGTTTTCTCTCTCTTGATCTCTCTCTCTCTTTCACTCCCTCTTTCTCACTGTCTTTTCTCAGATTTTCTTCAAGCTGTTGGAGCAAGCTTTTAGGATAACACAGTTGCAAAAACGTTTCAACAAACAGACTTTCCCCTCTCCCTGTAACTCTCTCTTCTCCCCTTCTCCTCTCCTCCACTTTCCCTCTATTGCGCTGATTCACTCTTATTAAATTATAATGGGTGGATGAACAATCGTTTATGCTGACATGATGCCCACACAGGCCCTTTTCCCTTTAGAGACCAAACAGAAAGGCGAGCAGTGACCCATTCCGTAGCGCCATCTTGTGAATTCCTGTGTAACTATATTAATGTTTTGAGTGAGAAGCACACATTCCAAAGTAAAACTTGCTTTCTTACTGTAAAACGAAATGAACATTCTCTTTTTCGCCATTTTGCACTGTCTAAGAAATAAAAGGTTAAGTATCAGTTGTGTGTTGATGCATGCTGTGTACTGTCTCTGGGGTTCGTAGGCTTACTGTACTGGACAACCTGTGTGCTGTCTGTTAGGCATGCTTGCTTTTCTCTTCATTGCATGCTAACTCTGGCAGCATACACATACATTTTGACTTGAAACCACAAAAGCCAGGCAAACGTCTTGTAACAACAACCCATATTTTCACAGTCAGATTAGGGTCTGATAAGTTCTGTGTACTGTGCGATAGATGGCTCCACAGACTCCAAATAGACGCATGTCGTTGCCCAATATTGAGAACTTCCATGCTTTCTGGTCAGTACCATGGTGTGTGTCTGGTAAACACAGATTCCAGGTTATTTTACCCATGACAATCACAACAAAGTATATGATCTGCCAACTGGTACCTGCTGTTAATAAAAGTGACACACCGTGATGTAAAGAACGTTTAAATAATACTTTGATTATACTTTTCACATGTTTTTTAAAGGATTATTTATGTTGTCAAATTTGACCAACTAATAAAATGTATTTTAAACTGAATGTATTTTTTTATGTAGTCATAATGAGTCATCTTCATCAGTGGATCAAGGCTATCATTTTTGCATGTGGACATTTCATGTATTGAAATTAATTTGTATTACCTGAATTTACCTTAAAGCCATGCTGAAATGTCACATTTAATGCTGAAACTATCAAATCATATAATGTGCTTTAGTTGAGCTAAAATAGGTAATTCATCTAATCCATGGTTTGTTCAAGTTTTTTCATGGCATTCCATCCCATAAATCATGTAGCTCACTGTGTAGTTAACCTACGTACCTACAGTAGCTGCTGTAAATAAAGAACTGTAAATGTAGCTATACAGTCACCCTGCCTTCTAAGTCAACAAGGATGAACTGAAAGAAGTATCAAGTCTTTGTTATGAGACAGCCTGACAGAGTCCTAATGACGACACCTCTACATGAAACAGACACATCTAAGTAACATCAGAGTTAGCTTTGAAAAACATGCATTTATTCCCATTGTGTTGTCATTTATAAAACAAACATTTCAAATAAGACAGTGCTGGTGAATGGTTTTCTTGTCCTGGTTAGAGCTTGAGGAAGGCTTCTACTGTCTCATCTTCTAGTGCAACCTCAAACATACTGTAGTCCTATTATGTGTGTGAGAGAGAGAAGAGAGAGAGAGAGAGGAAATGGATTAACTTTAAAAGGCAGATGCTCAAAGACTTGCATGTTGTTACTAGATGAATGTAGAGACAGCTTGAAGTGGGTCTTCTATGCATTAAACACATTCCAAATGGCATGATAGGAAATCTGATCGTATCTCTTAGGTGCTGGCAGACTGACAAAGGCTTGATGAATTTATCCATCCAGTCAGCACATTCAGCAAAAACATTCACCCCCCCCCCCCCCACCCCCCAAACATTCATGCATGTTCATAACTTAATGAGGAGGGTGTGTTCTGTTGTCACATTCCAGCACTGTTTGAGAATTCATTGTCTATGCTTGATGTGAATTGGTTGGAGGAGGGTGTGTAGAGAGTGTGCGTCATTATCTATGTGTACATTTGGGGCATGAGAATAGGTGGGTACATCTGTATAAGTATTGTGCATATTTACAAAGGATCAAACAAATTAGTTATTGTCCAAACGGACACATTAGGTCAACCAGGATGTCCAGTAGGATTTTAAACAGACATGACAGGAGAGTAAATTCACTGGTAAAATGTCACACTCTAACTCATGAACTCTTAGGAAGCACTGATTTGGATTTAGAAAATGTGGTCATCATCATGTACATGTCATCTGGCTGTCTGCTGTGAGCACAGGACAACACTAAAAGCCAAACCGTAGCATCACCAGAGGCACGGATGTCGCAGGTGTCTACGAGGACTCACCCCGCAGTAGGTGTCTCCATGAAAGATCTGCGGAGCCAAGGAAGTAGGGTCACCGGTCTTCTTCCTCATCTCGTCCTTGATTTCAGAACTCTGGGAGATGTCCAGCGTCTTGTAAGGGATCTTCTTAGAGTCCAGATATGAGAAGATCTTGGTCTGCTGCTTCTTCACCTGATGTACAGGTTCATGGAAGATTATCAGCCAAGCACAAGGTTTTAGTGTTTCTCTGGGGCAACTTTTACAGTATACTCCCTCGAAACCAGAAGCAAACTCAGCATTCAACAACCACATATCACAGTAAACAACACTGAGGGTTTAAGGTCAAATAAAAAAGAAAACCTAACAAACCAGAACTGCAAAAGCACATAAAGCCCTTATCAATAACCTTATCACACCACAGTATAGATGTAAAGCACTGTCTCAGATCAAACCTATTGTGTCCCTATTGTCCCTGGAAAAGTAGTAATGCAAGAAAACACATACCTCTCTTGAGCTGCTGACACTGGTGTAATACACTAGGAGAGACATGATAATTGTGGAATAAAGTGTCACTAATGCCAAGGATATGAGTTTGTAAGTATATATGCTTAGGTAAAAGCAGAAAGTGGTGCTCTATATCAGTGCAGTGAAGTTATGTGGCAGTGAGTAATGTGCGTGGCTAAAGTGTAAAGCAGGTTTTGGCACACCAGCAGAGTTAACATGCAGGTTTAGACATGGTTTGCCTGGTGGCCACACCTTTCTGTGTCTGTCTGCCATTCCTGTTGGTTTTCATGGATTAGCAGGCCTGTCTACTATTGACACACTTACTACACACACTCCAGAATGCACTCAGGTGATTTATGTAATTATTTGTCTGTTTCTCCTATAGTGTGTCTCACACACACACACACACACACACACACACACACACACACACACAGGTAGACTACTTGGGAGGACTGACTGGGATATACATACATTGTTTTTTGTTTTGATTTTACAATCTAACAAACTGTTGTTTGTTAGCAAACTACCGAAAGTATGAAAGTGGCGCATCCTTGCGGCACTAAATTAGGAAATAATTAAAAAAAAAAAACATATAAAAGGTAAGATCATTAAATAATAAATTACTATTAAAACAAAAAATTACTATTAATAGTAAATATATTTGTTAAAACAACACTTTGTATATAGGCTACTGCATTCTCGCAAAACGACTTCATTATCTGACAGGCATATTTGTGGCCGGTATTTGTGTTCGTATGGGTCCTGTTTGGTGTTAAATGAATGTCGCTACCGTATGACGTCCTCTTTCCCCGCTGTCCGAGAGGAAGTTTGGGTGGGTTCTCTCAGTATCTCTTCAAATCTAAACGATTTCTCTAACATCCTTTGCTATAATGTCACAAAAACGACCGTTTGATCATGATCAACAATTAATGTTTTGTGTTTCGTCCTTATTTCAGACGTTTAGGTTCACCATCCATCCCTAATTTACAATGGCCGAGGAAGGGTGAGCGTGACTCTTAATTCTACATCGATGCCTCTTTACGCCTCGTACTGTGGCAAAAGTTAATTTAATATATTTTAAATTTCAGTTTGTTGTAATAGTTAACCACATGGGCTTAGTTTTGTGCTGCAAGACATTGTTCCAGATCAGTACAGATTTATGCAATCATCAAATCCATGTGCACCGGATTAACTACCAAGCACACTTAAAACATGTCCGGCGTATGAATGATGACTTACTTTCTTTAGTCGGATACCCCTTCACTCTCCATGAGTGAGACTCCATGTCTGACACGCCAAAGGAGAACCTCTTTACTCCACCACACACTTGATCCAGGATTTAGTTTGTTAGGCTGATAATTCTCTTGTTGGTCCTCCAGCGTCGCAGCCGGAGGTGTGATGGATGTCAACACCGCACTCCCAGAAGTGCTCAAGACCGCACTCATCCACGACGGTCTGGCCCGCGGAATCCGCGAGGCAGCCAAGGCACTGGACAAGTGAGCAGCCTGAAAACTACTTGTTTTACAGCAGGGGTAAGCAGCCCTGGACCTCCAGCCTTAGTCCCGGAGGCTTTAAATGTTTCCCTGCTCCAGCACACCTGAATCAAATGAATGGATCTTTATGAGGCTTCCACAGAGTTTGTTATAGACCCATTCACTAGAATCAGATGGGCCAAAGCAGGGAAACATCTAAAACCTTCAGGACTGGCTGTGGAGGATGAGGGTTGCCTATCCCTGTATTATAGTATCAGTGATGATGGTTTGGCTCCCTCTACTGAATCCTGTGAGGAGAATCGCCATTCAGAATACTTTACTTATCCCAAGGCAAACTCCTTTGTATCAATGGCACAGTCTCGCAAAAGCACACAAGGGTAAGGGTGTGAGCTAAAAGATTAGAAAGTGTACACAGAGATTGGGGGGGGGGGGGGGGGGGGGGGGGGGGCAATAACAATAAGTAAAAACGGTAGGTGAGGTGACTCCGCGGGGGGAGGCTTGGATAAATCATTATGTACAGACTGATTACAATTATACAAGTATTGGTCTTGTAGAATATACAGTATTGTATCAGGATGTACAGGATTTACAGTTTTTTTGCAGGGTATACAGCAGAATATACAGGATAAGGTGCAGGTTACAGACTATAGTTATAGTCTATACAATTCAATTACAATTATGCAAGTATTGGTCTTGCTGAGTATACAGTGTTGTCAGGATATACAGGATTTACAGGTTTTTAGCAGAATATACCTAATGTTACAGTTGTACCAGAATATTGTCAAATATGATCAAATATTGCTTATCAAAGCAAGTGATGATGGGTATATTTTGTGACCTGTTGGTCTCATTTCTAACACTGGGTCTTCTTCAGGCGCCAGGCCCATCTCTGTGTCCTAGCGGCCAACTGCGATGAGCCCATGTACGTGAAGCTGGTGGAAGCCCTTTGCGCCGAGCATCAGATCAACCTCATTAAGGTGAATTATTAAAGCGTGTCTGTCTGGTCGAAGGGGGAGTTTGGTACATGAAAAGTATGCTTGGGTTTGATTTGAATTCTGACAAAGTATGCATAGATCATCTGCACTGAAAATGAAGATGCAGTGTGTGCTGTTTTGGGATATCGTTGTATTATGAGGTTCTGTATCGGCGATGACAATTTTGGCTCCCTCTACTGAGTATTATGAGGATACTGCCATCGTTACCCAATTGATTGTCTGAGATACAGATGATGGGAAATTAGACTGGCTACTAGTTGAGAATAACATGACATTGATTGACCACGTTCTCCCTGGTTTTGCATCAGGTTGACGACAACAAGAAGCTGGGTGAATGGGTCGGTCTTTGCAAGATCGACCGCGAGGGCAAACCCCGTAAGGTAGTGGGCTGCAGCTGTGTCGTCATCAAGGTACGTTTCTTGTGTAAAGAGTTTGGACTTGTAGTATTTTGAGTGACTAACAGATAAGGGGTGTGAGAGATCATCTCTCCTGAGGGCAGATGGGGTGTTGGGTTGCCAGTCGAGTGCAGGTGCTGGCTGGCCGTGCCAGTAGCTGCTGTTGATTAACACTTGGCAAGACTGAACGCCAGACTACGAGCCCCGACACCCACCAGTGGTATCTGGGGTCCCTAATAATGGCTACATTGACTTAACGACTAGAACTGACTTACCCAAGTCCTTTTGGGAGCTTGTCTGTTTGTTTTTAAGTGGTGTTAAATAGGATGACGGTGTTTCAATCTTGCACGGTTCAGCTTTTGCAGTGTTGACCAACGAGGACCATACTAATGTGACTTTCTTTTGTATACCAGGACTATGGCAAGGAGTCTCAAGCCAAGGATGTAATTGAGGAGTACTTCAAAGCCAAGAAATGAGGTGTCAATAAAGTTTTTGGAAAAGGATCTGCTGTTTGTCATGTTTTACATTTAGTAGCCACTTTTACCCAGAGCGACTTGCAGCAAGTACAGGGGCATTCCCCCCTGAGTAAAGTAGGGTGAAGCGCCTTGCCCAAGGACACAACGTCATGTAGCCACAGCCAGAAATCTAACTTGCAACCTTCTGATCACAAGAGGGAGGAAAGCATTTAATTGCCAAGTATTCATCCTGCATACTAGGCATTTGGAATACACTTTGGATCTGAGTCATATAAATCAATATGTATGAAAGCAACTTTATTATTCTGCAGCTTGGTTGTCTTTGGCAGTGAAGAGGTTTTTGATTGTAATGCAGTCATCTTTATTTACTCCACTAGATGGCAACATGTGTTTGTTTGCTCTAACAATGTATGAACATTTACTGTCCCAGAATCTCCAATAACCATCTTCAGAGGGAGTTGAATGCATCACCACATTTCTGGCAGAGAATGTTTCCGTCTAATCACTAAAAATGTCAGGTGCGGTAACTGGTGGATAATAATTTGTAATAATAATAAAACTTAAAAACTGAAGATCGATTCCTCAAGCTATCGCTCCTCCTTGCACACCAGGAAATGGGTTCGTAGATGAAGATGTCAGAACCGCAGAAGTTTTTGCCGAGTTCATTTAAGTGTTAATTGATTTTGCAACAGAATAACATGGCTATAAACCTCCATAAAAAGCCATTTCAGCATTAGTGGTCCAAATCTTGCTCAGATTAATTGCTGAATTATTTAACCAATCTTAAATCACACAGGTAGTTTGTTTAAAAAAGAGAATCCTCTGTGGTTCAGTGGGTAGACATGTGTAACCTCAGACCTTAACCTTCAAACTTTGGTTTGTATCCCACTCAATCCAATGAATTAAACATAATCTATCAGCAATACATTGGTTGTCTAGCGGGGTACTGGGTGGCAACCCAGGTTCAAATCCAGCACAAGGCACTGATGCCTAACACCCTGTGAGTGCAGTGTCCCCAACTGTCTTGATGGCCACCCCCAACCCCCCCTCCTGTCCAAGGTGTGGGGTGGAACAAATTACTGCTCATCTCCCTCTGTTACATAACCCCATTATACCAGATAGCATGTTTCCAGGGGGGGGGGGGGACACAGCCCTCCTGACCCTGGGCTCTCCAGGGACACTAATCATCCATGACAGGGATTTGAACCCTGGCCACAGTTGGCACTCTGAGCCCACTACCTGACTTTTCATCATTCACAGTCGGTAAACCCACAGAGTCTCAGCAGTAACAGACCTTTTCTTCAGGCGTTTTTCAAGTACCTCTTCCAAGCCCCGCTTCAAAATTTGTCACCAAAATGCTGGGATTTGAACCTTAAACCTTGCAGCTAAAAGACAAAATCTCACCACCCTGAGCCAAATCCAGGCCAATGCTGATATGTTCTCCGGGCGTTTATCAAGTGCCTGTTCCAACAAGTGCTTCTTTCTTTCTTTTGGGTGCGGGGGACCCCCAAGGAGCTGCCTGGAGACTTTTGGAGGGAGACTAAAGATGACCTGAATAAACCCCAGTGAAAAGCCTCAGGTGTAGCCAGTATTGTCTCACGCCATCTCCCAATATCACCGAATCCCCACGATCCACGTTCTGGAGCACAAACACTTGAGAGCAGCCCCATATCGCGGCAGACCCAATTTCCCCACCTATGAATACTTTGACCTTTCAACCCCGCCCAGCTGTGTGACCGCATCTCCTGTGTCTGCAGTGCCAAGGGGAGGTGGGGGGGGGGCGCGCTCTGTCACCACGTTGCCATTCTACTGTCCAGAATTAATCTTCTGGTATGACAACAAAACACAAATGAGGAAGAAAGAAAGAGACCTTGCTGGTTCCATATCAAAGGCTGTGTAAGGGGAGGAAGAATAGCGCCAGATGCAGCCAGGCGTTCGCGTTTGCTCGCTTTGTGAGACAAACCGTGAAAGAAATCAACAAGCCTTGAATATGCATGCAGAGCATTACTTATGCAAGTGAAACAGAGGCCAGCTAGTAGTTGCTGTGCAAATAAACCTCACTCCTCTGATCTCAAACGATGCTCCAACGACTGATGGTGGAGGTTGTAGCCTTTAGCCTCATGGTCAGTGCATCCGTCTCCCATGCCGGAGACTTCGGAGCCTGTGCAGTTTATTGCATGATTGTTTTATTACACGTTACGCCCAAACCACACCTATGACCATTAAAGCTACTTCAGACCAACCCACTTTAGCTTTGCGCCGGGCACAAGTCATTTATCCTTCCAGTATAACAGCACCAGTGCCTGAGTCCTGCCCACAAAGCTACTTGGGCTTTGCTCTTGACTCTTGCGTTTCAGATTGTGTAAGTAGGGCCAAAGTTATTTTTCATTACTTCCTAAAGAATGGAGAACAGACACATAACTTATTAGGATCACCTGCTTAAAATAAGACCTAATTATATGAAATTAACGATGCGTCCCAAATGAAAAGATAATTTAGTCCTGCATAGTTGTCTTTTTGTTTAGAGCCCCAAGATGCTTGAGTGTCGCCACAATAACTGCAGTTACTTGAGTCCTTCTGAATGTGTGCTTATCAGGATGTTTGATGTAGCATCTGGTTGTTTTCAGCTGTAATAATGGTTGGAGCGTTGCCATTTGTGTGCTTTTAGCCCTTTGATTTGATCCATTTGCTGTTGGTCCATATGAGAAATCAGGTTCAAAGGCGTTTGGCCCTTTCCGTAATATACGATTTGGATATTTTTCTCCATCTCCTTATTAAAACTTACGGGCAATATAAATGTGTTATGCATTGTAGCAAATCATACAGAAGTCTCATATAAAATTCAAAGTAAAAATTGAGTGCATAAGCGTAAGAGTTATGCCTGAATCTTGAACAAAGTATGCGTCTTATATGCCCCATCAATTAGAATCACTTATTCCTGGGTCTTCTGGTACCAGTGCCTTGGAGAAACTACACAGAACACTGTTCCATGCAATTTGTGGTAAAATAAAAAAAAGGATTGTAGCATTGTGGTAATAATTCAAAGTATAATCGAATCATTGAAATGAATCAGTAAAGGGTAACTATGGTCCGACAATTTCTTTGTTGGTATTTCTTCAAACGTTCTTGTCAGCCATGGTATAATCAGAAAACTATATTTCTACTTTAAAATCGTCCACAACACCTAGACCAATTATCAATGTTGTATTTACAATTTGAGGCGTCATATTACCATGGGCCATTATAATATGTTCTCCTAGTTTCCCATTGGTTACGACCAAATTATATGATCTCTGAGATCAGGATATGTAGACTTACTGTGTCTGATCATCTTCAACTCACACCACTAAGATCACCCTAAACTAGACTAAGCTTGTTACAAAAAAAACAGAATATTTTAGTTGAATGATCCCTCTGATGTGGCTTGATAAAAACAAATACCTATTTGCCTATTTCAAATGGAATATCTTTCATCTGAATGAAAACAAAGACTTAAAGGCTCCGTCTTATTGAACCAACTCATTGGTTATTCACATGTTAGGCCAAATTTTCAAGACGAAAACAAAAAACACCCAACAAACAAACCCCCTCAGATATCTATGCACCTTACAGTGCACGCATCAAATTAGCATGATCTCGATAGCGCTAATGGAATCTTGAGTGGCAATAAAAGTAAATAATTAAATTAAAGAACCCTCTTCATTGTTCAGTGTATTCATGCCCATTAGGACCCCCTGTATTCTTATGTTAATCTAATGTTCAGGGTGTCTTTTTTTGTGTTCTCATAATGAATCCCATGTTTTTGCTCCAAACGGTGTTGTTCAGACATTTGTGTAGGTGCTGGCAGAGAAACAAAGACGAACGTTAGCAGCCATTGTGCCCCCATGATTATTAAAGTAAACAGAAAGAGTGGAGAGGTTTGTACACAGCTGCACGCACTCCAGGCAGTGTCCGTGGAGTGGGTGGAAGGGCCAAGCAACCCTCAAGACTGTTCGATGCCATCCCATTATTCCTCTCCTCCTCCAGAGTGGTGCGCTAGACCATCTAATTAGCTTTGAAGACCTGTCTTTGGATTAGGTTGGATCTGGAAGAAGTTCAACGGATGTGATTGTGGCTTCTATGGCTACATATGAAACAAAATGTTGTGGCTCATGCATATGATAAGGCATGGTTTGACTTGTGCAAGACTGAAGAGGGATTTCTTTTTCTGAACTTCTTATCGGCACCAAAGGAAAAGGACCTTTCAGAACTAGAAAGTTAAGAATGAGGAACAAGGATACAGTAGTTTACATAAAACTTAGGTTTTAACTGCTTTAAACATTTTCTTTAAATACACATTTTGTATATTGCAGTGATGAGCTGATGAGAAACAGTACATACAGACGAATTGTGCGTCTTGACAAACGACTCCTCAAGAATTGTTAATACAACAAAGAAAAAGTCTGGTCTTGCATGTTGTGTATGACATTGAAGAGAACCACCACCACCAAAAAAACAAAAACAGAGTGCATTTATCAAAAATGGCTGTCTTCTGTGGTCATGGTCTGAAGACGTTAGTGGCAGAGGAAAGCTGAAGAAGACACTGATGAACTAGTTCACAGGACTGTGGTGGCAACCACACCTTCCAAGCACTTCTCCATACAGTTTACTTTCTTCATGAACCTAGTCTATTGCACGATGGGGGGGGGGGGCTAGACTGACAGAAGTCGTGGTATAAGTGGTATAAAGACATGTTTGATGATTACACAAACATGACAAAAAGACAATAATCATATAAATGGTCCGTGGCCTTCATGTATCTAATTGAGCACCAGTTGACTAAATCACTGTACAATATTTAAAATCCTCAAAGTGAATGTGTCAATGGCATTGGAGCTCAACATAAGCTTTGGATAAGAGAAGTACACACTGTAATGACATTTGAATGACAATAATGTGATACCCAACTAATCAGAAAACGAGGCTAATCTTGTGTACTTTGAACAACAACTGTTGAACTAGACATGACAGAATTATTTTTGACTAAATCCATTTCCCATTATTTTGAGGTGAATTTCCATACCCCAGTTCCTTTAAGTCCTGTATTTGAGTTAACTATCCAGTCTAAAATGACAAACTGTGTTTTGGTAACAATCCCTAAAAATGCCATCTGCACCTCCCTTTCATCACTTTCATAAACAAAAGGAGAATATCGCTCTTGATTGTGTTTCGTTTGAAAGGTTTTAGATATCAATGACATAATTAAATAGACTTTTCAGGGACAGGAAATCACATATCAAGAAGCAGCACTCGAGGGTCCTCTACCACTGACTTAATCTTGCGTAGGAAGGTGACCGCTTCTCTGCCGTCAACCAAACGGTGGTCATATGTTAGCGCTACATACATCATGGGCCGGATCTCCACCTGCCATGGAGAGGAGAAAAAAAACAAGATGTGTTGATGAATAACATCTTGAATTCAGATTGATGTTCTTATTTCTGTATTGAAATACCCTCTTAAACCACACTGGTTTTCCATCCTCCTTCCATTATTATTTCATCACCCCCTCATCATGACCTACCTTTCCCCCTATGGCCACTGGCCTCTCGAAGATGCCATGCATGCCCAAGATTGCAGACTGGGGGGGGTTGATGATGGGTGTGCCGAACATGGATCCAAAAACGCCGCCGTTGCTGATGGTGAAAGTGCCACCATCCATATCCTCCACAGCCAGTTCGTTCTTGCGAGCCTGAGAAAAGGGGAACTTGTTTCAAGTCTGTCTTTTTGGGTTTGGCCTGTCGACCATTTCTACAGTTTTCCTAAATCAGGCCCATTAAGGATTCCAGGATGACGCAAGAGCAAACATGAGAAAAGTGCTTCCCAAGAACACTGCTGTGCAACTGTCAAAACACTGGGTAAGAATGCTGTTATCAGAACGACTGCTATGGTTCAGCTAAGACTGACTTGACCATGATCATAGAGGTTGACTGACCAGCTGTGTACTGTGTTCCTCCATCCAATTAAGTAGAACGTACCTTTTCTCCCAATGCACTAATGGTTTTCTCGATGTCAGCAAAGTTCATTGTTTCTACTCCACGAATCACTGGTACCACAAGTCCCTTAAGAAGGTTGTAGAAATAAGTTTGAATAAAAAGCTTGTACATTTCTTTCAACAACTAAAACAAAATGCAAGCACTTTCAAGATAAGAACCAAGACACTGTCCCAGGAATCTGACCAATCTATAAACTCGCTCTGGCTCCCTGGCCATCCTCCACACACAGCAAGGTGTCCTTGCCTGTCTAGGTCAGGTAGCTAATAAGTCTCACCTTTGGAGTTGACACAGCCACACTGATGTCTACGTAATCTCTGTACACGATCTCTTTGGTTGAATCATCAATGACTGGAAAAGGAAACAACATGAAGTTTAATATAGCAAGCTTAAACAAAGGATATAGAAATCAGACTATTTCACTTGCTAAGTCTAAACTCCCTTGGTATAGGTAAATTAAACAGAAATAAACTGAACCTGAAGCATTGAAACATGTTTCTAGGCTACAGTCACCCTGCCCACACTTCAAGTAAATGTGAATATGCTATCCAGTTTACAGATCTTCCATCACTTCAAGGGACAGATATCAGGTTTTTTGACCCATTCAAGTAGGAGCTGTTGGGGTTAGAAATGAGATTCTTTGCTGGTAGAAGCTTACCAGCATTAACAGATGGCTGATCCATCAAGGCGTGGGCAGAAGCTTTGACAAAGGCAGACATGAAGCCAAGTTTGATGTTGTGTTTCTTCAGGAAAGCGTCTTTGTGGAGGGTTCTCAGTTCCTGGATGTTGCTAGGGGAGGGAATTGAAAGACAACTCTTGAAAAAAACAACACATACAAAGGCTCATTTGAATGACCATCGCAAAATGTCCCCTGGTACAAAACCATGAAATGTCCTACCTCATGTCCACCTCATTAAATGTGGTCAGCATGGCACAGGTGTTCTGTGCCTCCTTAAGTCTCTGGGCGATTCTCTGCCTCATGCGGTTCATCTTCACCTGGTGGTGACAAAAGAGAACTACATGTTTGCAAGATGTCGCTCCAGCAATAAGCCATGGTTGAGTAGAATCAGTCACGTTATATAGAGGCGAGTTGGCATGTTTCAGGCATGTTCATGGGAGGGATAAGGTGAAGGTTCTAACCCTGCTTTCTGTCCTTGCTCCTGCGGGAGCTGCAGTGGGTGGGGGGGTGGCAGCTCGAGGAGCATTTGGCTTGACAGCAGAAACTATAACACACAGACACACACAGTGAGTCACTCAGATATGTACTGTACTAGTTCCACATTCAGCAATTGTACTTCCAATTGGCATTGAACAAATATGTACATGAGTGTCAATGCTGTTTAAAGACCTGTCTTCAGTGACAACGGGCTGAAATATGTTAACTGAGGTGTGACGATTTTTTCACATGGGGGCGTACCAAATAAAACGTTTGAAAGTGGGGTTTTGACTGTGGAGCAGATGACGTACCAGGTTTGGCTTCCATGGCTTGTCCTGGCAAGGGGGGGGCGGCAGGCACGGCAACGGAGATGGCAGCAGGGGTTGGTGGTGGTGGTGGAGGGGGGGGCGGGGCTGCGACAGCCACGGGGGCTTCTGCTGGGGCAGCAGGTTTGGCAGCTCCGGCTAAAGAAAGGAGTTCCATGAGAAAACAGAAATGACCTAAATATATTTACACCACCCTTTCTTTTCTGCCTCAAAATGAACGACTGTCTCCTCAGAAACAACTGAAAGACAAAGGGGAGGGGGCAGAATAAGGGTGCCCATACCTCCTTTACGAAGTTTGAAGAGGGGGGTTCCACCCTCAACTCTCCCTCCGTCTGGCACCAAGAGAACCTCAATGACTCCGGCTGCAGGAGAGGGTACCTGCACTGAGGTCTGAGGAGAGAACAAACACCACAAGAGATGTCAAGGCGCACTCGCAGCGGGGACAAACCATTAAAAGAGCTGAAAGCTATCGCAGTTCAACAGCATTTAATGTGAGCGATAGCACTGGTAGGATCCATAACATCTATACATTTTTGTACTTCTTTGAGGAAAAAAAATAATAATCTGCTTCATACCTTGTCTGTCTCAATTTCGCACACCACCTCGTCTTCACTCACTGAGTCCCCAACAGCTGAGAGAAAAACCGATGTATATGACCAAAATGTCACCCTCACACATATGCATTACTATGTAGACATTCATTTTCGTATGTTCTGCATTTCTGTATTGTCTACTGCCTACACCATGTAAACCATAGTTGTTATACTGGTTAGTTTGGTAACTAGGAATTGTGCATCTAACCCGCTATTCCTTCCATCTCAGGTAACATACCTTTTTCCCACCTCACATCTCCCTCTGTGACGGATTCAGCAAACGCTGGGGTGTTGACTGTGACCACTTCGTCTCCTGTTAGGAAAATGGACAGGGACAATAGTCAGACATTCGGAGTCACTGCTTTGAGAGTCAGAGGACAGAGGATTTGCCAATACTTACTTCGTAATGTAGATGTCTTGAAGCTTCGCATTTGGAAGACATTGACTGCTGACTTAGAATCACATCTGGGAAGGAAAAGGTGTTTACATTTTAACAGGCGAACGCAGGAACTTTACATTTCGAGTTGAAAAACGAGCTTTAGAGACCAAGTTACACATGATATACACACACACACACATATATATATATATATATATATATATATATATATATATATATATAAATAATAGTGCGCTGTAGCTGTATTGAACTTTTTGTAAAGTTTTGAAATGCTGTTTAGAAATAAAAATGAATGAAGAATAATATAATATTGATGATATAATCATTGGATTTCTCCACAAAGCAAATCTTAATGTTTAAATTTGTAGACGTCTGTCTATCTCTTTCATAAATTGTGCTCAAATTCTAAAAGGTATACAATTGTGTTTTGACCTCATAACCTCCTAAAGTGTTTCTCGATGCACACATCAACCATCCAATGATATCTGGACGCAGACGAGCACTTACGGCTGGCCATTCCTGTAAACAAGACGGCTGCAGGCAGACAGGCCTTGAAGGAAAGAATGAGGGAGAGAGAAAGAGGAAAAAGACGAGGGCAAAGGGGATTGTTAGCAGTGAAACAACGGTGCTGATTGTTGAGTCAGTCTCTCCTTGAGGGCGTGCGGCACAGGCAAAGCATCCCAGTGATGGGTGTGCTTAACCACTTACACGGTCCTTCAGCAACCTTGGCTACTCAAAGGGCATTATCATCTTTTGTGATTCAAACAGTCGAGGGGGCATGCTTAGTTATAATGAGGGAACAAGGCCTTAGATCTTGCATTAGCTCCAGGCTGACCAACAATCACAGCTGGAACTGGGAGAAGTCCACTCACCTGATCCACTCCCCCGTACCAGTACACCACTTCCCTGAAATTAAGAATGAAGAAAATGATGAGTATTGATTTAATTCATCACCCAAATCAATGGTTTATTCATCTTGGCTGATTCAACTCAGGGTTCTTTTCTTCCATCTCCGGCAACGAAGAATTCAAAAGAAAAAGAATGTTTCAGATCCAAACAAGATCTAATGTGCAATGTTTGACCCCAGTTTTAAGGAAATGAATGACGATATCAAAAAGATGCACGGTTAATGGATTGAAGCAATGTGCTCAAGGGCAGTTACTTATGTCAATAGAAAGATATAATATACGCCTTTTTAAATCTGTGTTCCAGACATGTTTGAAAAGTATCAGACAGAGGAGTTCAATATCACAGGGAAAAGGAAAAAAAAAAACAGTCAGCTATTGTATTGATTCCTTTTAACCAGGGACAAGTATTTCCAAGTCTAGCTCAAGTGCTTAGTCCAATTACATCAGCACAAACTTCTGAAATGTAAGACCCTTACCTAGTAAAGCACAAACTACCTTAAACATTTTAAATATACCATTTAAACATGGCTCCTGACATTTTCCTTTACATTTACTGACGTTAGAAGATAAGGTTGTGAATTTGTGCTCACTGTCAGGATGTGTCACTAAGAACTGTGACCTTGCCTTACTGATTTACTAGCAGGTAAGTTTACACTCGTTGGGTGTGTGAAAATAAAGTAAGGGAAGGCCCACAAACTACCATCAAACAGCTACATGCCCGACGTTCCTTGGTCTATTTCTGGTCGTATTCTGCACACTGGCCTCTCAAAACATGTTCACGAAAGGCCAGTCTAGCCAGTTTGCCTGACAGCAATGTTATTAACATTGTTAACTCACCTCCAGATTCATATCTAGAATGTAATCTCATAGAACTAAAGGGTGAGTAGTCAGTAATTTAACGTAAACTTCACATTTATTCGGCACGTTAAATACGGTGACCTGGATTCCGATTTGACTAGCGAACAACTGAGTAGTTAAACGAAAGCTAATGCTAGCTAGCTACTGTGTTCGGATACAGACCGGCGAGAAGTACAGTCAGTAGACTTGTAGTGAGTCTTAGCTGTTATTTACAGTTACAACAGCAGCTACTGACTGTATATCTTAGGGAACAAATGCCTGGCGTGACAACACCCTTGCCGTGTGTCTAACTTTAGACAGGAAGAGTCCACACATTCACCGGTTCGTTGCTACTGTCCCCTTAGCAACGGACGGGTGTCATTCTGCCCTTGGGTTCGGATGAGGCCTGTTTTCAACCTAGTCATTAGTACCGGGCATGGCCAAGTCTATCTTTGTAAAAGTGCCAAGGGAAGATTCAATTTATATTGACCAGTCTTACCTGACTTAGCGCTGAAAGAGAGCGCCCAAGTGTCCGTGACAGACATCGTGAATGTGACAGCATAGCAGCAGTGGTGTCAGTTACTGGTTAGAGAGCGAGAGGGAAGTGCAGCTCCGCGTGGCCGCTCTGCGCGTGTCTAAACAGCCAGGATGCAGGGAAATGGGATGTACCAATATTGACAGACACAGAAGGGGTAGATTTAAAAGTAATAGTCACTTTGAATGCTGCTTGAAATAATGTGCACAATGTATTTGTAATGGGTGTGGAGGTACATATTTAGTATTTATTGTGTGTTTTAAGTATATGTTTAATTGTATTTATTTTAGTACATTTTAATGTCTCAGGTATATTTATTCTAGTTATTTTAACACTTATTAGTTATTTTAGCACTAGGTTTTTACTTTTTGCACTGACTAGAAGCACTTTCAATTTCGACAATGACAAATAAAGATCTATCTAAAACTTATTTCACTATCATTGTTCAGCATTACCCAAAACATACCTAGCTGCCGCTACCACAAATCAAAAATCGGTGCTCAACTGAACCCAAATGCAGCATGATGTAGGTCATAGTGGCAAATAAGTTATAAAATAGGAAAGGATACGCCTAAACTTAACATGACAACGGTTGAAACCAAAACGGGGTGTCTCTAAACGATGTAGCCACGCCCCTTTCTAATATGAGTCTTTAGTTGGGGTAATTTGAATTTAAATCATTCTGGTTTACCTCCAGCATCGATGTCGCGTCCTTCTCACAGAGCAACAGGTAGGTACATTCCAAGTATAAACCCTCTTCTTAAACAGAACTTAACGAGGACAGTGAACACTAGCAAATCATGTTATACATGTAAAACTGGGATTATTTTTTATGGTTTATGGTTATACTTTTTGGTTTTGAAAAAGTCTCAGGAGTGATGCACAATTCATCCAAATGATAACATTGGTATGATCTACTGTAATTTTCTATTTCAGAGTTAACATATTTGTATCAACCACGTTTTACATTGATTTGGATATATCCACTCATGGTACATGTTGGATGGAATTTTCTCAAAAGCTACAAACAATCTGATATGAAAGCTTCTCTCTCTACTTTTCAGTAAGTAGGAATTCAAGCCTTTTGGACCGGAACATGCACTCCTCAACCAAAATATATGTTGAGGACCATCCTGAGCATCCCACCCCTCCACATCTTGACTCCTCTCTGTCTTCTCACTCAAATGGATCCCTCATTTCCATACTCCTACATAAAAACATTGATAGTAAAAAGACCCTGAAGGAAAACACTGCTTACCATCTTGGTACACCAAACTCAAATTTGAGTAAATCTAACGTGGTGGACCTCTGCTACAATTCAAAAGGCATGGACCCCATGGAACGTTCGTCACCCGGTTGGCAGAATGTGCTCACAGGAAGCAGTGGTGCCCAAGGTGACTTCCACCAAGCGAAGCGCGCCAGAGTGGAGAACATCATCAGAGGCATGGCTGGCTCACCCGAAGGACATTTAACAGATGTAAAAGAAGCAGGGGACCCTGAAGAACTGGGAACCGTTAAGGAAAACAAACCCAACGAGTTTCAGAGTCAAGATGAAAGACACAGCGGTAGCAGTAAGAGTATAGAAGGTCAGACCCTGAAGAAGCAACTGCATACCATGCAGCAGCTCCTAGGACAGCTCCACGAAAAATGCATCCAGGTGTACCTGAGAAATGAGTGTGAGGAAAAAGCCAGCGATGAAGCTAGTTCCACAGGTATCTCAGACAACGTCACTTGGAATGCAGCGTCTCCTGAGACAGTTACAAGTGAGGTGCTTACAGATCCATACCATGAGAAAGAAACATCTTCAGATATGACTTATCCTGGTTGTAAAAATATCCAACTGCTTGAGTACATCCGTTCCCAACCAGAAAAAGAGAAGAAAATTCTAGCTGATATCCTCAAGTACGAGCTTTCCAGAGCAGTGAATATAACTGTTGACTCAATTTTCAAAAACATTGCGAAGACTGTACTCATGTCACCACCGTTACAAATTGAGATGGAAAGTGATACTCAGAACAAAGCTGAGCACCATAATGCTTGCAAGCCACCACCCAGCACTGAAAACAGCTTGAAAAGGTTTCAAGCATGCTCTCCAAGTGCTATGGGCATCCAGCTGCCTAACATTCAGACAGAGGCTCTATCTCTGGTTGTTGAAAAGGCATCCATGACAAGTCAAGGAAGAGTGAACACTCAAGATTACCTTCATCCTTCCTCTGTTTACAGTCAACAGACTTTTCTGCAGGAAAATCAGTTACTGGAGAATCTCAGACACAATTCCCAAGGAACATTTGAAGGTCTACAATGTAGGCATCCTACCATGGGCCAGTCCACCATTGGATTTGTTCACTTACCTTGGGAGCCAGTCAAGGTCAAGTCCAAAGTGACATCAAGGCCTATTAGAAGTCACCAAACTCAGCCACTGGCAATGGATCATGTAGTTCTTGACAGACTTTGTGTACCTAATGCCAAGATGGAGTGTGGTACCTTGGAAAGTATGTTGAAGAACCACTCTTATGTGGTGAATGTATCCTTTGAAATTAGCATTATAGGTCTAACAAACACTATCATTATGTTGTAATTATTTTTTTAATCAGTCTGCACAGTACCCTAACTACTTAGGAGTACACTAGCATCAGAAAAAACACTTCCTTTGAACATCTGAATTTAGTCTTTCAAATCTTCTATGAATGTGTCTACTCATTTGGTCAGTGGTGTGGTTATTGATAACCTTAACACTTGTACATTTAGGAGGGTCTGACCACCAGCCATTTGAAAAAAGCCAAGCTGATGTTTTTCTACACTCGCTACCCTAGTTCTACAGTCCTGAAGACATTTTTCCCTGATGTACAGGTTAGTGAAATACTCCTCAACATTTTGGATGAAATCAAGTGTCTTTTATGCAAGATTCCCCACAGGGATTACTAAAGTCTAAATTGACCTTGAATGTACAAAAAAAACAGGTTTATTTTTTACAGCACATCTGCATTTGCAGAGGTGTACCGTATGTGTAATTAAAAACTCGATTTATTGTGTAGCCTGAAGTACATATCAAGAATTCAGTTTCAATGACCTTATACTCTTAACATCAACCCTTGTAGTTTAATAAGGGAAAACTTATTACACTGCTGACATTTCACAAAATACACCTTGCAAAAATCACAGAATGCACAAATGTGATCAATTTATTTTTATTTTTTAATCTTGCAAACAATGTAATAATCAATAACCTGTAATTAACACTTTGACTATACATTGTCGATTGTGTATCCATAAAAATGACAAAAGGCTAAACATATATATATATATGGACAATAGCACATTTTTAAAACCTTGCCAACAGTTTTGTAGACAACATTAACTATTTTTTTTACTTACCAAAGCTGCTTTTCTGTGTTCCCAGTTCACGCGCTGCATCACGTCTCAGCTCATCAAATGGTTCAGTAACTTCAGGGAATTCTACTACATCCAAGTGGAGAAGTTTGCCCGCCACGCCCTGATGGAGGGAGTCACTAATATGAGAGAACTGACAGTGGGCAGAGACTCTGAACTCTTCAGAGCTCTTAATATGCATTATAACAAAAGCAATGACTTCCAGGTAAAAAAAACATCAGTCATTCAGCAGGCACAGAATATACAAAGCAAACTTTACTGAAGTCGTGATTTTTATACTTGAGTACCATCCATTGTCATACATACAAAGAAAATTCAATACATATTTGAGTAATGAGTGTTTGTGTTTTGGAGCTGTGCCCTAAATTCAAGATACATTTTCATTTTTGGTAAAGACAAATAATCAATCACCCCCCCCCCGAGCATCTGAGGTCATGATTTGAAGTCTGAATGTTTTGTGCAAAGGATGCCAGTTTAAATATAGTCAATTATATTCACATATATGAAGGGGAATGGCACGCTTACACATTCTCCTTCATATTCCGCACACACACACTAATGGGCACACAAATGCATATTCAGTGTCAGATGTTCTCATAGGTTCAGCCTGTTTTCTTTTGATCAACAGGTTCCTGACAGATTTCTTGAAGTTGCTGGTATTACACTACAAGAGTTTTACATTGCTTTATCACTGGCCAAAGACTCTGACCCATCCTGGAAGAAGACAATCTATAAGGTAATCTGTAAATTGGACAGTAATGTGCCAAATGAGTTCAAAGCCCCATTCACAATATAGTCAATATACAGCTCAGAAGTCAAATTAATCAAACTATCGGTTTGATATGCCCTAAATGTAAAGGTGCACCGTGTTTGAGAGTTTAAATATAAAGTAAGTATTTTCAGGCACAAATATTAAATATTACTGTATTTCTGTATACAATATGTAAAAAGCTGTTTTATGTTATGAGGCATGAAACTCACCTGCAGTTATCTGTGCTTTTTGAATGTTTATCATAAACCAACTAGATTAAATATTTGGTATGCAATCGTATGCACTTTCATTCAACGCATAATTGTATGAGTTTTTTTTAGGAGGAGTTTTTAGTTAAACTCCCCCAAAACAAGAAAATATATTTTTGCCATATTTGACATAGTGCTGTGCAGGTATAAACCTATTATCCATCCACTATCCATTTACGATTCTTTGTGGCCAAAAAAAGACTAGACAACAAAAAAGACACACCCACAAAAATATTTTCTTTAATATGGAGTTTAACTACAACTGATTCTACAAAAAAGTTAGACTAGAAACTCAGACATGTATAACGAAACACTGCTGTAGGTCGTTAGTCCACTGTCTTGCATACTTACCTTATGTTTCAGCATTGGAATTCAGTCATTCTTCTCTGATACACAAGCTTTGCGGAGTTAACAACAGTCTTCAACACAGCCGTAATAAGCCTAAAATAGGATTCCTGATTGTCTTATAATGCCCTGGCAAGAATGATGAATTTACTTTGTGATTTTTTTTGCTTCTTAATCATTCTTATGTCAACCAGCAAGTGTTGCGACGGTCATTTTATTTAAAGCATTATTCTAGGAATAGGAGCCATACCTCTTCTGGGTTTGGAAGTTATTTCAGTATTGAGAAACATTGTTTTACTTTCCCAGTGGCTTGGAAGGCTCAATATCATTATAATGAACAAGAGTTGACAACTTACAAACAACCTGTCTGTAGTACATTGTCAGAATGTCAATCAGTAGAGATACAGGTTATCTCAAAATGCCTACAGTCACTATTCAGATATTTCAGTAGTTTGACCTTTTCTGGCATTAGGTCAATAACTACATTTATCCGTTATGAGTTCCTTCGTAACTCTACCGTTACTCATTAACATTCCCCATAAAAAATGTAAGGCTTGCATAAAAAACTACTCACTACTCAAAACATGCAACTGTTTCTTCATGTTGCAGGTTGACAGAGTTTAATTGTGTAGTGTTTTGAAAACAATTTAGTCCAAATAAATTTAGTGTTTGGACAAACTAATTGATACAAAAGGTCAGACCACAGTGACATGTGACACAAACATTTTAAATCCCCAAATTACAAAATCAGTAATATGGGTGAAAATGCTCACGATTGCAGATAACTGGGAGAAAATAATTTTTGATTCATACCCAGCAAGTATGTTAATATGTATAGGAGCTCAATCTTTAACGTATTTGAATATCTCTGTAATCCATGAATGTAGCTTTTTTTTTTTCGAAGATTTGTAATGGGCTTGTGGGCTATTATCTGTCAATCTTTAAGACGGACAGAAATAAGCATTTGTTACTGTCAATAAAAAGTCCTATTTATATAAACATGTTTATAAACAATATTACTTTGTTCATTATGTATTTATGTAACACGGAAAATGTAATACACAAAAAAAAAAAAACCTTTTACCCTTTTGAAGACATCTGAGATCGTCATTATGGAAGGTGTCCAATCCCACCAGAACACACAGTCGAAGTCACATCATTCAAGTAATAACGAGGGGATTTCGACTAAACCAATACACTGTATAGTACTTTTTCATAAACAGTAAGATGTTAGAATGTGTAAATGGAGATGGGTAAAGTATTTTACGATTCAAAGATGCAGTCACACACTACAATTTTAGTACTCACCGTGCATCAAGATTAGGTTAGATTGTCAGAATCTATTTGGTACCACTGTTTGAGCAATATTGTCTATGATCTCAGAAATTCACACAAAGCTACATTAATGACCATAATTGTCCTTATAAAGTCACAGGTAATTAAGTACAATCTGGAAGAATTACAGATACGTGAGACTGTATTTGTCACTTGGCAAAATTTAAAAAAACAAAATCCCTTAAAAATTATGTCCCTCCAATTTGGACAACTTTGAGCCACTTATGTAAGGTTTCAAAAGGAGAGTATTTTTTGTAAAGGTAGTGTAGACTGGAAGCACCGTATGGTCACGCCACCTTCTCACTACAGCACTTTTCCCCCCCCAATTTTTTTTTGCCATAGGTCTTGTGTCAGTACAGATCTATATGACTGACAGAACATTGTATAACACCTGGTTCACACTGTTGCATATTTTAATGGACTGTGCATAGTGTTGCATAATACAACCCTATCTGTGAGTGTGTTTCCGTCTGCCCATTAAAAAAATGGACACATGCTCTTTGTACCAGAAATACGGATGCAAACAGCCAGAAAAGTTCAACTTTTGGGTCTGTACAGATGCTTCTAACCAATCAGAACACAGATGTTTCCAAAAAGCTTTCCCCAGGTTGCAAACAAGCATGACTACCCTCTACTGACAGGTTTGTAAAATAGCAGAATGATATTGCTTTTTCAGGGATTACTTTCTTGTGACATACTGATTGGTCAAACGCATCCATGTAGACACAATGTTGTTGATTTTCTCAACTTTTGCATGCATCTCTGCATGGAAAACACTTCCGAAGCCATTTTAAATCCAACTCCTCATACATAGGGTTGCACTGAAACCCCACGCAAAGTCTGTAAAAAGATCCAACAGTGTGAAACAGATGTTAAGAATCCATGTCACAGACATGTGCACTGCGACACGTGTGCTGAAAGACATTTAAAAATGCAGAAACATATTTGTACAAAGGATTCGTATATTGAAACACCACAGTCTACTACAGTGAGTAAGTGGCGGAAGTGATTGAGAAATAAGCAGGTAGTATGCAATAAAATGTACAAAGACAAACTGCATGAAACCAATCTGTACGTGTAAACAATGCACACTTGTAATGCACACAATCCAAGGAAAAATGTGGAGTCATGTATGATGTTGATGGATACATAAGTTTTAGTCAAATGAAATAAATTGCAACATGTTGTAACGTGTCCATTTGAAGAATGACAGAGAACTCTTTATGGCATCACCCACATGACAACTGGTGAGTTTCTCCTGAGGTTTTTCGTTTGAAATCTTTGTTTATTGGTTCATAAAATATGCAGTAGTTCCAACAGGTAGGCAACTTATACAGTATAAAACGCAAAGCAAAACTATCTGATGTAGGAGTATACCAACAAAAGTACTTGTAAAGATCAAGTCAAACTTACTAAAACATTCAAAGCAATATCAATAATATCTACTTACAATGCAGATAGGTTCAAATATGTGAAGCACTGAATTTACATAAAAAACAACTACTGATTTCTTGAATATAGGGAGCATAACATTCTTCACCACGCGAAACAAAGGTTCAGCATTTTCACAGTTGATACCTGCAGAAAAAGATAAGTGATTGAAAAGGATGCCAAAATACACTGTGTTCAACATTTGTAGAATTTAGTGCTGTAGACTTTGTAAAGTAAAAGGTAGAAAATATTAAAACTTGATATGCTGTATGCGATCTCTGATAAACAAATGAATAAATCAAGTTCAATAAATGTATCTTAAACGTCACCCAGTTTCAACAGCTTTCGATTTCATAAATCATTGTAAATTGAACATCTATTACCTGTTAGGCGCTTTATGAACAGTTATAAAGAAATCTGAGGAAACAAGGAAACTGTGTTTGACACAGGATATACACATACCTGTTTGTATGGAAACAGTGAGTGAGAGATGTTCTCTTCTTAGAAATACTTAGTACGGTTGAGAGCTCTCTGAGCCAGCTGGCCACTCTCATCGGTTATTTTCTCCCAGTCAGTCTGACCCACCACAAAGCCAATTGCTCGCTTTCTATCAGCATCTTTTTGCTCCTCAAGATCTGCCCACCGCACCTAAAGAGTAAAATGACCAAGAAACAAACCGAGCGATCATTTGATGGCACAGTAAATGCGTGCATATACTAAAAGCGCTGAAATGAACATTTTAGCCAAACTACAGATTGACGCCAACTAAACATAACACACACTGAGATCCCCAGAAGGCAAAGAACCACTAATCATGTTCTGTGGAAACATGTTTACCCTTTTCTTCCCTGGTTCTGACATTCGGGTGGCATAGTCATCGGGCAGCTGGAGGAAATCCTCCATGCCTGCCATGTCGTCGCTGTCACGCTTCCTCTTCCCTCCACTCACCAAGCCATCCAGCTTGTCTGTGTAGGAAAGATGGTTGTCCTGGTGATAACAAGTCTCAAGAAGAGGGAGGCCTCCCTGATAATGAACTACCTTTTTTTCTACCCCCAGAATGGTTCACTATTGTATGCCTGTGAATGGTTGTCCATTATGCCCCTCTCTTTAATTAATAATGTCTAGATCCAAAGTCAAACAACGTATCAGTAAGACAAATACAAATATATTTAGCTGAATTTAGAGAAACCATATTTGACCGAAAACATTTAAAGCCACACACCTCAAAATACAAGTTAAAGCAACAAAAAAGCTTAACTTGTCAAGCTGAATATTGATTATAATGGTCTTAGGCCTGTATGTCTTTCCCGCCTAAACACCTTTCGAAGTATGTTAAAGCTTTTCTGGCTTCCTACAATTGTACTTTTTTTCTGATGTCCTTATTTAAATTTCACATGTTAATTACAGATCTTTCTCTACTTGCTTATAGGGTACGTTTCACAAAGAGACACAGGTCTTCAAAATAACTGGGAATAAAATTCAACCTCGTCTCCAACAGACCAGATTTCTGTGCACAGCACATCTGGCTGTTTAGTCATAGAACCAAGTGAAAGCAGGGCTAACTAGTTGGAGTTGCACGGTATGGCTTCACACATTGTGGATCAAGGTGGACCTACATGACACAATGTAAGGATGGTGAGGGGTGTACATTGTAGATGCTATATGAAGATGAGTGCTGTTACTGTTTCTGATGGTGTTGAAAACTGGGTATGAGACAAGAGTCCATATACACAAAGCATAATAATGCAGAAATGAAGGAATTATCAGATGTTGTCAGCATCACATTTATAATAACTACAGCAGCAACAGGAATTCTTACCAAGCTTCGCCTCAGAAGTGTCCATCTCCCATTTGCTTTTTGGAAGGTAACCCTGAATTATACAAAGACAGACTTAAACGGTTATACCTCTGAGTGGCATGGGACAATGATCCAGGGAGGGGAGGTAGAGAAAGAGGAAACAGGATTTGGGTGACCAGAGAAGGATAATCAAACAATCAAGTTTCAAAACTGATGCATGAAACAAACATTCTATATGACGTTGGCATGCAAATATTTCACATTAGGACATATACAGTCGTTAAAAGGGGATAATTTACTCAAAAGTAAGGTATAATCAAAGCACCTTGCGTATGTAGGACACCTTGATACAAGCTACTGTATATTTCCACTTTGCTTTGGGTTGAAAGACAACTTTAGTCAGCGTTGATAAAGCAACTGTACTGAAAAGGTAGCTGAAGTCTGGGCCATTTCACATCTGAAAAGGTCCTTACAAGTGGTTACAAAAAAAAAAATCTTCTTTTTTTTTTGCATTTCAATTGTCATTTATATATTTTCAAATAGTTGGATGCATGTATTAATACTTTTTATTGCCACTCATTTCGATGGATCTATTGCCAACCGTGTGTTATGTTTGTTTTAGAGCTACAATTTTATAAACACCAAGCTTGTTGCCCAAAAGGTCAGCAACAGCTAAACAACAGATAAATACCTGATTGCAAGATTTATTTTGATAGCCAACACCATGAATATGGACTGAGCTAATGACCTTACGTCTTTGCCAAACTGCAGTTTTACAACTGTATACATTCATTGATCTGATTTTGGTTGAGTAACAAATCAACCACAATTTCCAGTATAATTTGGACAAGCTAAAACGTAAAAAAAAAACATTTGGTTTTGGTTTGTGAACCATGTGAAATTCAAATGACCATTACAAGTCGAATTCTAACGATGCTTTGGGATGAATGGCGTAGTAAAGTAGACCTGCCATGCTGTAGCAGGTGTAATAGCTGTGTACTGGAATAAACCTTGTTTGTGTAGCAGTAAAGTTAAGGTTGTGCCAGTCATTAAGGTTTGTCTACCCCCCCCCCCCCCCCCCCCGCCAAACACTGCATTTCATCAACGGTGAAGCACTGTGGTCTGAGTATCAGGATTTCTCAACAGTACGATCGATTTCTTCCCCAAAATGTTAAATACGGTTTCCCTCCATGATCCATATAGAAGGGAGACTAAACAGAGAGCACAACGTAGAATCTAGAATTGGAAGCAGGAATACGAAACATCTTAAACCAGGGTTGTCAAACTCGTGCCATCGCGGGCCAAGAGGGTGAAGGTCTTCATGTCAACCAAGCCACTACACCAGCTTATTCCAATACCGAGTTGGACTTCACTAAGTGGAGAAACTCGTTAGTGAAATCAGCTGGTGTAGGGGCTTGGTGGACACGAAGACCTGCACCCTCTTGGCCTGCGATGGCATGAGTTTGACACCACTGCCTTAAACAGTATCATCATCAAAATCCACAGCATTATCAGTACTGTACAGCCAGTCTGAGAACCAGTAAATTAGTCTTGTACAATAGGTTAAAAACTAGTCCAAAGTCATTGGATGAAGTAATAATAATGCAGTTAAAATTGAATATCTACAGTATTACATCTTGTATGTCCTAGCTAGTTCTCAATGTAAGGAACTTACATTGTCAAGTTTCTCGAGGCTAATCACACCTTTGTTCATTAAGGGGACTTGTTTCTCAAAATGAGCATCAGGAAGTATGGTTGTATGACAACCTTGCGCCTTTATGTTTTATCAGCCCAATCATATAATACAATATAGCTTCAGAAACAGCTCCATCGTATCATAAACAACAATCTTTTGATTAGTTGATTATGACTGTTAATATTTTAACTGTACATTAAATTCACAAAGCTAACGTTCATAGAAAGTATAATGCGGTTCTTCAGTGCCAAATGGGGTTGTTGTGCTTTTCACCACCAGAGGTCCCCACTAACCCAGGAGTTACATTCATTTAGCTGTGTTTGTTTATAACCTACATGGATCAATTTAGCCATGTTGGGTTCAACACCATTCAACATAGTAAACCTTGCTGCCTAGGCAACACCAGCAACACAAAACTTACCGACCGGCAAAAGAATGCTTGTAGCATGCAACAACATAAACTTTATCCACCTGCTTTGGTTAAATGATCATAGCGCCTGCTAAAGTCTAATTTCAAGTGTCCTGCTATACCATCTTAAGTAATACTTTATAAAAACATTTTAAATACTCATACATGGTCGTACAACTATGGGAATCGTTCAATTCAGAAATATGAACTACTTAAAGTGCCACATTATTGGGTTTCAGTCAGAAGTGTTCACTTCCAACAGATGGTTTTGTTGTCCTTTTTTTTATATATAAAAAACGTAATAAAACTAAACCCTCTCATGAATTTACCACCTTTCCATGATTATAAGCTTTGTCTGAATAGTGTACAGCAATTCAAAAGAACAAACAAACTACAATTTCATTTTCGTTACCACACTTACCATTCAGAAAGGAAGCCAGTGTTTCAGCTGTTCATACACAAGGAATAATGTCTCAGCTGCATTTTGATCCTGCCTGATTGAGATCATTTACTGTATACTACTTCTGTTCATTAAGAAGTCAACTGCTTCCACTTAATAGTTCAATATTCTATGTTGGGCCAAAGCTCCTTGTGCTTGGAAATCTTCCCAGATATTGAACTTCTAAAAATGTCACCGACACCTAAGTGAGCATGTTAAATTAAGTTCTGCTACACACATACCAGTAATAATGGGTTTGACAATTCTATGGCTACACAAGCATGTTGATCCTACCAGATCGCTTTCTTCTTCTTCCTCTTTCTTGATCTCCTTTGGTTCATCATCAGGATTGAAATCCTCCATTTCAACCTTGAACATGAAAGCATCCAATGACCTTCAATGGCAAACCCATGGCATGCTGAAAGTTTGCTACAGGATCAATAATGCTCCTGAAACTCCTTCACATTAGGCGTATAGGCGTCTGCTTGTTAACTCCATTGGTTCATGATTTCATTACATAGATCCTTATCTAGAGTTGATCATTAACGTTCACTGATCCTTTTAGGATAGTCATTTTAGGTGAAATGTAAATCTATAAGTCTTAATGTATAATACCTCTTCAATGGCAGCGTCCTGAAGCAGGGATCGCACATCCAGACGAACCATGTGCCGTGGCGAGGGCTCCCAGTGACTAGACATCTGCAGCGATGACATCCAATGAAAAATACATCATTTAACCTCCTATAGTGTGCTTGCAAAATGAGCAAACGTGCTCTCAACAGATGGGGGCCAGTTTACAGACCTTGCTTATATCCTTCAGTGTCCGGGCATGGACATTTCTCTTAGCACAAGTCTGATTTTCTGCAGTGATTTCAGCAACGTACACCTTAGGGAAAGAAATATGTGACTCGTCAACTTTGAGGTCTTTCTTTTGGACGTCTTATTGTTATAATATTTAAAAGCCTCCTCCCATTTATCTGAATGTGGCATTCACACATGCAGCGGTGCAAGGAGGTCGCAAGAAGCAACACATTGGCAATGAAACTCAGGATAAGGAACAGAGCTGAGAGTGGTTGAGAGTTGAGAACTGTTTCAAACGTTGTGACGCTGCGGCAGGTCAACCAATCAACTGACGTCATACAGAAAAATTATTGCCATCTCTAATTGTCCCAGGGCTATATCATATATTTTTGTATGATTAACGAGACTTAAACAAACAAAAGCGTATTCGCTGGCTAGTGTCATCTTGGCTTCTGTCTCGTTTGGTAACAAGGAAAATGAAATCAAGGACGGTAAATGTAAATAACTAGCCAACTCCACACAGGGTTCCCTTTGTCAACATCAATGCAGAGTTTTGATTTCATGCTTGCAGATTGCAGCAGAGCGTGAAATCCACGCACCACGCCTGTGCATATATGAACGCCCTACTGCATTTTCCCATGTCAAGGCACAATCCTGTCCGTTTGCTCTAACCATCTGGAAGAAAAAAACCCTGAACATACAGTCCACAGTGCTCACCTCAAAGCCTTTAGTTTTGGCTGCACTCCAGAACTGGTCAAAATGTTTCACTTTCTCGTTAATAGTGTCGATGATGATGAAGGGGAAAAAGCCATCATCCAGGGTTTTCTTGAAGGTTTTAAGCATGCTGCTGCGATACGTTTCTTCCATCTCTGGCTCAAACTCGTATTCAAGCACCTGGAGAAGGACGTTGTAATGAACTTGGTTGACTTACATTTAGGTTGCCATTTATTCAATTAATGAATTAATTATGTCACACATTAACATTCATGCATTATACCAGTAGTGTATATTAATCCTAATCAATCTCAGGCGCACTAAAGGAACATACAGTAGAGGTAAAAAGTTCCCACCTTGTTTTTGATGCGTTTGCCTGTATCTGGGTCCTTCTCAACCTTCTCTACTTCAGTCATGAAGTAATCATCTAAACCAAGCACTCTGGGTGGGGCGCCACCACACTCTACCTCTTTGTCCTTAACGAGGCAAAACAATATGGAATGTCATCAAGAGTGACAGCATGTGTGTGGGTTTGAACTGAGAATTACTTTGCACTTTGACAATTTGTTTTAATGATCCAGCAATGTCAACTGACACCTATTCAGAGATGAATAAATGCAGGCCTGCTTGTTAGACTGGCTCTACAAGGGTAGACAAAAGGGCAAATTCCAACTTCATTTGAAACAATCCAACCTAATCATTGTTTACGAGAGAGCGCTTCAAAAATGGACCAATCAAAAACGTCTATTTAACTCACCCTAATGAGCTTGGCAACGTGGCTTTTCCCACTTCCTGGAAGTCCTCTCATTATGATGACAATCTGGAGAGTGACAAACGAGGTTACAGGAAGGTCAAGCCATGTGGAGACAGCATGTGTGTGACGTGTTAAGCAACTAGAGAGCCAGCCAGCATGTGCACCCTGTCTGGACGAGAAGATCGGCCAGGTGGTTTGAGAAGGTCCTCCACATTCTTGATCTCCGGTTTCTTCTCCAGCCGCGGGGGAGCTGGTTGGGGTGGCGGCGGTAGAGACGGGGCAGGGCCAGGGCCTCGCTCCTCAGGGTAACTCCTGCGATCACCTGGGGACACAAACGCAATCGTCACCACTCACACCCCTGTGACTGTTCACTTTGTGCCCCTATCCATAATAAGAGCCTGACGTACTGTAAGGGGAGGAGCCATGGTCATAGCGCTCGGGCCCACTGCGGTCATATGAGGGCCTATCGTACGCAGGCCGTCCATAGGTCTCCTCTTGATCGCGGCTGCTACGGCCTTCTCTGTCCCGCATGTCCCTGTCGCGATCTCTGTATCCAAGACGTGGAGGAGGTCCTGGAGGTGGTCTAGGCAGATAATGAAGAAATGGTCCATTCAGCTACTCTGCAACATGAGGGGTTTCCTTTCTCACACCATCACATGGGTCTAACCAGCTGGACTAATCACATAACACAATGTGATATACTACCTTTCTTCAACAACCATGGACTGATTGCTTGAAGCAAAAAAAAAAAAAAAAGACAAAAGCAAACGTTACACTGCTGTCCCAGAGACGGAGGTTCTTCTGAAAGTACAAAGTTCCTCAGTGTTACCTTTCATCTCTGGGGGGGTAGCGTTCCCGGTCAAATCGTTCTCTTTCATAATCAGGTGGAATCTTCTCTCTGTACATTTCTCTTTCTCTGCTGTACTCCCGGCGCTCCATGTAAGGGTCAAGCCGCCTTTCATAATATGGATCTCGGTTGTAAGGATCTCTTAGGTCTGGGCAGAAAAGAAAAATTATATAAGTTAATTTTTGATATGTTAAATTAATAAATGTACACTTACATAATGTTACATAATGTACTGCCACTATAAAAGTAATAATTATTTATGGGGACACAAACCTTTATCATAAATTCTATCAGAAGGGACTGGATCTGGCCTTAACACAATCCTCTCGCCGTAAGAAATACGTTCTACTGTTGTACCTGGTTCTGAAATGACAAAACAACTTTCAAGTTTTGGCAAGCTTCCAAATTGCTTGCATCTAAATGGCGTCTTCCTTTTTAATGCCCTCCCCTCCTCCACACTGCCCATGTGCCCTACCATGTCCATGGCCATAATCCACGGTTTTAGGAATAATTGGTGGTTTGGAAACAGGTGGCGCAGATGACAGGTAACTTGAGTAGGATTCACTGGAGGCTGCTTGTCCAGATCCAACCATAGTTGCCTGAAAGAAAATGAAAAAAAGACCAATGTTAATAAAAGTTATTTTTAAGAATTAAAAAGGGAACTTTGATTTTTAAAGTGTCATCGATGTGGGATGTGCTTCATTTACCTTTAAGGCGCTCCTCACTTCTGGAGGGATCTCTAATCCCAGAAGCCCAGGGGGTAGCTCAGGTGTGGGTTCAGATGATCCCAGCTGAGCCTCTCCTCCAGGAGTCTTGCCTTCCTGCATTTCTCTGATCCCAAAATAGAAAAAGGCAACAAACTGAACTTCCTGGTGCATGTTAAGATCTACAGTGTGTGTATCGATGTGAATCTGCAAGTTGGGCTGATACAAGTTTTTTCAGATCAGAAATCTTTGTAATGAATCAGAAATGTTTAATTACCTTATCAGCTTGAGCTCTTGTGCAGCTTTCAGGATGATTTCATGCTGCCGTTGAGAAAGTGCTAGTATGCCAGAACTGGCTGTTTGCGGCGCCGGATCTAGGGGGCTCTCTGGAACACTTCTAAGGGGTACCGACTGCGGTGGGGGTGGGGGGATATCCAAAGACTCCGATCTGTGATCTTCAAAATGGGGTCTTCGACCCTCAAAGTCTGGGGGATACCCTCGCTCCTGTAGGGGTGGCCTTGCAGGTCGTTCCCATTCAGGAGGGGGTGGGTAGGGCTGCTCGCCGTGTCGGTAAGGTGGCTCCTCGGGATATTCACGTATCCTGAGCTCCCCCCTCGCCCGCTCACCCCCTTCGTACAGGTACGGACGCTCCCGCTCTTCCAGCCATTTTTCCTCCCGGAAGTGCTCTGGTGGCGGAGGCCCACGGGGAGGGAAAGGTGAGAAGTCCCTTTCGGAGTGTTCTCTGTCCCATTCTCTGTGGGGCTGGTAATAGTCTGGATCTCGCTCAAACCCACGGGGGTGATAGCTGTGGGGGGGAGGGTGTCCATACCCCTCGTCCGCAGGGCCGAATTCCTCGCTGTACTCCTCATTGTACCCCTCTTCCTGTTCTTCTTGGGGTGGAGGCGGGCGCCTCATTCCCCTACCCATTCCTCTGCCCATGGGGCGATGACCCATGGGCCTCCTCCTCATGAGGCCTCTATCCATCATTTCGTGAGGAGGGGGAGGGGGGCCTCTTGGGTGAGGTGGCTGCAGCCAGCCAGGTTTCCTCTCGAGCTCTTCGTGGTAAGGAGGGGGCCTCATCTGGGGCCTTTCCATGTCGCAAGGTGGAGGGCGTCGCATGTCTCTTTCCATGCTGTGGTGCATGGGTGGCCCTTGTGGGTCGTGTCCACGATGGATGGGTGGCCCGTGGGGATCCCCTTCAAGTCCTTGGTCCATCGTGTCCCGCAGGGGTGGCGGAGGACGCCTCATACCCATGTGCATGAAGCCAGGACGACCACGAGGGGGACGTCCACGGCCAGGAGGAAACGGAGGTCTCATCCCTCGAATGGGAGGCCTCCTGTTCACCATCCAATGTGGATCCCCTGTCTCCCAGTACTCCTGGGCTTCTGGCTCTTCCCAGTGCCCTCCACCCATTGGATGTCCTCCTCTCAAAGGCTCTTCGCAGTATTCTTCTTCTTCTTCTCCTCCTCGGTAGTGGTGCTCCTCTGGAACCCACCTTTCCTCCTCCAGGGGTTGTTCTTCTGACTCTGCTCCACCGTGTTCCTCTAAAGACGATTCCTGCCATTGGTAGTCTTCCTCCTCTACGTGTTGCTCTTCATGTGGTTGTCTGTAATTGTACGACATGTGGTCGACCTCCTCTTGGAATGGAGCGCAGTTGGGATTCAGCCCATGCGCTGGGCCTTCAGGCCCGCTGGGTATCCCTCCCCGGCCCCTCATCCCCCGGCCCCGGCCCCTGATCGGTACTAATGGCTGGCCACGTCCCCTACCACGAGCCATACCAGGCGGAGGGATCGGCTGATTAAGCATGTCTTTTCTCTGAGGCCCTGGTGGTCCCTGAGGCTTCAGTCCCTGCTGTGGTCCGTTATTGTTGAGGTTTTTCTGCGCGGGCCCGTCCGTGTTGAGGCCGCTCTTCACTGGAGGCATGTTCTTCAGAGAAGCAGAGGAGGGAGACGTCACAGCGGGTGGAGTCTCTTTTTCATTTTTAACAGGTTCTGCTTTCTTGTTTGGTTCAGGTTTGACTTTGCAGGTTTGAGGAATGGGGTCGTTTTGGACAAAAAACCCACCTAGTGTGTCCATGGTGTAATCTTCTTGCTCTGCCTTTTTTACATTCATCTGTGATGCTGGCGGTGGTTGCCCTGGCGGTGGTTGCCCTGGCGGTGGTTGCCCTGGTGGTGGTTGCCCTGCTGGCTTGGAGGCTGGGGTTGTGTCCTCCTTAGTCACCAGGGGTTTTGAACCAGGTTCTGGCTCAGGGTGAGGGCCCGCTGGCTGTTGTCCAGGAGGCGGTTGTTGTTGGGGTCCAGAGGGTTGTTGCTGGGTAACAGGGTGTTGTTGCCGGGGTCCAGGGGGTCGTTGCTGGGGAACAGGGTGCCGTTGCTGGAAACCTGGGGGTCGCTGTTGTTGGGGACCAGGGGGTCGTTGTTGAAGACCAGCGGGTTGTTGCTGGGGGCCAGGGGGTCGTTGCTGGGGACCAGGAGGTCGTTGCTGGGGGAAAGGGTGTCGTTGCTGGGGACCAGGAGGTCGTTGCTGAGGTCCAGGTGGTCGTTGAAAAGGTCCAAGGAGTCCATGCGGGGGTCCGGGTGGTCGTTGCAAGCTTCCAGCTGATTGTTGTTGCTGGGGCTGTTCAAAGCGAGGAGGAGGGCCTTGTCTCGGAGGCTGTTCAAATCTCATATGTTGCCCAAAACGTGGAGCATTTCCTCTTGGAGGATGATCGAATCTTTGCCTTTGATCAAATCTGGGGGGTCCTTCAAAGCACTGCTGCTCAAACCTTGGTCCATTTCCTCTTGGACCATCAAATCTGGAAAAATGTATCACGTAAGAATCAACTGTGAATACATGTTGCAATAAAGACAATGTAATAATGCAATTACAATACAATAAAAAAGAGCACTGCCCAAAGCTGCAATGGAGTTCATGAGTTACCGTGGGCCTCTAGGGTCTTGGTAGTGCTGTGGCGGACCTGGAGGGGGACCGGCTGGTCTCGCCCCTCTTACGGCAGGCCCTTCCCCTCTAACAGGCGGTCCGGAGGAGCTGTAGGGTTCCGACTGTGGCCTCGGTCCAGGCGGTCCACCAGGCGGCGGCCCACCAGCTAGCCCACCAGGGGGCCGTGGACCCGAGGCCCCAGGTCCAGTGGTGGCTACAGCCTCCATAGTAGACACAGTAGGGCTGGCCATATGTTGCATTTGTGCATCTGTTCCTTGGAGTGGGTACTGTCCACACTGTCCCATCACTCCACCACCAGTGTACTGGACTCCACCATAAGGCACCATGGTCCTGAGGGTGTTCACCCGCTCTTGCAAATGGGCATGAGTGGAGTTCATCTGCTCCTGCCACTGCTTCCACTGTTGTTCGTAGTCTTGCAGCTGGTCTTTGTGTGGGTAGGCCTGAAACTGCTCGTGCCACAGGTGGAAGGTGCGCTCCCAGTCCTGGAAGACCGGGGCAAACTGCTGCTGCTGCACCTCATAGTGCCGAAGCTGCATGTCGACAGGCATGGTCTGGATGAGAGGGGGATGAACGTTAGGAACACCAGGACCGCCGCGTTACAGTGTAGAGTGTTGATCATCAAATTAACAGTCGAACGGTTGGGCAAACGAGACATGGTGCTACCTGCAGATGCGACGGCTGCTGAATCAACTGCTGGTACTGCTGCAGGATGTGCTGCAGCTGCTCGTGCTGCTGCATGAGTGCCTGGTACTGGATGCCTGCCCTCTGCTGCTGCACCTGTTGCCACTGGGCCGCCGCAGCCTGTAGCTGTTGCAGCCGGGCAGCTTCTTCAGGGTCCTGAGGAGTGGCTTCTGGCTTCTTGCACACAAAAAGGGCAGAGCGGATTCAGTTTCATCGATTAACCATAGCCTGGGATAACCCTTATGGACATTGCAAAAACAAAATCAATAAACCACACAAACAGAACAGGATATGAATTTGATTGGCCATGAAGGGACGTTCATATGGATCTTGGTCTGGTGCTGAACTGTAAATTCCCATTTACCAAACATCTACAAGCCTGAAACAACTTCTCTTCAAAATAAGTATATTCATAATCTTTCTTGGCAAAACATTATGGGATCTAGCCACATCGTTTCCATAACGATTTTGTGTTCAACCGTGATCTCTGGTCTCCTTATTCAGAGTGAGAGCATCGATGTTGTGCATTAGGGGAAAATATGGTCTCTTATCATTCCTACCGTTTCCTCTGGAGGGGGTGGAGGAGGGGGCTCCTCTTTCGGAGGTGGGGGCGGAGGAGTACTTTTTGGAGGTTCAGATGGAGGCGGAGGCTCAGGGCCGGAGGGCTGGCTTTTAGGGAGTGATGGCTGACTGTCCCCCTGGCTTGGATTCTGTTGTCCTTTCTCATTTTTCAGCCGTTGCAAATTTGCAAGGTGCTGCTTGTACCAGTACTGCTGCTGCTCCTGGGGTTAACGACACACGGTCAGACACACAGCATTCACACTTGAGGGAGATGGTGGTGGCTAAATGAAGATGGGTGTTAAAATAGGTACAACTATGCCAATAAGCTATTTTATTTTTGTCCTTTCAAGGACGTCATCACAGGCGAGCATCACTTCATGTGAAAGCACACGCAAGATGTTACCTGCAATGACCTGAATAGACGAAAACACATGTTTTACCTCCTCAGGTGTGGAGGAGTTGGCCTGCTGGTTCTTGTTTACCTCTTTAGATGCTGGAGCACCATTGTTCTGGGGGGTCACTGGTGGTGGTGTTGATTCAGGTTGAGGAGGCTGGGACTCCTTGGTCTGATTTTGTTGAGGACCAGGTGGACACCTCATTGACTGGGTCTCGTCCTGATAGTAAGGTGCTCCACCGTGACCCATGTCAGTGTACCCGGGGGCTTCGCTCTGCCATGATCCGGGGCCCCCCATCGGAGCCCCCCCTCCGTAAGCAGTGGCATCATTACCGTGGTGCAGCACAGACTGGAGCTGTTTCTGATGAAGCTGCTGCAGCTGCTGCATCTGTTGGAGATGCTGCTCCCGCAGACTGGAAAACAGAGAACTAGCTGGAGGTGCTTCATATCCTCCGAATCCTGCCGCTTGAGGAGCCGGACCTCTGACCTGCTGGTCTCTGGGCCCAGTGAAGCTCTGCGCTGGGGGCTGAGCCCCCCCGTAATGACCCCAGGAGGGATACATGCTCTGAAGCTAGCGATGCTAAGGCCTTTGTGCACACATAAAGCCGGTATTCTCCAAAAAATCAACAATCAACCACTCTCATCTATTATTTCGATGATTTATTTTTTTACTCATAGGATATAGCCCACGAGTTCATTCTAAACTGGTTTTGCTTAAAAAGTAAATCCTTAATATGCGACCCATCTGTTTTTCGTTGTCTTCTCTCTTTTGCTAACAAGCTAGCTGCTTGGAAGAGAAGGCTGCGTGCGGAAGCTGCGCACGAGCTGCGCACGAGCATGTGATTGGAGCTGGATACGTCTTACGTCATGGGGACGTCATTACAAAACATCCACGTTGTTCCTCGACATTACATGAAAGGTTAAGACAATCGTTAATGACTGGGTTAAGGTAGGCTGACAAGTAGAAAGTGTTGAATTTAAGTGTTTAATTTGATAGATTTTACAGTGTTAGGACCATGTTATAAACTATGTACAGTCGTAGTATTCAAGATTAATAATACATAATATTGATATTCAGCATGCACCGTGGCCACTCACGAGCTTTTCTTTAGGCATAGTTAATGACAGCTTTGCTGCGCTAAATTCGAATCTGACTTAGTAATTGTCTGCATGTTGTCCCCTCTCTGTACATTGAATTTACAATTCATAATCCACAAAAATATATATTTTATAAAGTCACAGTCTCAGTTTTATAAAGCTAATAATGACCAGGATTTTTATTTTATTTTTGTCTTTAGAAGTTTAATGTCACAGTAATACACAGATAATGTACAATAAAATTATCTTGTCATTGTTTTTTCGTCCACAAGGGGGAAACACAGATCAAGTATCTCCATTTAGTTGGTCCCAACATTTCAAAACGTTGTTAATACAAAAGTTTATGAATTAACTGGCTAGTTCCGCTAGTTTAACATGTATTATTAAATGCTTCTTCAATTTTATTTAACCTAAAACTCCAGAATTGCAGAAATATTTACATAAATCAAAATCGGACTATAAAAACGTCTGCACATTGGAGTAAGCACTGCTATAGTTGGCACCTTTTGATGCCAGGTTGTTGATGCCCATTCGCCAACTGCATGGTCCTGAGGAGATTATAATCTCACTAGAAGATAAAGGAGTTAGGAAAGGGCAGGGAAGGTTAAAGGCCAGTGTCTTTAAATTGCCCTTCAGAACTCGCAGCCCTCAAGAGTTTTTTCTGTATTTTCTTTCATTGAGATCACTAGTAAATCTGTATTCATTTTTACCAGAACCACTTAAAAAGAATCGTTAAAGCGGATTAATCAAGCCCATCCTGTTTAATGTCTCCCGTTAATTAGTTTGTCAGCAGTGTTTTAATATCGCCTAATGACTTCATATTTCACAGATGACATTAAAGGGGTGTTAAAAGAGGGGAAATGGCCCATTCAGGATACAGCTCTTTTGCTCAAGACGCCCTCCCTGTGTAAGACAAGGTCATGGAGGCCTAGCCTTTAGGGAGAGATACATTATCAAGGGATGGGGGTGGAGAAATCCCATGGAGGAAGCTCTCTCTCTCCCTCTAAAACAGCATGACGGGCACAATGTGATACAGTTCTATTTAGAACAATACAGTGGATAGGGAATTGCATAGTAGAGCTTAGTGTGCAGCAGTATATAGAATAGCAGAATAGGCTCACAGTGACAAATTATAAGACAGTATACTGTATAGCCATATGTATTGTTTTCTTCTACAGTTGAAGGTGGTGGGGCTTTTTATAGAGCAATGTGAGCTGATCATATCATCGAATGAAACTGTAAAAAACGCCACTTGCCTTATGGTTTATGGTTTACGTTTAATTCAGTTTATACGCGCTACCTTTTACCTTTCCCTGCTAACAAACCAACAAGACCAAAAAACTACAACTTAACATAAACGTTATACAGTATTGAGGACACTGCACTTTCACGGTGATGAAAATCCTATGTTAAACAAAATGTTCAATAGAAGCTAATGGATCCCGAACAAGTCCATGCACCGCTTCCAAAATGCTTTGTTTGACAAATCAATTTTCCCATAACCCGGTGAGGGGAAGAGTGATGCGGATTGATCGCCCCCCCTGACTTTGTTTCCAGAATATTGTTTGATGGCTAGATAGATTAATTGGTATGACATTTGAAAGCCTCCTCCTGACTGTCAGCATCCAAGCCCTTCTTGCCCAATCGAACCGTGGTCTAATTGTCTACCCTATAATGCCCCTACATCACAAATTAGAGACGGGGTGCCTGTGAAAGGTATTCCTAATATGTAACAAACAGCAATATGTGCAGCTCAATCACACAGTTGAGTTTGAATGTAGCATTACAGTGCTACTAGCATAAAACTCCCTGTAATGTGGTGCCTGTACTTTCTGTGCATCTTCATTGTTGGCACAGCATTTATTGAGCTTTACCAAAACGAATGTACACATGCAATTCATTTTTTTAAACCCCTCCAAAGTAACCAGGCTTCAGTCACATCAATCTATTTCCTATTATCTGCTCCATTAACCTGGACCACAACCTTATGATTTGAGCAACACAAAGTGAATGAAGGTCAGTATTGGTAGTATGATGCTGTAGTAGAAGTACCTGGTAGTTTATATGGTATAACAGTTCTCAAATCAGATAGTACTGCGCAACCATGGACGCTTACTGAGAAAAGCGTAGTGAGTTTCTAGGAATAGAATTAAGAGGATCTTATAAGGATAGGAAACCGGGGCATGTAGAATGTGCACGCTGGGAATGACCACTGACACTCTACTAGCATGCCAGTCTACTGTGGTAAGCAGACAAGTCAACATGTTAGTCTTAGAGTGTAACTCCAGCTGGAAGGCCACAACCTCTCCTGTCATGAATACGTGATTAGCTCACACAACATGGCTGGGTACAAAGTCTGTGACTTTTTAAAACGAGTACAGTTTCAATTTTGTCGACCCAAAAAATGAATGTATAGTCGGTTGATGATTCGTGTCCATATCATGTTAAATGTTGAAAACTAAAAGCCTCAAACACAAAGGCAACACAATAAAAGACAAATCCCTGCACAATGCCCCCTACACTGCAAATGAACAAAATCCCTGTATTAGAAAGTGTCATTCAAAGACACAAAAGACCAAAATGGAGTAGATACCAGCCTTCCATATTTTATCCTCATTTATTTATAATTCAACGATGACTGATTACCTGACTTTGGTTCAATTTGGTGGGATGGATTCTTCCCAGAACAACCAGCTTTACTGTCCACCTCTTCTCATAGACAGTCCCTCCCTATCACCCCAGCACACCCACTTGCCTTTGAAAAACTGTAATTGAATGAGTTTATGTCGTCAAATTGATTAATCATATTAATTTGTACTTATTAGGAGGATGGTTGAAAGCGATGACAATTAGATTAATGAAATTAGTTAATTTTCCTCCACTACACCATAGCACCAGCTCATATCCACCCCCCCCCCCCTCCCCCCAAAAAACATAGTGAGAGGGACTGTTATGACAAAATTGGCAATCAAGATTTGGGTACTAATTGAATGTCTGCTTTTATTAATGATGAGGTTTATAAAAAAGTCCTTGAGAAGAGAATATTAATTAATAGATCAAAACCTTTTAAATTGAAAGAGTGTACTGTGCAGATGGATGACTGAACTTAAATTCTTAAGAATTTGGGTTAGTAGTAGGTAAAAAATAATCATATATATTCAAGTTTGACTATTATAGCATAACGTATATAATTTTGGGGGGCATCCCTAAACAATGTAGCCTACTATACTGTTTGGATAATGAATAGACTGCAAACCTCTGTGAATTGGAAAGAGAATGAATCCTTGAGAGCCAAACTTTGCTGTTAACTGGAACTTAACTTGACCTCAAATGTATTTTGTGCGTGGTGCCTAGCTGTCTGAGAAGGACCACAGCTATGAATTTATCATGTTTGCTTGGTTGAAGCTGAAAAGCAAACACACATAAATATATGTAAATGTGGGAAAACAGAGAGGGAGATCCCTAAGACGATACACACTGCTTTGAATTTCATTACGCAACAAGCTGTCCACTAGTTACAAATGATCCCTTTGAAGAGGGGTGATTGTTTGATATGATAAAGATGAAATGTAATAGTTTATGCCATCATAAATCTGATTGTAACAGCCACACTATTAGAAAAACTGATAAGAGCATTTATGACTATTTGCTTTCTGTCAACAAAACAAGTGTCTATGATTAATAGGGGTGTCTGCTCGTGAACTGAGCAGTGTGTTATTGTAAACAGTAATGGGTGTGTATTGTATGTAAAAATGTGACTGGAGACAGATATTCCTGATAAACAAAGTTATGAATAACACATTCAGCAATTGAAAAGTAGGATGTTTTACATGCAAAAAGCACAGGAATGGAAATTGTGCTTTTGATCATGTTAAGGCTTTAGGAGAGCCTAAACACACAATAATATTTTGGTAGGAGTTACATCGCTCACATCAAACCAACATTGCTCATGGTTTAGCATTGTCAGTGAACTCAACATGATAATGTACGACTTTGTAACCATTTGATTCACCGCTCTCAAACTAAACACAGTAAAAGACAGTTTCTTATGCATTTGCTTTGAACACAAGCTCCACCCCCAGTGACCACACAACAAAACCAGACTGGTGGGAGGTGTGTGTGTACATGTGTGTGTGAACGTTAATGGCACAATGAAAAACTGTTCTCTAATTCATTTCCCGTCTGTCCATACAAGATTGATCATGGAAACCAAGCCATTCCACTGAACACAATTTTCATATTTAATGAGCATGACTCCAATACAATTATAGTAATTAGTCAAATCTACCTCACAACCAATGAAGCTCACCACAATTATTATTGGATCTTATTAATGATGTTGCATGAGGGGCTCACAGGGTAATTGAGGGCATGTTTGGGTAGCAGCCTGGGGGGGTTGGAGGGAGTATTTTGGATTTAAACCTTAAGAAAGGGCCAAATGCCAACTCAAGAAACACAGATACAACATATATTTAGCAAAAATGCTTTAATTCTGACAATATATCACTTATAATGAGCGCATTGCATTGTGGCAGTACTTTGCCACACATATATATATATACCACATATTATAAAACCACATCCAAGTGTGTTTTAGGGATGTTTTTAATGGCCACCTATTACCCCACCGCAGAACAAATACATCTTATTTTATCTTATCTCATCTGATTTTATCAATGCACAAGCAATGTCTGAGACATCTTTGTATCTACAATAAGCCATCTAGAGAAAATGTTGGGGTTATTGGGTTCATCATAATCAGTAATAGCGATATCAGTTACCCACTATCCAAGTGCTCAAGGTACAACAGTACTTGGTTAAAAAACATGGACAAACCCAGTCCCCACTGGACTTTACAAGCTGCCTGATCCTACTATGAATAATTGCATATTGGCTCACGGCATTGCAGATGCGCAAACCAGATAGACCCAAGAGGACCAAAAAAAGTGGGGAGGTCGGTTGAAGAAGTGGCACGATTCTAATGAGTGATGACTCTGCAGAAGCTGACATTTTGGAGGCGAGCGGAGTGTTCCCCCCTTCAGACCTCGATGCTTATTAAATCTAGGCTCGCTGGTCCAACAAGTGACGAAGATCCCTCCCCTGATGAAGAAGAAAGTTTGGGATATAATAATATACACTTTCACCACTTCACCCACCCCCACCCTCCCCTCCGCCTCTAGGCTTGTCTGAATCTAAGAACAACTATGTTAAAACTGAAAGTCTGACTAAATTAAAATGTTTCTTTTAATCTGGTCTCGACGCCTGCAGGTACTCTGGACCATTTTAGAGCAGCTGGCGTTGTTGCGGGTTCAGGCTAATGTTTGTGAACCAACTCCAGGTCTCTCGTGCTCCAAAGTCAGATTAGCTGGGAAGTAAGATGTCATATCCAGGGCAACAGTTCGTTATCCTGGGAATGACTTTACAGCACATAACAGATCACTTAGTAATAATACCCATCGCTGCCACAAAGTCAATGAATAACACTTTGCATGTCTTCATGTCTGTCTCCCATATATCTGTATCCAATTGGAGGCAATGTTCATCAGAAACCAATAACTTTATCAAAGATAAGTGATTCTGTGACCTCTTATCCAATCAAGGCCAGTGTCACCGCTGTGTTAACGAGTGTGACGCCATAATAGAAAAACCCCAATTAACACAACATAATTAGCGGAACATAGTGGAATTAGACAGCAGCAATGCCAGTACTTTGATGCCTTCATAATTAAGCAGTGGCAAAGACAACAATTAAGCCACATCTGCCAGCTTAAATAAAGCCCAGCTCCATTCAAGGCAGAAAGGGCATGTATTGTGTGAATATGCAACTAAAACCTGGCATAAACTCTGGAGACCACCGCTCACAGACACTCAAGTTAAATCTGGAGTGAACCAAAGTCTCAATGCAGCCCAAAGTGAAAAAGGTCATGAACTTATTAACATAAGTTTGGGAACGATGAACAGCAATGCGACAACAAGGATTTAACTTAAGGTCTAATTAATTACTTATATACGTATATGTATGTGTGTGTATCAGGCAGGTCAATATTTGTTTTGATTCAAGTTTTTTATCTTAGGTCTCCACTTCTTAGTCTTGAATTTACTTTCCTAGAACCGTTCTGGAGTGTCAATACTAAGTGTGTGTTTAGACATTTCTATGCAAAGTGTGTATTGTATTGGGCATCTGTACCATCCAGTGCTCATATATAGGTTACTAGCTACAGCATACTGGTGGGCAGGCCTTATTAGCACAGTGTTAATGTGACGTTAATTGCTTTTACTTTTTCACTCCATTAAATGGGCACTATCTCTTTCGGGAGACCGGCCAGATGGTTTATCGGCCTCGCTCCGGCAGTGCCGTCACTAATGGCCCAAGACACCGAGCTGTAAAAAAACAACGGCAACGGCAGCGACAAACGCTCATCGTGCTAATTGAAAAGTAATTGCGGAGGTACCGAGCACCTGTCTCATAGTGAAAGCAATGTTTCCGTGCGCACAAGGACGACCGTCTTGACAAACTAACCTGCTGTTGTGCATGTATGGAAGAAATGACCATCGATGAAGTTATCCAATCATGGGATTTATGCGGAGCAAGAGATCAATGTCAGTAGGCCTACAGTACATAGCGGTATATTCGTTAAGACCTGATCAAAAGTAGACGACATTTCGCAGGCCGAATCTTCAGTGAGTTCAAAGGAAGCACACACTCCAAGTATAGGAAACTAGGAAAGGATTTGCAGCTACTAACAACTCATTGCATGCTATTCTGAGCTGAGATGTTAAACATAGACTGGGATCAAATGCAAAACAAGAACACTGGCAGTATGGACATTTGGGAAACCTCTTCCCCCTGTCCTGTTTACTCACTCAGAGAAACCCTTGCCCCCACCCCCATCACTACCACCACTATCTTCAGCCATCCCCCACTTCCCAGACCTAAGATCAATACCATAGTTTAAAGAGGATGGACCGTGTAAATAGAGACAATAGATCCTGCCTATGAGGAGACCTTGATCATTGATGCTCTCTGACTTGTGTGGCAGGATCACTTCAGATCAGATATCTGGAGATGGCTGTCAATACAAAAGGTTGGAGGGGGTGAAGTTTATGTCAATGGCACTCTCCATTCTGGGGGGGAGGAAGGTGGATGGACATGGAAATGCCCAAGGGTAAGGCTTGACTTTTCTAGCCAAATTGTTCATAATGAAGATGTTTGGGTGCAAAAAGACACTTATGTTCAGTGATTCTCAGGAAGTCCAGTGTTTGGTCGTTGTCCAGTGCAGGAAAGTCCAAAGGACCAGTCCTGTCATGTTTAAGCTGCACATAGCAGTCCTGTCACTGGTCAATAAAGGAAGGAGACAGCCGTGGTTGATGTTCAGTTCCTCTCTAAAATGTACCAGTGAGCGTTAACGGTATACTTGCCCAACTCCTTTTCTTTATCTCTGGAGATTTTAGCAGCTGTCAGAATGACTCCGGAGCCAAGATGGCTTAGTCCAGGAGCAAACCCTTCCCAGGGGACAGGAGCATCTTCAGTCTTCAGGCACTCGGCAGTCTGGAGAGAGACATGCAAATGTACACACCAAAATGCAAATATGATACTTACCTTTATAGCTTGGTAACAAAACTGTGTCACATCGCTGAAAACCTTCCCTGCAGTCCCCATTTTGTCTGAAGAGATGTAGAGGTGAGAAGGAGTAGGTAAACAAACCGTGACGCTGAGGGGAGATACTAATTTGAACTCAATATCTTTGGTCTGGCATCTTCAAAAGCAAGTCACTTAAGAACCCAGACACAATAAATCATCCGAATAAATATATTTTACATTTCCCAAGAAGAACTTTCCATTACTGCTCTATTTGCGACTTAATATACATTTACATAACTGTATCAACGTCTCATATGTGGCCTTCTTTCATGTGTCCTATTTCCTCTACCCTAAGTCCTTGCCCAGACCTTTGCCATAAACTTCTCACCTGCTCACTTAGTGGTGTAGTGAAAATGGAGACGATGCCATTCTGGCTATTTCCCTCGCTACTTACCAATGCATGACAGGAGTAAAGCACGCCATGTCATGGGTTATCTGCAGCTGTTGCAAACAGCTAACAGGCCTACAGCTGTTCTGAGAATTGGTCCTGCAGTTTAGAAATACTTGTAACTTCAAGAACCGTTTGATAAATGAGGTCAAGACAAATGCATTAAGCTGTTAATTAAAGAGGTCCATTCCTCAAATGGGGCATATGTTCCCTGTTATTTCTTTCTTTGTTTCTTGCGAACTTTCCATGACAAAACCCACAGCTGCCCTGCCATACTTTCTCACAGTACCTCCAGCGGCCCATAGATGGCGCTCACCTCATTGCGATCAGACTTGACTTCCTCCGTGGCTGTCCATCACTGCGTGCCACTGACTCGGCGACAGGGAGGAGGGAGAGGCACCGTTACCTGTCCTTGAGCCAGCAGAGGAAAAGCGTAGATTCAGCATGTATGTGTACGCCCTAGCCCAGAGCCATAAATCATGACCTTCAATTTACACAAGGAGCATATTGATGGTTTTCCATGTGCTTCACTCACTTTCACCTAGTTGCATTGTCTCGGATGAGAAGACTCAGACCAAACTACCCTCCAATGGACAATTTCCACTCATCTCGTTTTTTCTTTATTTCAAGCACAGCTCAAATTTGAGATGAAACTTGATGAATATTCCAGACTTTCTGTTGTAGCATGTACTGTATGTCAATTTATAAAACATAAAATGGCAAGAGACTGAATTTTATTGGACACAAGTGGGTGGTCGGGTTTTCGATTGACAGGGAGTGTGATTCTATGTGAATGCCCCTCCCTACAGGAGATACAAGTGGTGAATCTTTGGATTTGTGACAATGAAGGAATTCAGACTGTTGGCTGGAATAAGCGGGTTCCTTTTGAATGCAGTGTCTCGTTTATCATATCATTCATTCTTTTTGGAAGTGTTCTTTTACTTGGATTTAAGCCCCTGGGAAATGTAACCATGATTTGGTTGCAGTTGGGACTATTCACCCAGGGAACAACCAACAACCTCCACTCATGCTAAATGTATGTCTTCACCTTAAACTCATGTTACTCATTTTGGTAGAATGACAACAATGATTTTGTGAAGAGGAATCGGTGGACGCTTGGAAGCAAGTTGATTAAACCTAGCCTGGCCACCCATCCCCGCCCCCCCCACATCTTGACCAAGCCTGAACGCCTGCTAAATGAAATGACTTCCACAGGACTGCACCACAAAGGAAGTGGATGTGTCACATGTGCGTTCCATCCATGTTCTTGCTGGCAGAAGGTCAAACAGGACACTGTGTAGACAGCCAACCAGCTGACAGTTGGGACACGGGATGCCGTTACACACCTAAGGCACTGTTCTTCTAGACACACACACACACACACACAGAATTGACCGTGTGCACTCCTTTCGCTGTTCATTTCACGTTACATTCTCAGTAAGAAGTGGAGGCCAAGTCATGTCAACAGTCTGTTCCCTACAGGGTTAAACGACCTAGGAAACGACTTCCTTTATCATTGTGGCTCAGGCTTTCTTAAGGTGATAATAGGAACATGGAATCTGTTACAGCCTGTTTAAATGGTAACACTGACAAATCTTGTTTGTCATGTTTTTTAACCGTCCCACTTTTTCATCTTTGAATGTGGGATTTCAGTACATAGTCTTATTACCGTTTCTTAGGTACTTCTGCATGCATTTTAACACTGTGTATGATGTGCATCTAAACTCCTTGGTAAGGATAATATACAGTGCTATCCCAATGGAGTTGCATCAGAGGTGTAGTATGTTCTACACTTTAGTCATTCAAATCATGTCATGTAAGATTACTGAATGTCATATTTCCACAAGTAAATTATATTTCTACTGCTAAAACATTTGTGCTTTAGTAAAATTAGGGTAATGTGTGTCAATGTCAAACTGTCATCTAACTTCCCACTTAGATAACTCAAGTTACAGTTGTATGGTTCCCTTTCGAAAATGGGTACACAAAAATGCTAGTTACGTAAACCATGTGAGTTTATTGTCACTGTACATTTAGTGCATTGGGAGAACTGCCTCACTCCAAACAGCATGTATTTACACATGAATACCATATGCATGAACACAACAAAACTCAACACATGAAATGCCCTAAAATACTTTCCAATATACGTGCCAACCACATAGTGCACTGTTGGTACTAGCTTTTCATGCCAACACATGAAACAGTCTTAATTTAGATGAACGTAGTCTCCAGTTTGTTTATAGTTGTGCTACATTCTCTTCACAGGTAGGATAATTAAAATTGACCAAACCTTTTTCTTTCTAAATTGATTCATACATCATAACTGCTAGAATATTGCTTTTAAGGGGCCCAAACCTCTTGGGTAATCAAATGTCTATGGTGCGTATACTTCCACTGTTCCATATACACTGCGGACCACAATGGCCTGGGCCGTTTGTCCATGTTTTATGTAAATCTCGTCATCTCAGTGTGCATGGAGATAAGATACTCCACAAATGGAACAGCGAATAAGCAGCTTTCTCCGGAGGAATGTGTTCCCCCAATTGCGGTTCATCTACATTTTTTTAATACGCAGTGATGTCACTTCATTTCTGTGCCACCAAGTCTCTGGGGAGGCCCACAGCCCGCTTCCACACCCACGAGTAATTTCAAAATCTGAATTGAGGTATAGACTTCCAAATGCACACTGTGTGTTCTGTTTCAGCGTGGTTCTGTACTTTCATCATTCTGAGACTCCGAGGTGAGCCTTCAAAAGGCCTCATGAAAATCACTTACACAAAATTAAATAAATATTGACTGTTGACTTGTTCTTGCTCTTTTGAGTAATTATCGCACAGTTTTCCATGAAGTAATAAGGTGTTAGTAACATACATTTAGCATAATCAGTGCTCACAGGGGCCTACAAATACTATCATCTGTAACTTCTTTCAGGTTGTAGAATACAGAATGAAGAATCACATCAAAGGGCAAAACATGGGCCAACCCAAACTCTCTTACAGTTCTAAATATAGTAACAGCAATGCAAAGGAACTCTAGTACAAAGCAAAACATACAGTGAGATTATGGTGTATTTGAACTGACATTAACTGATGCTTCGTCAAACAACACTGAAAGTGCTACCAATTATTTGTCAAACAGAACATCGGCCATATTTGCCTTGCATAGCCCAGTGATCACTTTGTAAAAAAACTGTTACAGACACCCATGAAATTGTATTAACAGTTTAGCTAAACGCTTTGTGCCCAAATCAACTTAACCGACTACTGTCCCCAAGGTGGAACCAATGCAGGAATTTAATTGCTCCATTTCTGTTGAGAATTTGATCTTACAAGACAATTAGAATTAATTGGATATACACCACTTTAGCCTCTTAAAATAAATTAAGCATTTCCTCTTTTATTTTTCTACGTTCGTTTGAACAAGGGGTCAATAATTATCTCGAAGTGCCCTTCGTAGTATGTAGGGGTGGGAATAGTGCTCAAACTCAGAGCACTGTGGAGAGAGAAAAAGCCCTTTTCTGCTATTTCAAACAGTGCAGGTCTCTCTTTTTTAATCCAGAAGGACACACGCTATTGAATTCCTTCATTTACTTGAAGTTATTTGGGTTAGGGAAGGGATTCTGAAGCAGCATTCAGGGCAATATCATTGATGTCCTTTTTGGGGACTGGATGGACAACAATACTACAGATTGGGCGTGGGCATCCAATCAATCCTAATGCTGACAGAATTCTTTTATTACCGACAGTCGTGTGATAATGTGAATAAACTGTGAAAGCAGAAAATAACATCGAAATCTTCCCAAAAATGAATAAACAAGAACAAGTAGCACAATGTGGCTGCTATCATAATACTGTGTACGAGTTCATCACGAACAACATGCTGTAAAACACTGAATGGGACTTGTAATTACAATCTTAGGCCAAGCTGCAGTACGGAGTAGAGGAGCCAACATTTGAGTCTATGCAAAGATGAATTTGATCATTGTACCTTCAAGGAGGGAAGCTGGAGTGCATCTTGGGAATGTGAGTCTCTATTGTATTGAACTTTAATTAGCTACGCATTACATTACTGCAAGTCAATGGTGGTTTTGGTCTACTCCAGAGAGTAGTCTCTGAGTTGAGGTATATGCTCTGCTTTAGGGTAGCTTAGCTGCCAGCCCTTATATTAGTTTACCTACAATCTCCTTTGGTTGTACGATGGTAAAAACAAAATGGCACATTTGAGCCGCAGGGTTATTGATTTAATGTGGCGCTCGCAATTTAGCTCAGCATCCTCGCGTGTTTCTTTTGAGGTAAGTTAATTTATCAGACTGTTTTCATATATGAATTTTTAAGACAATGAACAAAGGTCATTTCACACAACAAGGTGAAGATCTTTGGGTTTTACTATACGTTTTACTAGTATTTCTGTGTAGCTACAAACACATTCCTGTGTAGGTACAGAAATATATAGGATATTTATGTAACTAGCATTACCAAACTTTGTACTATCCACCAATTACTTCAAAGTTTGTAATAATTTTGTAATGCTACGTATCACATAAAATTACTGGAAATATTATTGGTGGAATAAAGTATATTTAGGTTATGCACCACATTAAGCCATTTGGTAATTTTAATTCTAATATTCCTGAACATTGAATGTGACTATGTATTCAGTGTTCTCAAATGTCAAGAAAATGACATCCGCATATTTGACTTATAGTTCAAGTTTTGGTCAAATGTGTTGTGTTACTTTAAATGTTACATTATTGAGTCATGTTTGAATGACAATATGTTTACTAATTTAGGATGACAATTTAAATATACGCCTTTGGAGTAAATAAGGGAATAATTATTATCTAGGTATTTTGACTGCATCTTTCAATATTCATGGTTTTAGTACATCTTTAGGATTCTAGACACATACTGTGTATTCTCAGAAATTTGACAAAATCTTCTACAACTCTACTTTAAAATAGGGAATAGAATATGCAGTTTATTATGTTATTTGTTGCACCACAGTCAGTGTTGAAAATGTCAGTGTTCACTGAGACATACACACGCGCGCACACACACACATACAAGCAAACACACACGCACACATGCACAAACACACCCCTACACACACGTCCCCCAGCACACACATGCCCAAAAACGCCCCCACCCCCCCGACACACACACACACACGCACACACAGCTTAGGTGTTAGTCTCTACGAGCAGTAAAAGACACAACTAGATAAAACACTACAGTTCTATACTGTACCCATTATTGCCACAAAGTTAACCAGAAACCAGATGCTCAGTGCAAAGTCTCTGTCCAGTTCTCTACGCTTGTAGAGACCTCACCCCAAATGAAGCACCAGATTTGACTTAAAACAGTTGAGTTAAAGAAGCTGCAAGGAGGTAAATGTGTTTGAGTTCAGAATATAGCGTCCCTATTACAGATGACTCAGCGTTCGATGTTGACGACAAATATCAGAAATATGTCTACCAAACCATTCCCACACCCATACAGTGCAATTTGACACGATACAGTACACATATACAGTTTATATATATAATACCAGAGGGTGCCTCTAATGCATCACAACTGCGATTAGAAAGTAAGATAATAAAGAAAAACAAACACTTGACTGGCCATAGAGCCATACAGTTTATCAGAACGAATATTCACACTTCAGTTTCAAGATGAAAAGTAAAAGTCACAGAAGCTTCAGGTGATATAGAGTAAAGGGTCTCTATAGCCTATGACAAGACCCAGAGCGCCAATTTCTGTACACAGCATCTTTATATACATGTTGATCTCCTATATCAATCCGAGCGATATTTATTTATATATATGTTCACCCTTAAAATCGTTTTTTGAATTTTCTGTTTAATTTTCTTTTCTGGTAATCTCTTCACTTCTGCCTCGACAAAAACAACGTCATGCTATTGCTCTCACGCCTCATGGCGGCTGTCTCTTCACTTATTGGACGAGGCGGCTGTCCTTCAGATACACGTCCAAGGGTCAAGCCTTGGCCTCAAGCATTTCCAAGAAGAGTTTGTGCATGGGCACTTTTCCCTGCACCTTGATGCTGTAGAAGTGCTGCACAGCTTTGGCGGCGGTTTGCCGGAGCAGGGGCAGGGTCATGAGCAGCTTGCCAGCCCGCCGTGGGTCCTCTACATGTTGGGAACCCTCCAGGTCCTGCAGAGCCTCATGGAGAGAGTCCTGGAGCCTCTGAACAGCCTCCACATCCTCTATATGCATGGAGTCTGGAGAGGAGGAAGGGGCAGAGGGGGCAAGAGAATAAGAGGCAGAAAGCAAAATAACTATTTTATAAAATGTGTGTGTGTATATATGTATTTATCATTTTGTCTCACAACCTGTTCTTAGTAAAGTGACCTTTGTTTAGATGTTATTTTCATGCAACACACCACCAAAAGGTATTTTTAGGGGGGATCAAAAAAGTCAAACTGTTTATACTTCAATGTATTTAAAACTAAAGCAACCTGCAACTGGGGCTCACCGTTTGGCTATCATTTCTGCCTACTTAAAATTCAACAGCTCACTTTTAGCAAACATCCAATTTTGGAGAGAGGCTTTTTCTTGTTAGTTCTTAATCACTAGCCTTAAATAAATGCCTGCCCATGACTTGGGCTCTCTAGAGAGAAAGAGAGAGAGAGCGAAAGAGAAAGAGAGGTAAGATCGGATATAAAAAAAATGTGGATAGGGAAAATAATTATTCCTTTTGGTATCTTGGACCATATAGAGTACGCATTTTCCCGTTAATGAATTCAGATGGCTGCATTACTAGCATATCGTTCAACTGAATGATAGTGGCAGATGGCCTTAATTTCCATAAGAAAGAGCAGTCGGTGTCCTTACACATAGGCTCTGAAAATAAAACCAGTAAGTCCTTCTATAAAACAAGGAAAAGACGCTCTCTACACTATGCATGTGGTTTAAATCTCAAATAAAACCGGTAATTGTCCACCAAAGGAGATATCAAAATGGAAAAAAGTATATTTTCGGTCAATGTGTTTTATTTGGTTACATCAGCTGTAGTAAAGATGAAGGGGCTTTGACTTGTGAGCTTTGATGTCAGTTTCTACACTAGGAGTGCATATAAAATACAAAAACTATTTGAATGGCATTAACGTGACTGTTTAAACATACAGACAGGTTTGATGTTTGTTGAACAGAATCTGTTACCAATAGTCTCACAATTCTCTCAAAAGCAACATTTTCCTGCCTTGAGTGTGTTTTTTTATACCACTTGTGGAAATTTGAACCAAGAGAAAAATGGAAGTGAAAACAGAACACACACAAAAGTGTAACACACCTGTTTTTACGTACACAAAAATGTATGATTGACACAAGTTTTTTTCAAAACATATTCACTGAATCTTACTCAGAGATCAATGCAAGTTAAATATATGTGACAAGTGACAAAGGAAGGAGGCCACTGTATAAAGAAGAATGGCTCTGCCATTTGTAAAAAAAAAATAGTTCCAGTGAGGCATTGTGTAAGAGCGAGTAAATGAGGCAGTAAAAAGGAAAGTACAAGGCTAATTATGTTCCTAACTGACTGATTAAGTCTCTTTTACCAGTTGCCTTCTGTGTAAATTGCATTTCTATCTTGGGAAATTAAGTAGGCTATGTGGACCGCACATGTGTTTTAGGAGTCTTCATTTGAAGCCTTCATGTTAATGCCGATCTGATCCTACTCTTCGGAGTGTGTGTGTGTGTGTGTATGTCTCGGTGTGCTCGTGTGCTCTTATGGTTACGCACAGCGGTGTGTGTTTGTGAGGTCTGTGTGTGTGCGCTCTCGCATGACAGTGGTTTAGGGGGCGGAATGCACAACTAACTTTGAAGAAACAATTTCTATGTAATCCGTCAGCAGGATGGCGTCGATCCTGTCGATACACCGCTAATTACAAAATCAATAGCCACAAATTTCCACAGCTGTCACACCCACAGGACCCCGAGAGTCCAATCTCCCTGAGACAGTTCAAACGCAACAAGGTCGACCCTCTCGCCCGACCAAAAAACCCTGGCCCCTCTCTTCTTTTGACCCCCCTCTCCCCTCTCCCCCAGCCTTCTTTGACCGCCCCTCCTGCACCCGCTGAGGGTTCGTCGTCTGTAGACCCAAAGCTCTGGGCTCAGCATTTTTTTCATTTTTCAGTCAGGCAAGGGAGAGGGGGAAAAAAAGGAGTCCAAACAGGCATTGATTAGTAGGGGGGACAGGGCCTGCCTCGTGAAAAGCAAACTGTCGATACGAGTACCGCATCTTCACATCAGAACAAACGAGGCCCGTCGCTCCCCGACACTCATTCCACTCCACTTAACACATTTTATTGACAGCCCCTGTTTTCCTAATGAAATGCTAAATATATCTCCCTTGGCTGTGAGGCCCTGGCAGCTACTGTCATGGAGATGGAGAGAGAGCAGGAGCAAAGTGACAATTGCACAGACACACACGCAAGCACACTTAAACATTCGCACGCACACATACATACACACATGCACGCACGCACGCACACACACACATCCACACGTACAGTATGCACTTGGGTGTTTGCACACAGGTACACACAAAACCCACAGATGCACACACACAAACACACACACACACACACACACACACACTATTGGGGTATTTAATTAAATAGCCATGTTCCTGACCCCTTTGTCCTCTCTTATCACACACCCTTCATTGTGGAGGTGATCCTCATTCAAGATAGAAAATCAACTGACATTTTTTTGTTTTATTTCTTTGTTTGTTTTAATTAAGTGTCAAGTATCTAGATTTACTCAAGATTTTCCATACAGATGTACTTTCCCGTCAGGCTCAGGGTTACTGCGCCCGCCATGTATTCCTCATTAATGATAATAACATATAAGATACAAGTACTTCAGTCAGTTAATACTGATTGCGCAAGATGCCTATACTTTTGACTATTATAAGGTAGTCATCTCCTGTCATAATATAAGCTGGTTATTATTTTGTTTTTGTTTTACATTCAGCAACCTATTTTTGATTGTTAGACTTAAATCAATAAACAGGAAGCCTTTACCGAGTTCATAAAAAACAAAAGCGTACCCGAGTTAGCGAGGGCGATGGCCTTGAGGGTGACAAACTCCTCCTTTTCCACGCGGAGCTTCTTGTAGCGGCGCACAAGCGGCAGGATGGCCACGTGGAGGTCCAGCAGGGCGGTGAGCCGGGCGTGCTCCTCATCCACCACGTAGTCCTCCGCGTACACCAGCTCGTCCTCGTAGGGCAGCGAGCGGAACACGATACTCAGCACCAGGATCTCCATCCAGGCGCTCTGGAGTAGACTCATCTGGTCTCCCAGAGAAAGCGTGGAGAAGCCTGCAGGGGAGAGGAAATGGATGGTTTGTAATCGCCTGTTTAGATGGTTATTGGTGTGTGATTTTGATCATGGCTTGTGTTAGAAATATGCATTTTTGGGGGTTTATTCATCATCTGAATACACAGTTCGTCTATTTGAACACTCAAACCCTCTCTCAATGGAGGGTTCTTTAACTCAAACTTCAATGCAGTGACCCAACTATCCAGTCAGGTCTGTGGTCTCACTGGCCCATATGTGTTTTAGGGCTGTGAGTGTGTGTATTTATGAATGCCCCCAGAAGAGCCCACTTGAAACGAAGGCCGTCCCCTCCACAGGGCGGCTTATGGGAAGAACATAAATCAGCAGAGGGTTAAGGCCTTTGAAACATGACTCCATGCCGCTTTAACCCTCAGTCGTCACCGAGAGGCCCCACTCTGGTCCCGTTCGCTTTCATTGCCTCGCGGCCCAGAAACGACTACATGTGCACTGACTGAGGCTGTGCTCCAGCTACAATAAAACCCAAGTCAAGTGCCATCTTTTTATCAAATGTCAAAGCCTGTGTAACAGTGACAGAACTGCAAGATAACTGCAGCGCTGCATCCAAAGCTGACTGCATCAAGCCTTTTAATACAAGAAGTAACAGTGACTACAGTGGCAACTGAAAAAAAGTTACTTGATTAAAATGGGAAACTAACATACGGCAACTAACACACAAAACAGCCTCAACTCAATCATATGCCGCTTTTGTAACCAAGCAACACAAGGTATACCTAAAAGCAAACCTTTCCGAATAACAATAGCCTTCCATCGCATTGAGAGTGAAACCTATTAAACAGCCTTGATTGGAAGCACAAGCAGAGACTATCTCCATCCTCAACATTTCCACCACATCAAACAGACAGGTCACTGAAAGAATCCCAGCCCCCACAATGCCGTGCTCTTCTTTATGTTGAATAGGGCTTGATTGCACTATTGACCAGGTCCTTGAACCCACCTCTTGCACTATACAAACCTACAGCGCTGAAACCGGGACCAGGGGCAGTTTGGCTCCACCAAACTCCACCTCAAAGGTTTTTATCAACCACGTTGGGGGAGAGAGAGAGAGAGGGGGAAAGAAAGAGAGTGTGGGGGTTCCATTGATTGGTAGATAGTAATCAACACGTCGAATGTGAGGGGTGAATCGATGAAGGCGCCTGGTCTGACACACGGTACGCTGATGGAGGACGACCGGAACACATTCAGGAGGAGGTGGCAGAGTGGAGAGGATCAGAGAGGGGGATGAATATACAGTATCACACAGATTGATCCTATTCAATGAAAGGTTGATAAGGAAAAAAAAAATCTGCTGCTGAAACTAGTTTTCATAGGTGTATAATATACAATATGTATGTATTCATATTTACAGTGACATGGCATTATTAAGGTATTATTTAGTTACTCTTATTTTACTATACACCTGAACACTTGTGTTGTGGTGTCAATGCTGTAACGTAAACAAATGCTTAATTTTTCAAAATGTTCCCAAAAGATTTTTTGTTGTCATTCTGATCCAAAATGTGTCAAAATATCTTCTCTTGGCTACGGTTGCCAGTAAAATACCCAAATTCCATAACTTCCTCTATGTAAATGGAAGGATTTTATGGATTTAGGATTTTGATTTAATTAGACTGATTGTTGAAATTATCGCTACATTTATGTTTGATTCTTTGTCTTATTGTCCTGGAATTCGAAAAGTGTGCTAAATACTGTATATATATTGGTTTTATAATTTTATTCTATAATACTAATCAACAATATTTTAAGTTGAATTTCAGAGATTCATTAACACCTCCAAAACGCTTAAAAACAAACAAACAAATAAAGTAGCCTCTTATCCAAGTCCATAAAAAAAAAAAAAAAAAGAGCTACACCGCCTTCACTCTCTCCTTCTTATCTCTGTCTGCTGTGTCTACCCCCCTTTTCCACTCAATTTCCTGAGGTGATGGAGTGACTTCCTGGATCCCCGGGGTCGCCCGCTGCTGCAGGTGCAGTGCTTCGAGGTGGCTGAGTTAAGTGAGGCTCCAAAGGGAGACTCGCCCTGATGAAATATCAATATTTCACCCCTCTGATTTACTGCCGTTTGACCAAACATGACACAATATTGAGCAAGTGGCAGCAGAATGTCTATATCTAACCCTGACATGTTCTCTCCCTGACAAAGAGTATAATGGAGGAGCTGCAGTATACTGTAAGTAAGTTAGCACACAAGATAAAGTGCAGAACAATATTGGCAGATACGATATTCTATCCAAGTAAAAAATAAAGCACCCCATTTTGTTAATATATTGTGTACTTGCTGCTTATAAAATTTAAGAGACGCTCATTCGCTCTACTAATAATCTTAAAGAGTAGAATATAAACACGTTTCTGGAGAGTTTGATTTGTGTTAGTAAACACTATATATATAAAAAAAAAAAGAAGAAATTACTTAAAAGCCTAAATGCACTGGATTGAAATGGCAGAAAAGCATATAATGAGAATTGTCCTGTGTGATCCAGTGTGTGTGACAGACTGGCCAGCAGTGAAGCTTGAAGCTGTCACAGCTCTGAGTCTAGAACAGACAGCAGCAGTTCACTCTATTCATTTAGTATCATTACAGGCCTCCTAAGGGCCCTAATGGGTCTAATAAAAAGACAGAGGTAATAATGCGACCAGAGGGCCCACATGACTGAGGAGAGAGAACAGACAGGAGAAAGAGGGGGGGGAGTACAGAAGACTGAAGGAAAATATAATTTAAACCGACTATTTGATATCTTGTTCGATTATTTCCAAGGTGCGCTGCAGGTTCATGTTGAAATACACGTCTGGACGTGTGTGTGTGTGTGGGGGGGGGGGGGGGGGGGGTTGGTATTTGTGGCGAGGGGTGTTGGGTAGGTGCATGTACAAGGCGAGGGTGTACATGTTGCCCTTTCCACTTGCACCACGGGCCAACTTGATTTGTGTACGCGTGCACGTGTGTCAAAGCAGCAGGCACGCATGCAGCTGTGCAAATGAGTGTCGACCTCTGACCCCGTGGCAGGCCGGCAATGATTCCTCGCTCATTTTCACGACAGCGTGTGTAAGTGTAGCAGCGAATCAATGGCGGGGTGGCAGTGAGTTACAGCGCGCCACATGAACAAGCTGACCCCAGGCTCTTTGTTAGTCACATGCAGTCATGCCAGCCTCTCAACAGCCAGATACCGAAGACTAGACCATTCTTGTGTAGCCATTAATTCCATGTAGGAAAACCATGAAGTTTAATGAACTACAGTTATAAAGCTATGTCAGATAGTTTTACAACCTATAGGGCCAAAAAAGTGACTGGAAAAAAGCAATGTTTTGCAGGTCAGTTTGAATTTAATACAACGTTCAGACATTGCAGTTGGTGCTTGGAATGAGTTCAACGTTTTTAGCAACAGAATAGGGCTGGAAAGGCTTCTAAAAATGGCAACAGAATGTATAGATTTACCAGCACATCTCACATGGCATATTTTCCTCCTGGCTTCATCCAATAGTTTGTGCAGGAATGGAGAGATGTGGAAGAGCAAGACTGTGGTTTCTGCTGTCCCTTCTCATAATGGACCGATCTGCTTTAATGACACTTATTAGCTCATCGTTAAAGTCATTTTGTGCTGTGGGCTATTGAGTGTAATGGGGGGAGAGGACTGTTTAAGTGCAGAGACCCCCTTTTGTCTTAATCGTCACATTGTGACACTTTGCCCCCGTGTCCCCGGTTAAAATGTCCCCAGAGTGTCACATCCCACTTTTAATGGTTCTGCTCTCCGCTAGTCAGGTCTTTCTGACTAGAAAGCGGGAATCGCAGCGGGAATCGCTTGTGTTGGAGCAGCTGGATTGTTGGGTATACTTCAAGGAGATTATTCAAAATAGAAATCTCTATCTATCTAACTTATTTTGTGTGATATGGGCTTCATATCAGACTACAGCAGGTTATGTTACATTTGCTTCATAGCCACGCTGTGCTAAACCTCACAGCTTACCCATGTTACTTGGGGTTTTCTCAGAAGGGGGAACCTAAACAGACAGTGAGATGTATTGCTGTGATTTCCAGGAACACAAAGTTCCCTCCAGACCATAACCCCTAAAGAGGCCAGGAGGCGTTAGCTAAGCCACTTGTCCGTTATCCTTAAGATCCATGACAAAAAGCAGGTCAGTGTGGGAAATGGGCATTTGGGTCAGTGGTTCTCCCTCTCTCTCTCTCTCTCTCTCTCTCTCTCTCTCTCTCTCTCTCTCTCTCTCTCTCCCTCCCACTCTCTCTCTCTCTGTCTCTCTCTCTCTCTCTCTGTCTCTCTCTCTCTCTCTCTCTCCCTCCCTCTCTCTCTCTCTGTCTCTATCTCCGTCTCTCTCTCTCTCTCTCAGCCTGTCCCTGTTGTAAACTCCCTCAGTGCTGAGGCAGCAGTCCTGCCTCACAAGCTCCCCGGGCCCTGGATGGACTAATCTCCTAATCAGACTCCACACCTCCCCTGCGTCCCTGCATCATGAACCCACTGGAGTTAAGCACAGGTCTGGGGTCAGCTCACCCTCACCCGCTCTGAACTGTATTAATTAGGGCGTCATGGATAATCTGACCCAGGTTCGGCCCTTAGGGGTAACCCTGTGCTCAAGGTAGACCGTAGAGAAAGTGAGCCAGCCAGGGACTGCCGACAGGGAATGAAATGTATGCTGGTGGGTATTTCCCTGATAAAAGGAGAAATAAACTAAACTGTCATATCCATGTGTAATTGTGCAATGTACATTAAATTACATTCTATTCTATTATGTCATTCTTCATCTACCACCACTTGTGTTGAGTGTGCTTTTGGTGTAAAAATGGCAGCAATTTCACTCACCTAGTAAAATGTCTTTCAAATCAAGGGTTCTTCTTTCAAATAGATGAAAGTGACAGACATCTAAGCAACTTGCATAACAAGTCCTGTTTAAGCAGGAGTCAACAGGAGGAAACAAGTCCATGAGTATTTCCCTAAATAAATCAATTTTACTGCACAGGCCCTGTGTAGTCTTCTTAAGTATGTAAGAGGATTGGCTTTTTTTTAACTCTCTGGATTGAAATGGAATACATTGACATAGGGGTGGCACCCCCCCTCCACCCCCCGTCCCACACAGTCAAATCAAAGGTTTCAGCTGCTCTCGATTGATTAGATTTTTTGAATATGGGACTGGTGCTCCCCTAGGTGCAGATGAGTAGCAGATGTTAATTATCCTGTGTGTGTGTGTGCATAAGTGTGTGCAAGTGTGAGTGTGCGTGTGTGCAATATGGAGTCTAGAGCAATTTGTGTGTATTTTAGAGACAGAGTGTGTGTGTGAGAGAGAGAGCAAGAGAGAGAGAGACAGAGAGAGAGAGAGACAGAGAGAGAGAGAGAGAGAGAGACAGAGAGAGACAGAGAGAGACAGAGAGAGAGAGAGACAGAGACAGAGACAGAGAGAGAGAGAGCAAGCGAGACAGAGACAGAGAGAGAGAGAGAGATAAAGAGAGAGAGAGAGAGAGAGAGAAAGAGAGACAGAGAAAGAGACAGAGAGAGAGAGACAGAGACATCCTTCACGGCTGGCTGAATTTGGAGCGGTGTGAATGAACCCTCCTCCGGTCACGGTCCTACCTGGGATATGTTTGGCCCAGCCGATAATGACCACCAGCTCCCGGTCAGCCAGGTCGCAGAGAGTGGTCAAGGCCTTGATGTCACCATCAGGCACAGTGGGGTCTGGCATGGCATATATCTTCTCTGGCTCCACCACCAAGAGGTGGGACACTATCTTTGTTACTGAGAGAGAGAAAAAGAGAGAGAGAAAGAGAGGGAGAGAGAGGGAGGAATTAAGCGGTAAGGAGGGAGAGAGAGAGAATATCACAGTGTCATTTCTCTAATAAGCATGAACTAGCCAGGACATCATGAATGACCCTCGGTGTGCACTACCTTTAGACTCATGAATATGGCTAATAAACAGCATGATCCTAATTATATTCAAACTCTGGTAATGGTGTGTATCCTAAATAAAATGACCCAGTTCAAGAGGCAAGCCTAATGAAGCCATGCGGTTGAGTAACTACATTTGCTATTCCGAGGCTATGCTAGCTAGCCCGGTGTGTGCTACTCACATGGCTTCTTGGCTGGGGGGGGAGCTGTGAGGCCAAGATAAGCACCGTTCTCTGCATCCAGTCTCCTCTTGTACTTCTGACGGCCCCCCCTTACCCGATCCAGACGCACACCTGGAAACAAATGCATCAACACTTACAACATGGAAGATTCGGTGTAACAGAGGTTTCATTTAGTGTTGTGCTGTTGTTCATTGAACTATGTAGCGCAACACATTTGAAAGACAGGTCAGTTCTCACCAAGCAGCGTAGTACAACTAAAACACACATTACCAGGTGTCTATGGGTAGCATGTTCATCTACTGTACATGCAGGTATTCTAACTAGACACACATTCGACTGACACGTTGAGATGTCTTGTGTCGAGGTAAAGTCAGCCTTGTGCAAGGCCTTCAAAGAAAGACCTTATCGTGCTCTATCTGTCCCTAACTGACTTCACTAAGCCAAGGGAAAGAGCCTTTGATGGAGTAAGCAAAAAGCTTCCACTGAGTGGCATCAGCCATTGACTGACAGTGCATGATAATCCCATTCATTTAACTGCTCATTGGCTACCTCTCTTCCATCAGGTAGATTGGACATTATCATTTAGTAGCTGACTAGCATGGAAGGTTCAGAAGAGTTGAATGTAACACCAAAAATATGAAAAAATCGTAAAGAAAAGTGACAATACATAAAAATAATTTGTAATGCATACTCAAACGTTATTTTTTTCCCAATGTAATAGGTGTACACCTTGGATTTATTTTAGTATTATTATTTTCTGCAGTAGGTGTTACAATAGAAAGAATGAATTCAATGTGTTCCATAATTCCTGAGGACTCATAGTCCTTTACTGTCCAATGGGAGCTTGTATCTTATTCACAGCCCGGGAGAGCAAACAAACTCTTTTTCTTTTTTTAACCAACGCCTTGTGGAATAGAGTTGTGAGATTTCCAGTGACTCGTACAAATTCCTTTGATGCCCCTGGAAACAAAGGAATCCGATTAGGATGGTCTTTCAATTTCCTGACACCGACTATCCACTAACCTAATTACCCACAATGCCCAAAGGGAGCATGTTCTTCCCAGCAAACACAGTGAGATCATTTTATGCCTGGCAGATTGGAGCTAAATCGAGAGCCCTCGCCTAACCGAGCCTTTCCATTTGTACGACTTAAGTAATCAATAAGGATTGTAAATAGACTTATCCTTCTGTTTGAAGGAAAGATGTGTTTTTTAATTAATCTGACTGTGTTGCCTGAGTTTTAAGCAAACGGGAACTTTCCACACTGTTTGCCCCATTAGTCTTTGTGGAAAATCAGTTTAATTTAGAAAGCCTAAAGCAGAATAGTATCCAGAGACATTTACTTTGTTATTTGACTGTGTAGGTATTTACCTGAGACTTTAATATGAAAAGAGGCCTTGCAGACACCACAGGCATCAAATTAATACATTTCGTGGGAAGTAAATAGTAAACCGTGAGCCCATATTTCCCAAGCCTAAAATACTTGTCATGTTGCAATGTCAATTGCCTCTGCGACCCTGACGACACACATGCACGCACACGTGCACAAACACGCATGCACACAGCTGCCCCTTTGTAGGCCCAGGGTCATGTGACCGCGTGGAACAACAAGCAACCGAACAGCCGGAATCGGAATTTCAAGATCTGCGGGGGATCGTTTGAACTGGAACATCCAACTGGCCCATAATTAATAGATGCTGACAGGAATTAAGAGCTTGGTGCTAACCAGTTTCATTTTACAGGCCTGCAGCCCCAGTGACACAAGAGGCGAGAGAGAGAGAAACATGGAGAAAAGCGTGGTGAGACAGAAACTGAAGAGAGAAGGAAGGATGAGGAGAGAAATTGAAAACAACTTGAAGGAGAGCAAGAACTAGAGAAGGGAATCCTTTTGCTTCAAGCCCCTCGTTCCTCCCTCCCTCCCTCCCTCCCTCCCTCTCTCCCTCCCTCCCTCCCTCCCTCCCGCCCTCCCTCCATCTGTCTCCCTTCATTCTCTCTGCTTTCCTGTCATCCAGTGGAAGGTGGCCGAGCGCCGCCTTATCCCACTCGTCCTCAGGGCATCCGGTCCGACCGCTGGCGGCTTGGCTGTGCCGCGTGTGATCCGATCCGATACTGAGAATCTGACCACAACAAGACAGCTGGACGAGGCCATGAGGGGGGGGGGGGGGGGGGGGGGGGGGGGGTGTCTACGGGACGCTGACATCCTGGCACATTCCACAAGCCGGACAGTTGCCTCGTGCCTCCGATCGGGCATTGTGGTCGGGGGGGAAGTTACGCGCCGCTT